>CM023613.1:17908165-18345665 GCA_013358685.1 Antennarius maculatus | reverse complement strand
TGTGTGTGTATGTGTGTGTGTGTGTGTGTGTTTGTGCGCGCGCTTTAATTAAACTGTTGTATAGCAGAGTTAATGCTAACAATGCAAGTGATCCCTGCTCGTTAGGCAAATATCTCTCCCCCTCCCTGGGTGGTAGCAGCTACAGAGCACTTCTGCATGCACAGCAACAGTTTCACATCATTACACATTCTACACAAACGCACACACACACATGCACACGGCAATGGAAGCACACACAGATATAGATATGTTACGCGTCATTGCGTCAACTAACAAAGATGAAACTTTTAGCTGACATCAGGTCAGTAGGTGAGGACACACTGGTAGACTCATAATAGACATTTCCCACCTGATCCAGTAAATATCCTCACAAAAAAATGACAAATGAGTAACTCAAATAACATCAAATTGAAAGCCAAGCGATGGTCAGTGTCATTATTTCATGATTAATTATGGAGCATATGATTTATTCTTTCTCCTACAGCCCTGTTAATTGCATCCCCGTCTGTCTTTTCCCATAAGTCCTAAATCAGTTCTCTCTGATTCTTTCTTCACAGTTGCTTCCTCTTCTTGCCCTCCCTCCATGCTACTACCATACAGCCTGGGGCTAATGGAAGTCAGCAAACAGCTCTAGTCAGCAACACACACGCACACACACACACACACACACACACACACACACACACACACACACACACACACACACACACACACACACACACACACACACAGAATTTTGAACATACACTCGGTTGGCAATACAAGTGAAAACCGTCCGTTTATCCGTGGAAGTGAATGCAAGTAAATACTCATATATTTTATTCATATGCACACCCTTGTACAAAAGTGATATTTATATAGCTCAATGTACAGTATGACATTACACCTCACTTGAGCTCATAAATCCAGCTTTACTTCATTTTGGCCCTGCTTGAAAAGCATGAATCATTCATTTTACATGCAAATGTACTCCACTGTAGTCTGTGCTGCATTTTTCAAGCATTAGTAGGAGTTGTTCAATCCACAAATGCATCCCAGCAGCAGTTCACAAGGAGCAAAGAAACAAGCAGTGCGTTCTTTCTCCATCCCTGCTTCCCGTCTTCCCCACTTCGGTCGTGTCATCTTATTTCTTTTTTCTTTTTTTTTTTCACATTCACAGTTAACTTTGAGACAGGTGTTGGCAATGATGTCTGCATTTCATCCCCAGGCCTGATTTTGTTGGTCTAAATTTGACATGAGTGTTGTTTCTTTCCTCCTTAGCTGAATCTGTGGTTGCCAAATATTTCTAAACCGACAGACGGCTGCTTTTACGTCACACTTATCGTATGAGACACTTAAAATACCCAGGCACATCAGCTACACCAACATAACTACACCTGCACCATCCATCCATCCATTATTCCATCCATCCATCCCTCCATCCATCCATCCATCCATCCATCCCTCTTAATTTTCATTCCAAACTCCCCCAAAAGACCATCTTTGTTAGTGAGGTTTAATCTAAAGTCAAAATAACCGAAAAATCAAACTATGCTACACGGCTTTAAGCGTGAGGCTCAGTAAACATTCAGACTCATGAGTCACAATATGCTGATCTTTAAAGTGATTCTTTAAAGTGATTCAGCCGGGTTGCCAGTAACACAGCAGACAAGCCTGTTAACCGCATTGCATTGGATGTTCAAAATAAACACGGAGCGTAAGTTTATTCTGCTCTTCAGGTGCCTCTTATTTCAACCAGTTTGGCCTATTCTCCCAGGTCAATTGCAGAGGAGATGAAGCACTCTCTGACAAGCCATGCAACCAGCTAACACACACACACACACACACACGCACGCACGCACGCACACACACACACACACACACACACACACACACACACACACGTTTTACTGAGACTAGCTGCAGAAAGCAGTTGTAACGTGTCAGCTAAAGCGAAGCACAGGATACACAACTGCACTAAACTACTGTCAGTAGAGTATTGCCCAACAGAGCACAATAGACAGACTAAGAGCAAAGGTCAGCAGGTCAACCATTGGATGTTTGCCCTTGTGTTAAATAAGACATACACAGACAGGGAGATGATGGAGGGGAGGATAATGGATGGAAACCTCTAGTGTAAAACAGAGGGAGGATCTGAAAAAAAAAGAAAGGCAGAATGAGTCCAATGCAGGGGAAAACTAAAGACACTAACGTGAAAGTAACTTTTAAAGAAAGAGAAGTAGCATCCTGAGGAAATTCACGATTCATGGACCCCACGCTGCAGAACAAAGACGGAGAAGGACTATTAAGCACACAGCCAAGGACGTTGTACGCTGTATATTTCATGAAATGATGCCCCTCTTTCTCTCCTCCCCTCCCCTCCCCTCCCCTCCCTTGCACTGACTGATAACACTGATTACTAATATTTCTAACTTCTTCGAGGATAACAGCGCTGAGGCAAAAAGAGAGGGTCACAATCTCCAGGGACCCAAAAATCGCCAGGAAAACAATACAAATGCAGAGTTTTAGTGCGCAGACTAAAGCAGAAAAAGAAGAGGAGGGTTGAAGACCCTCCCCCCACCCACTCATTTGCCCTCATTTTTCTATGACAAACACTAGCTGTCCTTCTTCTCTTTCTTTCAATACTGGGTCATGTGTCACAGTGATGTGTTGAAAGGTTTTATTTGACCTCGGGACAAAGGTAAACCTTTCCATTGGTGCAGTTTTATTTTCTGTATTCAGCCATTATTTTGAAATTACTCTGTTCTTTCAAAATATACTGTTTTCCTCTGTTATTAATGTCTGTTGCATCTCTCCGGTTAGAGATAGTAATGATCCTGTGGCTCGAGTTTGTCTTTGCAATGAAAAACACGAGCCTCAAAAGAAAACTAGAAGTTGAGCTGTCAGCGTAATCACACAGAACTCAAGAAAACACACACACACACACCACGCACACACACACACACACACACACACACACACACACACACACACACACACACACACACACACACACACACACACAAACAGGCATGCATGCATAAAAAGTGGAACATGTCTTTCTTTATGCAGCACCTGCAGTAGACTGCAAGTTCAGCGCCATGGTCAGCTTTTTCAGCAAAATAGAGATAATTCCCTGTTTCCCAAATGGAGAAAGGAAGCACACACACACACACACACACACACACACACACACACACACACAAACACACACATGCACACAAATGCGCACACAAATGCTGCAAAACACAAGTGGTTGCTTAGTCCTCTCATATCATTCTCTCTCTTCTTTGGAGTCCCTGTTTGGTTAATTGGACAATTACGGCTTCTTTCAATGACAAAAGAGCAAAAAGAATCCCTACTTCCTCTAAGTGGTATATCCTTCACAATCCACTACTGACAACTCCATATTCTCTCACCCTTCCCTAAGCCGCTTGTCTGCGCTCTTCCACCCATCAATAGCACTCTCAAACTGATCCTCTCACTTTCCAATCTGTGTTGCCATTCCGAATTACTTTATCCATCCATCTATTTCGCACTTCGTCTCTCTCTCCCTCTCTCTCACATTCTCCAATTGCATGCATAGACACGTGTGAACAGACACACACACACAGACACACACACATTGACAATAGATAACAGTTTTCCTATACTATGCGGTGCAGGCACATACAAGAGAAACAACAGCCAGAGGCTCGAATATATCCTGTGCTAAAAAAATAAATAAATAAATAAATTAAAAAAAATTGAAAAATAAGCCACGGGAGAGGGAATGAGGAAAATATTACACCACTGCCACACACAAAACCTCATCTCTGGGGACCGCCTCAAAAGTACACCTGTAAATCAACACAGTCAAATCCAGGTGAGTATTTCCACTCAACAAAAAAATACTCACTAACGTTCCCTGGCAACAAATGTCTTGGGTGAACTGTGAGAGAGTGGAGAAGCTTTTCTGGTATGTCATATCTCTAAATGAGCTCATTTGAAACAATTGTGTCACGGTTAGTATTTAAATCTTCCAATTAAAAAAAAAAAAAAAGTGTCAATTATGGCTTGAGTTAATCAGCGTGAATTACATTCTATATTAAGTTCTAATAAGACTTGAACATTCTTAAGATTTAACCAAACTACAGCAAGAGAAAACATTTACAACAGAGCAACTCATTATCAGTGTCCTGTTGTATAGCTTGCATCACTTAATGAGTGTAATTCTGAAAGAAAACAATGAACCACCATGAACCAGCTCAAAACATTTCTTGATAAAGAAAGATTAAACAGATATGTATAGGAGATACACGGCTAGTTCAAGTTTGTGGGATTATAATAATACAAGCATCAAACAAGTGGGCAAAACAGCCAACTGGACATTTAGATAGCATAGAGATGGAAATACAGACTGAAAGATTTGAAACTGAGATAAATAATATATCAGTTCTTCTAAAGACAAAAGTCCAAGGCGAACCCAGACAGAAACAAGAGGTGAAGCTACTGCATGGAGAATGGAGAACCAAGATAAATTACAAGAAAATCTTAACATTTTTTTGTAATTTATTTTGCCATTTAGGAATTAATAAGCCATTAGTAGACCATCACATAGCAAAAAAGGCAGAACAAAATAGGTTGTAGATGGTGAGAAGATAGGAAGACTACCAGGGACTTGACGAGAGGAAGGATTAAATATCACGAGCACAATGATGACAATTTCAAACAAGAAGCTCACATTTATATTTCACACACACACATGCAAAAGAATAAACCATTAAGCTAACCTTTCAATCCCATTGGTTGTTTTTATCTGATATCCCACCACAGTACGAAATCACTTGGAGATATTAGTGAAGGATAACAAGAGGATTTATTGGGATAAAACCACTCAGCATGGTATAACGGGACAAAGCTAATCAGCACTCATTTGTAAAATATAATGGTGTGGATGGATGTGTGAGAGGAGTGAAGGATAAAAGGTTAGCGAGATGTGGTACGCTAGCTAGCAAATCAACAACAATCCCAAAATGTTGGGGGTTGAGAGTTGGTGAGGCTGGATTTAGGGTTGGAGCCATGCCAAATGAAAGATGCTGATGATCAACGTCTGGGTAAGAAAATGTGTGTGTGCGCATGCATGCACATGTATGTGTATATGTGTGTATGTGTATATACAGCAAAGCTGAAAACTTAGAGCGTGTGTGCAAAACTGTGAATCCTCATGGTGGGGGGAAACAAATGGCTTTGATGAACTGCTGCAATGCTAACAAAGGTTTCATATTTCATATTAAGGTGACTTCCTCTCCAACCAGCAAACACATGAAACAATGATGACAATGCATGTCAAACTGTTTATACTGGATGAGCCTTTAGACTGAATCATGAATGATATGGACTTGGATGACTGTACTAACCTCCCTGATTTACAGGGCGGTAGGGAGGGGATGATTTGCTACACATCTTCCACTTAATGTAAGTTGGAACATATTAACAAACTAGAACATCCAGTTGCAAATGAGGATCACGTCTCCAACTCATTAAATTCAAATCAAACTCAATATCATGTGCATTGTAAAAACAAAATGAAAATGTATTTCTTTCCTTAGATATTCACAATTTTTTAAACAACCATATTGCTTTTTTTTCAGTTTTAAATATTCACCTTAGGAATGATGCTATGACAATTTGTATAAACTCCATATTTTCCTGAAGGCGCAAAAAAACTTGTGTGTACAATTTGGTCCCAAAAATGAAGTATGGGCAAAGGCAATATTTATATAATGTAAATGTTTTAATTAATTGTTGCTATTGAATAGATTATTGGGGATTACATTAACAGCTGTATTACCAGTTAAAAAAAGCTATTAAACATCGAATAATAATGATATACCAATATGTAAAAATGTTGATCAGCAAATTGATGATTTCTAATTTATTTGAAAATAATTTGTTGACACAGCTAGACTTGGCCTTCTTTATTCTGCCATTTTTCAAAACAATTGGTTAAAAGAATAAGAAAGAAAAGATCAACAAGAAACAGAACTGCACTGGGATGAACACAGTTATCTTATGCAACTTGTCAATTTATATATCGATATTTAGAAAATAATCCATAATGAATATGAAACTTGATGAACTACGAAAAATATTTTGTGCATTACATTATACTGCAACTGCATCCAATTGTATAGGTGTCCACTGAGCTCATTTTTATTGCCCTCTAGTGGACCAAATCCACACTGCTACTTCAGAGGGACTCACAAAAAATTAAATGCGCAAATTCTGGCAACTTCCAGTCATTTAAACAAGCTTTCAGTTTTTATTTTCCTATTAGCCTAAATCAACAATACCCATTTAGATAATTAAAATTGCTGCATGCCTCACTGATTTGGTATAAACTGTGATAACATCAACCTCATAACCAGCAGAATTCACTTCACTTGTTCTAGCTTTGGCCTTTCTGTAGCTTTTACTTTCGGGTTACACCCAACTAGGACTTTTTGTAGTGGGCAATTAAAAAATTAATAATAAAAGTGCATTATGACATCCAGCTGTTGAAGATCATAGAATAACCAAACAGACAGGAAATGTGAAAAATTATACTCTCATATATCTTAAATTGATTTGGTTCTAATCCGAAACTAACAAGCAGCTGAAGTTTGAACATTATTGCCCTCCATTATGTTCCTGTGTAGCACTCTATAGGCTCAATAGCTAGTCTTCATCCTCAGCAGCATTAACTCCTAACGGCTGGCCACAGCTTCAGCATGCCATTTTAACAAGACACCAAAATACACAGCCTTTATCATTAGCGCTCCACACACAGGTATCCGTGGCATCAACCCTTTCATTATTTGATTGAAGAGTTTGTTTTTATTAAGAAGGCTATACCAGACGCATAATCACTATACATTGATTTAACATTACCTTTACAATTAAATTCTTCACTGAAATTACAGAATAAATATATGCACATTTTTCTTCAAATCTTTGTGAGAGAAAACATTAAAAGTGCTTCCTACAAAGCTGTTAGTGGGTGACAATGGGGATTCCAGAAGCGATGGAGTGGGGTGGGTGGGTGGGGGGTGGGGGAAGGGGCAACAAAGTGCGTGGAAATATCCAGAAAACTTTGAGCATTTCTTATAATAATATTCACAAATGTTTTACTATCTGTACGTTGACGCGTCCTTTTTACGAGAAGCACCCTGATATAGACAGAAGTCCTTTTTGATAGTAATAACCATATTAATAATATATAAAAATTAAATAGAACACTGAACTGTAAATGTGTTGCAGTATCTCTGTTCATAATGTGATGTGATAGTTCTGAGTAAATCCCCTCACTTCTTGTCTGGAAGCAAGTGCATGCAGCAAACTGCAGTTCATTTTAATATATGGATTTTTTTCTCTCTCTTTCGATCATTTCCTACAAACATTATGTGCACAGCCTTCGGGTGTTTGTACATCCTAGTCAGAGGTAAAAGAGACAGAAAGAAACCCCCCCTCCAGTCAGGGAGACGTCCAAGCTCCCGTCTGTCTTTCGCGTCATGGTAACTCCACAGAAAGGGCTTTTTTTTTTTTCTTTTGTGACAGATGTGTTTTAGGATGTTTCGCATGTCTTATTCCCCCGGTGCCACTCTCATGCCTCTTTTTCTCCCCCTTGGACATATAGAGATATTTATATATTATAAAAATAATGACTGTTGACATTGCTGGCTACTCTGAAAAAAGGCACTTCATTGAAATATCTGAGAATGACCTCTCCTCCAAAGTGATTTTGGGGGGGAAACTTGTAGTTGTAACTGTGATATATCAATTCATTTAACATCATGCTGCTTTTTCAGGTCTATTTTTGTGTTGGTTTTGGGTGGTTTTGTTTTGAGGGTGGCAAAATGTGTTGATTTTGTGTTTTGCCGGTTTTTTTCCCCTCCACAGGCTAGAGATGTTAAAACCGGTAAGATTTTTCCAAGACTTCAAGGTAATCCGGCTTGGTCTGAAGTTTGGCCCTTAACTCGAGGTAATCACTTTGGGATGGGTCGGGGTAGCAGCTTTTCCCCGCTGTGAAAAGCAATGTCTCCTTCAGTCGTGCATCCTGCTGCAAATCTGGGTACTGCATGCCTGGTGGGTGTGCATGCGCCACATGCATGTCCTTGAGTTTGGGGACTGTCCCATACAAACAGTCTACAAAGCCCACTGTCGGCGTGGGTCTCTGACTGTCAATTACTGTTGGGCAGAGGCCTCCATTCTCATGAAATCCTGCCATGTCAGCCGTGGCGTGGTTGACCGTGACGATGGTGTTGAGTTGAGAGTTGGAAACTGCCAGGGTCCACTCTCTCTCTTTCTCTATCAAGGTTCTGTAGTTACCTTTGCTATTGCTGCCAATGTCTTTCTTCTCTGAGAATTGCACTCTATCTTCCTCTGCTATTTCCCCCTCTCTCGGCTTATAGATGGGGTTGTTACACATCTGAGTCACGGGGTGGGGGATGTAATCATAAACGTGACCATGGGCATGTGTGTGACTACTGTGAGTGTGTGCGTGCATACTGGGCACTGGTTTCTCTGGAGTGCAGGAGTTACCAGAACCACTCTGCCTCGGTGGGTCCTCAAAAATCCTGCACTGCATTTGGATCCCTGTCAGATCCACTTCAGAACGTTTCCTGAAGGGCAGCTTCTTCCTGCGACGAAGAACAAAAGCAAAAAGCCCGGCAGCCACAAACACAGCAGAGATAAAGAGAATGAGAAGGCTGAGGATGAGGACTGACAGAGGGATGGCCCCTCTCCCGCCAGCTTCCCCCATGTCAGTGCTCCCCGTGGTGAGGTCATCCCCACCGGGCAAGGCAGGTGAAGGCCCCGAAAAATACTTAAGCTCAGGACAGATGACCTCAACCTCCAATAAGCGGAGGTCTTTCCCAAAAGCAAATTCAGGAGTCTTGCAAATGACATCTCCAACGACGATGACGGAGGACAGCTTTTCCAGCCAGTGTTTGAGGGGGACGATATCACAGGAGCAGTCCCAGGGATTTTGATGCAGATCAATTTTGACAATGGAGGTCAGGTGCTCTAAAACGCCACGCACAGGCAGGGAAAGGAAGTAGTTGTTGCGGAGATTGAGGCGTGCAAGGTTGGTGCCAGCGAAGGCATCGGTGGGAAGGGACCTTAGCAGGTTGTCATTGAGGAAAACCAGCTGGAGATTTGGCATTAAGGAGAATGAGTTAGGCTGTATTTCACGTATGACATTATACTCAAAATAAAGATAATTTAACATCTGAAGCCCTCGAAACATCCCAGGCGTGAGTCGCTCAATGTCATTTCCATTTAGATATAAACCTTTCAAGTTTGGCAGGTTGATGAATGCGCCCTCCTGGACGTACGATATCCGATTATTTCCTAAATGCAGTAAATCCAAACTTGAGAAGTTCCAAAAATCAGAACGGTAGATTTTCTGGATTAGGTTCCCACTGAGATACAATTTCTTGGCATTTAGTGGCCGAGGCAGGAGCTCAGAGATGTTGTGGAAGCCTTTCTCCTTACAGTTCACTGTTAGCCCCAGGTCGTTGATGTGAAGGTTGCAAGTACATCCAGCTGGACATATTATTGGGATAGGAGGCCTTGTTTGGTAACCAGCAACTGGTGGTTGGTTCAGTCCTGGGTAGATGCTACGAGGGGTCGGGGGGTTCTTTGTGGGCCGAGGTCTTTTGGTAGGCTTGACAACTCTTTCCTTATATTCCACAGAAGATGCTGTGTTGTGAAAGGAGGAGAGCATGGAGGATGGTTTCGTAGGCCATGTGTTCTCATTGCTGAAAGCGACCCGGGGAATTCCCAGTTTTGCCTCAATCTCTGCATCGGAGAGCTGTGGACAGAGCTCAGTGCGCTTGATTTCCCGTAAATCTTTGCCATGTAAGTGAAACGGGTACTCACATGTGATCTCACCTACCAGAGCTGTGTAAGGGATTCTCTCCAGCCATGTTTTCAGCTGGACAATTTCACACACACAGTTCCAGGGGTTTTCTTCCAGCTGAATTTCCATCAGGCTCCTCCCAACATACTCCAGCATGCCCTTATATGGCAACGTCTTTAGTCTGTTTCCTCTCAAGTCCAAATGTGTGAGTAACACCGACCGAAAAAGATAATTTGGGAGCACCGGGATCAGATTATCATTTAGTATGAGCACTCTCAATTTGTGGAGGTGCCTGAAGGCACCACTTTCAATCCGTTTGATAACATTGTAGTCTGCCTGTAGATACTCTAAACTCTCCAACCCCAGAAAAGTGTCATTTCGGAAAACTTCAAGTTTGTTTTCATGTAGGAACAGCCGTTTCAGTATTCCTAAGCCATTGAATGCTCCAGCATGGATGTCTTGCAAGGCGTTATTGCCTAGGTTAATGGATATAGCATTGTTCAAATGGAGGAAGCTGTTAAAATAAAGCTTCCTCATGGAGTTTCTCTGCAGATTCAGCTTGAAGGGCCGACTCCATATCTGGGAGATCTGGCTGACATTTGTAAATCCTTTACTGTCGCAGTGGACGTGAAAGATTCCCTCTTTGACCTCGCAGTAACAGGGCTCGAAGCAGGGCTCGTCGATCTCCTCGGAGTCCTCCAACAGTGGGATTGGGGTGGTCCATCCTAAGGCTATGGTGCTCAGCAAGGTAACCCACAGCATCCTCGCTGACACCAAGGGGATGAAGTCTCAGCTCCACAAAAAGAGCCACTTCACAGCACTGCAACACAGAGCATAAAATAGAAAGAGGGGTGTGGGTGCAGGAAATTCACACAGACACACCTCACAGAAGCAGAAAAGCAAGTTTGATATGCAACACAGACATGGTAAAGGTGAAAGGAAGAGAGGAAGGGTGAGTGGAATGGAGTACAGGTCTGAAATGAATACCAATTAATACAGAATAACACCGAGGACTACTCCAGACGTTGTGATATTGCCATCTCCAACTAAATGTAAGGATAGCACTCTAGGTGGGTAATATGATGCCCCTCGACGCAAACAAATCTTGACTCTGACAGTTAATGTCAGAGAATAGAAGGTATTGCAATTTATTATACGGGAGATATGTTGGTAAGGTCGCAATAAATCACCTCGGAGGATGTTTATCGCTGTGAAAAAAAAAAGAGAGAAGGCAACAGCAGGATGGCGAGGTTAGGGGTGAGGAGACATCGTCCACACGGCTGGGTTTATTACATAAGAGGGACCTCAATCCCTCTTTTAGTAAATGAGAGTACCGGAAAGCAAATGTGGAAATTAAAGGAGGTGGATCAAGGGTCCAAGGCAGGAAGAAGATAGGGAAATAAGTTGGCTTGGTCGCCATCGCTGGGAAAAGGTAGGAACAAAAGCATCTAAATATACATCTATTCTCCTCTTAATTTAGTTAAAGGAGAAAAAAAAGTTTAAAAAAAATGCTATGCAAAGCAAAACGAACCTTAAAATGTGATTTTACTAAAGCTGGGATGTCGGTAATGATAGCAGAAAACGTGGAAATTAGTGCAGCAGTTCCAAACGTTGGTAGATCCGACGTGCAGAAGACTGCACAGATCAAGTTTTTGTTTTCCTGTAGGTAACGTCCCAAATATAAGTCAGACAAACAGAGTAAACTGCCAACACTTTCTTATTTAGATCGAAATCGTTCCAAAAAATATTTATTTATCCAACTTATTCTGGCGTTCCCAGTTAATGGTGCAGTTTGAGGAGCGATGGCAAGTGGACAGCGCAGTGGGCGAAGCTCGTTTATGAGGCTGAGGCCGGCCGGCCTTGAACTAAATAATATCACACATGAAGAGGTTACCCACGAAACTATGCCATTAATCATAGTTATAAGACTTAAACATACTAGTGGTGAGAATAAGATCTATAGCTTTGAAATAAACGGGTTGATGTAAGATTCCGTTCAGTACGTCTGTGCTGTTAATGAGGAAAAAAGTCACACGTTAACGCACATGTACGCACACACAAAGACACACGCACACAGCCTCTGATTTTCTTTTTCAAGGCTGCGTGTGACTTTTCGTGCACGCACAGAGTTGTCCTTTCAAATGGGGGCTTCTGAAAATCCAGAGATGCGCTGGGATCATCTGCCGGAGCGGAGTCGCTGTCCACGGTGCTGAAACCAAAAGCCAAGCGACCGGAGGAGCAAACATGACGAAAAGGAGAGACAGATTGAAAACGTTGTGGTAAACAATAACAAAAAAAAAATATGTAACTGCTCCTTGGAAACGATTTCCTCAGTGCAAAATTCGCCGTTTCTGTTCTTGTCTCCATGCGTAATCCGCTAGGATTTCATTCCGATTCCATGACGGAGATAAGGACGCGCGGATGCAACGGGAAAAAAAAAAAAAAAAAAAAAAGGTGTAAATGGCGAGATGTAAGGGAATGAAAAATAACCCATGCCATGATGCATTCCCTTGTAGGCTATCGAGTGTAATACGTACTTAGTTCGGTGGGATTCCAACTTCACATAACCTCCTGCCGTAGGTTTTGTCGTCGCCCGGTGCGTCCCGCTCACCGTCCGATGCCGGGCTGCGAGGAAGAGAACAAGAAACGGGGGTGACCGAGCCGTCAGATGAGCAGGGGAAACAGGGAGAGATAGAGGGATGGAAAGAGAGAAAGAGGGAGAGTGAGAGAGCGAGCGAGCGAGAGAGAGAGGGGGGGGGGGGGAGAGCAGGGCATTGAGGATGAGTGAGGAAGAGCTGCGCATGTGAATGAGCCACGGATTCAAAAACCGAGCTGAGGAGATTCTCCATAGCCCGTTTCTCAGACGAACTGAAAGTGGTTCACGTTCCGAAATTTCACAACGACCTACCGAAAGACGTCAGTGTCGTGGGTGTGTGGAGAAGTAAGTTATTCAGAAATTATGACATCTTCCAAGTCAGGAGAAAATCCCTCTCTCTGTCTGTCTCTTTCTCTCTCTCTTTTACTGACATTTCCGTCAAAATATCTTTGCTGTCAAACCAGCAGCGCACATCGGAACACAAACCAAACTGCGCAGAGGCCTTTTTTTGGCGTGACATTGGCAGGAAAGCGGTGAAAAAACGAACAGACGGGCTAAAGATCAGTCGACTGGATCCCTGTGATCCGTGATGGAGAGCGCTTGTTGTCCCTTTGTGAAGTCCGTTCTATGCAGACGCCAGTTGGCTCATGAGCGCACGCACGCACACACGCACGCACGCACGCACACACACACACACACACACACACACACACACACACACACACACACAAACATACGATTCCCTTTTGCGATACCCCGAGTTCAGGCGAACACGGCTGAGCACTCACCTTACTTTCGTACCGTAATTGGAAAGCATCTTTATAAACCCCCCCCCTCACCCCCCCGCCCCTGCAAAAAACAACAAAAAAAAAAAAATCAAAACAAAACAAAAAAAAAAAAAACACCGGTAGTGTGAATTTTTGTTAGATCTCTCTCTAGATCATTCTCTTTCTTTTCTTCTCCCTCTCCTCTCACCCTCTCTCACTCAGTGACTGAGGCAAAAAGAGAGAAGAGAGGAGAAATGAAGACGTGAGAGGAATGCAGTCTCCCCCACTCCTGCTCTCCGGTGACTGACTCTCTCTCCTTCTTTCTCGACTTCTTTTTTTTTTTTTTTTTCCTCAGCAGTTTACTTAAAATGCAAGCCCTCGACTTGTGCCCGTCCGCTGCCTCTCCCTCCCTTCTCCTCCTCCACCTCCTCCACCTTCTCTTCTACCACCGTCGCCGCCCCCCCACCCACTAGGCAAGCGCTCAACAGCGGTATAGGCGGGTGTAGTGTGTTCTCCTCTCAGTTTCAGGACCGTGCCTGTGTCCGGTGTGGCATTAACAGGAGTCTGTGGATCATATAAACGTTCGGGTCAGCTTCTGTTCTCTTTGTAGTCTCTTTTTCTTTTTTTTTTCAGTCGGATCGTTTCCCTGTCGTGCGTCAGAGGACTGAGGGACTGAGCCGGAGAGGTGGGAGGAAGCGGGTGAGTAAAGGGGGTGAGAGACGCAGTAGGGGAGAGATCTGGCTGAGAAACAGGAGGAGGGGAGGAAAAGTGTGTGATGGGGACGGTTGGGCTATAGTTCTAGATGCTGTCGGGAGGAGGATAGGAAGTGAAATGAAGGAGGACAGAGTGAGTCTGGCTTTCGCGGCGGGGACGCGCGTCGGAGCAAAATAAATAAATAAATACACACATACATCAGCAAATAAATAAATATGAACGGGAAAGCGCACCGTGCAGCGTGGATGTGACCGGCACACCTGAGGATGACAGTCAGGACGCAAGACAACTCCTCCAGCACAATCTTTATTTCATCTTTCGCGCTTTATCACTGTTAAATCATAATTTCTTGACTTTCCACAGCTGCAGCCCGGAGGTGACCGTCAGCTCTTCACTCTCTCTCTCTGCTGTGAAGACGGAGAGGGTGGACGCGGCTCAATACAGCAAGCGGATGGAGACGCAGAGCAACGCTCCTTTTGCGTGCCTTTACCCCGCCTCGCCTCCAGCGGGCAACACAAGCCTGTGTTGAGAGCAGCAGAGCCGCAGCTCAGAAGCAGGACCGACGGAACCGTCACGAAAAGCCCGCTTCTTCTAACCACTCGAGGAGGAGGAGGGGGGGGGGGGGATTGTGGCGGAAAGTTAAACTGTGTCTAGAATAAGAATAAATCTTGACGTTTTACAGTAAAGCTGTGACGTTAAACTACTCTGCATCTGTTTGTCTTTTTTGGTGGGGGGGGTATTTACGCAGCAGCATAATTATTTCATATACCTGATTTGTGCGCACACACACCCTCATGTCTATTATAATAGCCTCTCATTAATATTTTACATCCCTGGCGAGAGCTTTGTAACTTTTACTTTATATTTAGATAAGCTGGTATATTGGTATCTTTGTTATGATATCATAAAAGTTATAAACAGGAAATATCTGTAAGGTCTTCAAGGACACTGGAGGGGCTCAACCCCAAACACGTTCAAACTCGCAACTGACCTTTAGGATTATTTCTAAAATGATCTTGTTGTATGATTAGAGGAGTAAATCTCCATTCCATTTATAGCCATCTGTACAGATTTACCACGTTAAATGTCACATGGAATTAAATAGGCCACACCAGGCAGCACTGGAGCACAAAAATCACCTAAAAGCAATAGCCCATGGGAGTTTTACCACCCAAATACTCCTTGAACAAGAGGATATTTTCCTTACATTACCATGGTATGACCATCCTTTTGTAAATAAATATAATCATAAATTTGCTGTTTCATGTAATGTACTTTGTTTTGTGGCAGTTTTTGTGGTTCCCTGCTAACAGACCAAGAAAGAAACTAAATGGCGGCGACTACTTTTTTCCTCCTTCACACATGCACATACGATGGGAGGTGTGAGGGGAGTGATGTGGGGTAGCCGCTGGTCTGTAAAACTGCCATTCTCCTTTATGAGAAGCCATCATTCAATCCTTCAGCCTGTCAGCTAATGACAGACAGAATGACATGAAAACACCACAGGCCCTTCACTCAGCTCACGGGATAAGGATTGGCCAGAATCAGTTGCAATGAACCTTAAGATTACAGATCAGGGATAATGGGAACACCAGTTTGGATTTCTGCTTTGAGTGACACAGTCAAAAATTGAGCATTGATCCGTTTGGATTTACATTTGACAAGGATCAGGTAGGACGCAAAAGCTGTAAAATTAAACTTTTTGGAGTTAGCACTGAAATTCGTCTGTGTAATGGTAAAAGATCAAGTAACTGAGGCAATGAAGTTTAATTATTTGGCCGTTACTGTAGGGGAAAGAAGCCTTTTTTCATCAGAAAAATAACAGCATTTATCAACATAGTCCCATTTCCACCGGCACCCTGTAGGTCAACAAAGCAGATGGCGGTCGTTGTTAACCCGGGCCTCGACTGATCTGGTATGGAAGTCATAGGTTTGATTCGCATGTTTGATTGGGCAAAAGTTTTATGCCAGATGCCATTCCTGACACAACCCTCTGTATTTATCCGGGCTAGGGACCAGCACAATAAGACACTGGCTTGTGTCCTCTTGTGGCTACTTTAGCATTTCTCAACATAACATAATAAAATGTTACGATGATTTAAAAACTCTTGTTAAGGATCCAAGAAATTCTTAACTGATCTGACCTTTTGTACTAATTATCTCGGTGCAATCCGTTCTTTTAACCATTTTAAAGAAGTAGCTTTTCTTCCTTATATCCTTAAATATCAGAATTGTTGTAAGCGTTATGCTGCTCATTCTAAACCTTCAATAACAACATTAAAAGCCTGCAGGAGATTAAAAATGAGCTGAATTTAAGAAGGGATTGAAGAATTCCTTGACAGTGTTTGGTCTAAAACTGGTCCCAAAAGCTGGTTGAGGTTAAAATCTTTCCTCTGATCATAATCTTGATCATGGGAAGTGGAATAAAAGGAAAAGGAAGAACAAAGTCAAACTGATTGATTAATGTGTCTGGACATAGTAATGGGCATTAAAGCAGAGTCGGCCATTGCTAAGCTCTTAAAGCCATCACTCCATGATGAAAGGACATCGGTGACAACTCTGTTAACATGGATGAGCAGTATGACTACATGGAGAATGGTTATGGCTGCCAGTACTGCTCAACTGCCTCCGCATGCCGAGATGACGAGACGATGAGTGATGTCATTCATTCACTCGGGCTTACAGTGTGCTATATCTCTCAGTATGACGATCATTCAAGGACATGGGCACAAGGTTATGGTAAAGAGTTCATATTTCATTCATATCATGTCTTATAACACATTCCAGTCATAACATGAATGTAAATGATGGCATTCAGCCACAAAGATAAAGGGGTGGAAAAGAAAGTTTGGTCTCCATCAAGTGTTCTCTAGCTGTCACCTGCTTTTCAAAAGGGTTTTTGGTGACGCAGCTCGTGCCACCTGCCCATGTCTCATGTGGACCACAAAGGATGATGGGAAGCACAGTCAAATAATTCCCTAACTATCCGCCTGTCCATCTCCTGTCACTCAGCCTGACTGCCTGGGTCAATACATCTAGACACTGTTCTGCTTTCCTTGCTGTCCATTTACATCCCCGCCTGGCCGCCTGCCAACCAGACCAACCTGCCTGCCAGTCTCTCCATCTGATGGCCTGCCTGTTTGGCTGACTGGCTGCCCGCCTTCATGTCTGCCTGTCTATGTGCTGCCATGCCTGCTTTCCTGTGTGGTAGTCAATGCTAGCGCCTTCCTGACTAAGTTCCTTCATACAGGACATGGGTTGGTCTTATCTCTCTTATAAAAAACAAAAGGGAAATGAGCAAAAAAAAAAAATGTTTTACTTCATGCATTGCACTGTTCATTCCATTTTAAATGAAGAAAGCTGAGTGATGGAAGGGGGGGGGGGGGGGGGGGGGGGGGGGGGGGGGGGGCTGCAGATAATAGCATTAGAAATAACAGGCATGATGTTGGAATAAAGAATTTCAAACTTTTATTTCATTTGAAAGGTTTTCTTTGTAGTTCTGAGCTCATCAACGTCTGTCCAGAGCGAGAGTCAAGTCCAGCCCAAGTTTCATGAAGCAGTGGAGGGGGAATAGTTTGACTCATACAATAGAGCGTAAAGTTGGTTTTTTTTTTGTTGTTTTTTTTTTAAGGAGATCAATTTATATTTGTCTTCAATGTAGCCGCAAGAGGGCACAAGCCAGTGTCTTATTGTGCCGGTCCCAAGCCCGGATAAATACAGAGGGTTGCGTCAGGAAGGGCATCCGGCGTAAAACTTTTGCCAAATCAAAGATGCGAATCAAACATATGACTTCCATACCGGATCGGTCGAGGCCCGGGTTAACAACGACCGCCATCGGCGCTGTTGACCTACAGGGCGCCGGTGGAAATTGGATTACTGTTGGTCGAAGAAGGAGAGGAGGAAAGTGCGTTCGCACGAAGAAAGAGAAGAGGAGCGCCAAGAGTATAGGACTAAGAGTAGGGACGTTGAATGTTGGAACTATGACAGGAAAAGGTAGACAGTTGGTCGACATGATGCAGAGGAGGAAGGTAGACATACTGTGTGTCCAGGAGACCAGGTGGAAAGGTAGCAAGGCTAGAAGTTTAGGAGCAGGGTTCAAGTTGTTCTATCATGGTGTAGATGGGAAGAGAAATGGAGTAGGAGTTATCTTGAAGGAGGAGTTTGTTAGGAATGTCCTGGAGGTAAAAAGAGTGTCGGATAGAGTGATGAGTCTGAAGCTAGAAATAGAAGGTGTGATGTTCAATGTTGTTAGTGGGTATGCTCCACAGGTAGGATGTGAGCTGGAGGAGAAGGAGAAATTCTGGTTGGACTTTGATGAAGTGATGCAGAGCATACCTAGAAGTGAGAGAGTTGTCATCGGTGCAGACTTCAATGGACATGTTGGTGCAGGTAACAGAGGTGATGAGGAAGTGATGGGCAGGTTTGGTATCCAGGAGAGGAACGCAGAAGGACAGATGGTAGTTGACTTTGCAAAAAGGATGGAAATGGCTGTAGTGAATACTTTCTTCCAGAAGAGGCAGGAACATAGGGTGACCTATAAGAGTGGTGGTAGGAGCACACAGGTAGACTACATCTTGTGTAGACGATGTAACCTGAAGGAGATCAGTGACTGCAAAGTAGTGGTAGGCGAGAGTGTAGCCAAACAGCATAGAATGGTGGTGTGTAGGATGACTCTGGTGGTGAGGAAGATGAAGAGGACAAAGACAGAGCAGAAGACGAAATGGTGGAAGCTAAAAAAGGAAGAGTGTTGCATGACCTTTAGGAAGGAGTTAAGACAGGCTCTGGGTGGTCAGGAGGTGCTTCCAGATGACTGGACAACTACAGCTAATGTGATCAGGGAGACAGGTAGGAGAGTATTTGGTGTGTCATCTGGAAAGAAAGTTGATAAGGAGACTTGGTGGTGGAATGAGGAGGTACAGGAGTGTATACAAAGAAAGAGGTTAGCTAAGAAGAAGTGGGACACTGAGAGGACTGAGGAGAGTAGACAGGAGTACAGGGAGATACAGCGTAAGGTGAAGGTAGAGGTAGCAAAGGCCAAACAAGAAGCTTATGATGACTTGTATGCTAGGTTGGACAGTAAGGAGGGAGAGACTGATCTATACAGGCTGGCAAGACAGAGAGATAGAGATGGGAAGGACGTGCAGCAGGTTAGGGTGATTAAGGATAGGGATGGAAGTCTATTGACAGGTGCCAGCAGTGTGATGGGAAGATGGAAAGAGTACTTTGAGGAGTTGATGAACGTGGAAAATGAGAGAGAACAAAGACTAGAAGAGGTGACTGTTGTGGACCAGGATGTAGCAAAGATTAGCCAGGATGAAGTGAGGAGAGCACTGAAGAGGATGAAGAGTGGAAAGGCAGTCGGTCCTGATGATATACCTGTAGAGGTTTGGAAGTGTCTAGGAGAGGTGGCAGTAGAGTTTCTGACTGGGTTGTTCAACAGGATCTTAGATAGTGAGAAGATGCCTGAGGAGTGGAGGAGAAGTGTGCTGGTGCCCATTTTTAAGAACAAGGGAGATATGCAGAGTTGTGGCAACTACAGAGGAATAAAGCTGATGAGCCATACAATGAAGTTATGGGAAAGAGTAGTGGAAGCTAGACTAAGGGCAGAAGTGAACATTTGTGAGCAGCAGTATGGTTTCATGCCAAAAAAGAGTACTACAGATGCAGTATTTGCTTTGAGGATGTTGATAGAGAAGTACAGAGAAGGCCAGAGGGAGCTGCATTGTGTTTTTGTAGATCTGGAGAAAGCTTATGACAGGGTGCCCAGAGAGGAACTGTGGTATTGTATGAGGAAGTCTGGAGTGTCAGAGAAGTATGTTAGAACGGTGCAGGACATGTATGAGGACTGTAAGACAGTGGTGAGGTGTGCTGTCGGTGTGACAGAGGAGTTCAAGGTGGAGGTGGGACTGCATCAGGGATCAGCTCTGAGCCCCTTCTTGTTCGCTATGGTGATGGACAGGCTGACAGACGAGGTTAGACAGGAATCTCCATGGACTATGATGTTTGCAGATGACATTGTGATCTGCAGTGAGAGTAGGGACGAGGTGGAGGAGAAGCTAGAGAGGTGGAGGTTTGTCTTGGAAAGGAGAGGGATGAAGGTTAGCCGCAGTAAGACAGAGTACATGTGTGTGAATGAGAGGGACCCAAGTGGAAGAGTGAGGTTACAGGGAGAAGAGATCAAGAAGGTGGAGGATTTTAAGTACTTAGGGTCAACAGTCCAGAGCAATGGAGAGTGGGGAAAAGAGGTGAAGAAGCGTGTCCAGGCAGGATGGAATGGGTGGAGAAAAGTGTCAGGTGTGATGTGTGATAGAAGAGTTTCAGCTAAAATGAAAGGTAAGGTGTACAAAACTGTGGTGAGACCAGCGATGTTGTTTGGTCTAGAGACAGTGTCACTGAGGAAAAGACAGGAGGCAGAGCTGGAGGTAGCAGAGATGAAGATGCTGAGGTTCTCTCTGGGAGTGACCAGGAAGGATAGGATCAGGAATGAGTACATCAGAGGGACAGCACATGTTAGAGGTTTTGGAGATAAAGTCAGAGAGGCCAGACTGAGATGGTTTGGACATGTCCAGAGGAGAGATAGTGAATATATTGGTAGAAGGATGCTGAGTTTTGAACTGCCAGGCAGGAGGCCTAGAGGAAGACCAAAGAGGAGGTTTATGGATGTAGTGAAAGAGGACATGAAGGTAGTTGGTGTGAGAGAAGAGGATGCAGAGGACAGGGTTAGATGGGGGCGGTTGATTCGCTGTGGCGACCCCTGAAGGGAAAAGCCAAAAGGAAAAGAAGAAAGAAGAATTTATATTTGTCTTCAACTGGAACAATGCCCCTCCTTCCCATTTTTTCTCTGAAATTGAGGAAAAAATGTTAATGAAAAGTGAAACCTCAAGAACTTAATATCAAGCCAAGTATTTAAATGTTCTATTGTACAGGCAGAACCTCACAGGATTAGTCACAGCCAAAATACTGGGCCACAAAATGAGTTAAATGTCACCCTTGGGTTGGTGTTAGTGATTATGAACTCTGCCTCTCACTCCACTTTGTGTGTGTGTGTGTGTGTGTGTGTGTGTGTGTGTGTGTGTGTGTGTGTGTGTGTGTGTGTGTGTGTGTGTGTCAAGATGGTCACGTCTTGACCAAACAGTGCGAATGAAGTTCCCGTCAAAAAACCCTCCAAATATAAAACTCATGAAAGCACTCTCTCTTTTCATCCCCCCACATCTCTTTCCTTGCTCTCTGTCTCACAAACACAGACACAGACACACACACACACACGCGCACACACACACGCACGCACACACTCAAACTAATAATGGCAAGCAGGAAGTCCGTGTAGGAGTCATTTCTCAGTTTGTACCATGACAGAGCTTCTCATCATAAAACTAAGGGCTGTTCTTGTTTCTTAAATTCCCAACACCAGACTAACAAGAGACCTGGTAGGGTGTATATAGGGCAAGGGAATGAGGGTTGAATGTGCATATAATTCCATATGTAATATTGTCAACTTTTCAAATTTTGTCAAATCATTCACCCCACTGCCAGCAAGAAATCAGGTTAGGACAATTGTTCAAAGGCCTGGAGTGACTTCAGTAATCGAGTCATCAAGCCATCAAGTCACCACAGGCGCATCTTCTTTATCTTCTCTACATATATGTTTCCTGCGTTGTTGTGAATACGGTTAAAGTTGAATTTTGCCTCTTGACCAAGATACAATATGAGATTTTGAAGCGTACTCAACTGGGGAACACGGGATCCTTTCTACATAGGTTGGCCGATCTGGGACCAGTGATGAACTTCCACTCTTCCATGAACTTACAATTAACTTCACTCCTGCTAATTTGCCACCACCCTTAATTTCCTCATTCCTGTGTAAAGGGTCACTATTACTGAAGACCAGTGCAGAGTGTAAGATTAAGATGGACCGGCTGCACCTCCAACGGGACACCAGGCTCCTATTCCAGAATTCTGACTGTGTAAACTATCTGAATGAGTTATAAAGTTTAAAACATTTAATTAAGAAGTATTTCACAGCCTTACAATACAAGACAGAAGAACAATCCCTCTGACTAGACTGTCTTAAAGAAGATTTTAATGATTCCAATCAGATCATTCACCTTGATAGGATTCCCAGATGACTATTGGATTGTGTGGTTACATGCTTCCAGGTTCACCTCTTCTATGTACCTTCTAACAGTCATGCTGGACAGGTTTTTGAGCCCAAGGCCGCATGGTGTCCATGCTAAAAGCTTGTGCGGTGTGGCATTCTTTCTTTCATCCACGCTCACACATTTATCGTCAAGCATACAACCCCATCCACTAGATTCCTCTGCTTGCTGTAGCCCCAAACTGTCTGCACAAAAATAAAACACGCCTGCTGGGAGACCTAATTCTCACACATTGCCTCCCCTGGAGAGCTAAACCGAGAGTCTGCGAGAAAGAGCGAGGGAGACAAAACCGAAAGAGAATATTATTTGCTGCCTCACCGCAATTTTTTTTTTTTGGGGGGGGGGTGTCAGAAAAACACACACATGCACGACGCAGAAAACGAAGAAGAGAGTAATGGGTTCGATTTTAGTCTTGTAAGTAGCTCATCGATGTTAGATTCCAACTCAGCTTTTTGTTTTCTCTATGAAAAGTAAGCAGAGGGAATGTAGCCAAGCAGAGGTGGGGGGTGGGGGTGGAATAAACGTGACGGAGCCTCGTGGGAGTCAGCATTGGAATTCATAGGCGCTAGTGTTTTGACTTTATCTCTGTCTTGTGCTACTTCTTTCATTCATTTTCATTAGCTCCAAACCTCTTTCCCTTGAGTTTTGTGTGGCAAGCAGAGGGCAAAGAGCGACATAATGGGAAATGCTAACAGGCTACAGACTCTGAAACTTCATATTAAACCGCGCCTAAATCGATGTTACTCGTCAGCCTTTGGTTATCAAGACAGTGGAATCTGTCGCTTCACCAAAGTTGGATTTTGTTTTACTCCAGCAATTATGGCTTTCGTTTGCACGTATTCTGGTATCCTAATAAATGTGAATCAAACTGGCTAATTGTCAAAAGAATCAACAATTTTGTTAGTGTCATAAGATAATTGTCAATTGTGTGTTTCTTTGGTGATGTAATGGTCCAACCGTTGGCATCAGTGGACAGTGGGAGACAGTTCCACCACTTGTTGTTTTTTGTCAGTGTCTCTCTGACATGTTTTCCCCTGCATCCCAGTTTTTGACAGAGGGAATGAACCCAGAAGCAGGAACTGGGTCATCTGTCAGACATCTCTGTGACAAGATTAGCTCTGGGTTTTTGGACTTTTTTTTTTTCTCAGTTTTTGTCAGTTTGACAGAGTCAGATCTACGCTGATATAAATGTAAGCTGTGTCTGCCTTATAATAATGAACTGAAAAAACTGTCAATTAGAAACTCATGGTAGCAAGTAGTGTTTGCTCCCAAATGCATCTGAGGCACCTTATTAATACCATATTTTTGAATTGAGGAAACAATGCATCGTCTTGTATGCTTTACCGCAATATTGTTCAATGTTTGTAGATTAATTTACAAGTTCTTCATTTTTTGTTAATAGTATTTATATTCTCCTGGCAAATATTCTGCACATTAGCCAGTAAATATATCTGACACATACTTAAAATAATACTCTGCTTTGATTTTACTGGTCTCAATGCATTTATGTTTCTATTAAGTCGATTTTTCTTACTTTTTGGTGGACATATTTATGAGACAGGAACTTGGAAGAATAAGTTGTTCCTACCCAACATGTTTTCCCCTCCATTTGATGGATGGAATGAACAAAGAACTGGGTCAACTCTGGACCTTCTATAGCTCTGGGCTTTGGCCAGTTTATGAATGTTTGACCTAGATGAGGAGTGTGCAAGGTCTCTCAGCAGCATAAACAGCAATGGACGACCATGATTAGAAGAAATTAGAATTTATTTCTTAAATTACAGCAGAGTTGTTGAAGATTTTTAAATGGGTTCCCAGTTAAAAGTTGGTGATCAATAGCAGCTGGAAAGCCATGCATTATGGAAACTGTTGATGCTGTTGAAATGTGTTTTGTAAGTAATAGATGTTTTGCAGTAACTACAAACAAAAGTCTGCAATGTGGTTGGATCAATGTTAAATGCATACAGAAGAGTAAACAATTTAAACTTTAAAACCGATAATCATAGATTTTTTATTTACATATAATCAGTAAAAATTACTTTTTTGTGTAAGCCTTCACTTTTAGCTTGTCTTTTGTGTCAGTATTAGATGGATACACACAGTACTCATGCATTGATTTAATAAATTGGTGCTCAATAATGTGTCCTGATCACAACTTTGGTAGGTTTGCGCACAAAATATACTTGTTTAGTTTCAGGCTCAAAAACGATTGCAGATGATGTTTTGGTTTAAAACCATTTATCTTGCATTTATTTAAAAGTAGGCAAAGAAACAGTTTTGCTGACTGAAAATGTGAGTGCTTCAAAAAGACTATGGTTGAGTCATGCTGTCATTGAGAAAAGCCAAAAGATAACTTTTTGTTGAAGAGTTGGTACAATATTAATAAAATTTAGACTTAGATATTGACTTGAAAGCATAAATAAACTGCTGCATACTGCAAAAGTCCATTCCATCGGCTTAATGTGGTTGTTGCCCTGACACCGGGTATTGGCTGAAGTACATTCTCTCATTCGATGGGTTATGAGAGCAAAGACCTTGGCCTACTTAACACCCACTATTCACCAATCTCGTTCCTGTGGCAGCCATACACAGAGTGTGTGGGAAATGCCCAGTCTCCTGGAGCCTCAGCCTAAGTTGTGTCAAGTCCTCTCCCTTCATTCACCACTTGTCTGTCTCGCTTCGTGTTCATCCCTGTTATTATTATTTTATGGTATTTGTATGTACTCCACATCAAATGTAACACAGCAATCTCTACACTTACCTACACTATATTTCTTTCATTTTACAGTAGTTTCTGCCTTGATTAAGTTAACTTTTTAAATTTGCTGTGAATGATGTAGATAAAAGATAACATTTAGGTTCAATTTATACCTCGGATGGAATTTATATTCTTTGTATATATGCTGAATAGCTCCATGGGATTGTCAGGAGGAATAAATGAATGTATGATTTAAAATTTTCTGTCTATTTAGTTTTCTGTCTATTTTGAAGTTTGAAGGCCAGAGAAATAAGCTGCTCCTTCATGATGACGCATTCTGACCTCTGAACAGCTGTGTGGGGCATACAAAGTTAATAGTCGAATAAAAAAAAGAAAATCATAATTATACCACCAGCTTGTAGAAGCTACCTTCTAAATTTCTGCAGCACTGAAGTCAAATGAAACTCAGTTGGGACTGGGTCACTCCGATATCTGGACTCAGAGTTTACTGTATGGAGAAGTCAGAGTGATAATTCCCTTTGTGAATTTGGCCTGAGGAATCCTTTGCAACATTTGGATTCCTGTCAGTGTTATACTTACTACAGTCATGAGAGCTGGTAATTGCTTTTCCATTCCAAGCACTCTTCTAGCTCTTGCACTCTTGAACACAAGGCTAAAAACTCAATCTCCTGGGACTACGAAAGTAAATGGCAATTTGAGCCCCAGCACTTTGCCAGCTCTTTGCCGGTAGATTGTGTGGATTATAGTGTTCTTTCTGCTATGTTGCAGTTCTGTATCAGCCAGACAGAATGATAGACAAAAATATGGAGAAATGGACTGACAGACAAAATGACAAACTGACACACTTACTGACAAGCTGGCTGTGATGTGGATGTAACTGGCATGCCGGTCGGATAAGTGGAGAGCTTTGCAAAGAGGTTGGGATGATTGTAAAATAAAGAATATGTATAACAGAAATAGACAAGTATATAAATGAAGTGGGGTAAGTACTCCACTCATAGCAGCAAAAAAGACTGTAATGCGTACCCTTCATCTCCAATCAACTGGCTGACAAGAGATGGAGTGGCAAAAATGACGTGACAAAAAGTGAGAGAAGAATTCCTGTCTTGTTTTCACATATACACTTTTTTCATTTGACTAGGAATTTAAAGGTGCGTATTTTAGGGAGAGAGAAAAAAAAAAAAAGATCAGCACTTTTGTTTTAGTGTAATTGCCCCAATTGAGTCAGTCTTTTTTTTTTAACCATAAACACTTAACACTCCAACTCCCAGACTGCACTGAACACTTTACTGCTCTTATTATGCTTTCTCTAGAGGGTCCTGTTGGGTTTCTCTGTCTGTTAAGGCACTTTGAAATGTCTGCTGATGTGATGAAGCACTATACAAATAAAGGTTGATTGATTGATTATTATCTGTCTGCATTTACATACACAGTCATAGTCCTACTATCCATTGATCTTCTTCCTACCTTCAAATTTCCTTGTTTTATTTCTCATTTCTCAACAACAAAAAACAATTACGTTTAGCGCTGCTCTCTATTTTACGTCGCTGCTCTCCATCCGTTGGTCCACTCATTTGCTTGTCTCCATCTGTTGTCTCTTTCCACTCGTGGAGCTCCATGCGAACTTGTCTGTTGTTCCAGTGTCTTAGCAGTCACAAGAGCCAGTCAGCCAGAGAGTTCATCAGTTTCATTAACACATTAGAAGAAATGAATGAATGGTCCTTCACATATTTAGAAATCAAGAGACAACGTTGGGCAATGTGGCACCTAACCTGTTATGATCCTTCCACCGGAACACCTACGGAAACTTGTAAAGACTTTTATGAAGACAGCATTTCCCCTCCTTAATAAGTCTATATTTTATTTAGAAAGTATTTTGTGTGAAGTACCCGATTTAAGATCAGCTTCTGTTTGAGAGTAGCTGACTCAATACAAGTCAGTGGATTCTTGATCATCATACGGTATGATTGCAAAATGTTACAAACCCCATGCCATCAAACAGATATTTAAAAAAATGTGCTTTTTTTTTTGTTTTCAAATACACTGCTGTTTCTCAAGGTGTCAGGTGTCAAAATTCCTACTTTTCCTATTTTAGTTCACAAAATATTCCCACGTAACGCAAAAAAAAAAAAGTAGAGATTGATCACAGGCTGCCATGGATTGAGAGTCATGGCAGAGCAGTGGCATATGGAACAATCACTTGTTCGTACTTCTGTTAATGCATCTAAATCCTCTGTCTTTACATGCAGCGCAGAGGCATTCAGACTTTATGGGAAAGTGGAAACACTTCCTTCAACTATAGGCGGAAGGAAGAAGGTTATTCTCTTGTCAGCTGCACAAGCCTATCCTCAAAGCCGAGATGGTCTGAGCGTTCACCGCTCACAGAGGCCTACACAATGCATACAGATGCCTTACAGCATCAAGACGGACTGTATGAGAAGGAAAATCGCAATTCTATGTCAGTGTGAAAAACACCAAGGTGATTATTTGAATAGACCTTCAGCACAGTTTGTCCAGTCAAGACACTATCAAATGGGCGTCATTGAGAAGACAACTTTTCATTCGTGCATTCATTCATTGCCAAACCCTATTCTTCCGCCATAGCGTGTCGCGGGGTGCAAGAGCCTTTCCAGGCTGACTGGGGGCGTGAGGCAGGGTACACTTTGGACGCGATGCCAGTGCACTGCGGAGCCACATGGAGACACACAGATAAACACTCGTGGACACATATTCACACCTACGGACAATTTGGAAAGCTCAATCCACCTGAACTGCATGTTTTTGGAGGTGGGAGGAAGAACACACGCAGACACGGGCAGAACATGCAAATTCCGCAAAGATTGGGACTCGATGAGAGGACAACATACTTTTTTAAATGTGTGAATGTTTTAGGTGTGTTGCTTATTGTGTGCATCTTTTTAAATGTTGCATTGCTTTTTCCTCTCATTTAGCTTTGCAAAGAAGAAATAAGACTGAAAACATTTTTGGAGAAAGAACATTCCACTTCAGAAAAATGTGCATTTCATGAAGTAAGATTGGAGAGTTCACAGCGTTCACATTATGAAAATTGTTCCAATTCCACTTTTGGGTGCAAAAAAAATAACAAGCTAAGAAATGAAGAAAAAAAGAATGCATGAGGAGATGAGAGATGTGTAGCTGCTTGGAGATTGGATGAGAATTAGAGGTGAAAGAGAACACCTTAAATTCTTCCATGTCTTTCATTGATGTTTCAATCCTGCTATTTTTGTTAGGATGGTTTGATGCTCTGCATTTGTTTGTCTTGCGTCTCTGTTCATGTGCTCGAGTGTGTGATCACTGACATTTCATAGTCGCAAACCTTTTGGAACTAAAGTCTTTGTGGCAGGAAGATGTGAACATAAGGGCTGACAGCAAGATGACCAGGATGGAACAAATATGGGGCGTAGGGAGTGATAGATAAAGACACTGATGGTGTTCTGAACCAAAAACTCAGGTCATGAAGTGAAAGGATATGCAGTTTTGTCAACTGAAAAGAAAAGAATTGTGCACTAAAATCGTAATCTGCAGTAATTGGGCTGCAAGCTTTTTTGAGAAATTAAGAAACATTGTGACGTAAACAACAACTTCAACTTTACCTGAACCATATCTTAAGGTGAGGCATACAAAATGTTCATTGCTGTTATTAAGGTCATGTTTGACAAGGTATTTTAACAACACCTACACGAAAACATAATTTTGTCATGTCTCATGTATTTTGTCTTATTCTGACATTATCAGTAGAAAATCAAATCAATGTGATTCAAGTGAAAGTGTGAAATTAGATTTCTCCATATTTAGAAAATGATTGAATCATGCTGTTCCTGTTGAACAGATTTTTGTATTATAATAACAATATAATAATTAATATGGAAATACTCCTTCTCCTTAGATCCATATTCCAACAGCAGTCGGGTCATATGACTTTTGAATCAATGAGGAGCGCTCTTTCCTTTCAGTGTGTTAGTGTTCCTGTATTGTGTGCATGCTTGTGTTACAGCTGTGTTTGCATTACTCTGACAGAACACTGGAAAAAAAAAAAAAACAGTTTTGGCAATGCAATATACAATGATAATCAGCCACGGGGCTTTGCATGAATATGCACGAGCACAGCGAAAATAACCAGATGATGATGGAACGAGAGAGAAGGGATACCTTTGTGTTTATGGAAGAGAAATCCAGAACGTTCTGCTAGTCTTTGTCCATTTGGAAATTGGAAGAGACAAATGATGTTTCAGAGACAGAGTGACATAAATTGAGTAGAGGAAGTGATGCAAGGGGAAAGAGAAAATGAAAACAAACAATCAAGGTGTGAAATCATTCTTGGGGAGAGGAAACGTGTGAACGCGTGAACAACAACCTACAAATGTGTGTCCTCACAACAAAGGTGTGATGCAGCTGATCTGAGTACTTCTTGTGTGATGAAAATGACCTTAATGTTGCAGGTTTAAACTTTGGACCTTTTTCCTCTTTGAGTAATTATCACATCTTAATGGTCTCTGAAGGACTTAAACCACCAATCCAAACTCATTGTGACAGCAGGGTGATGACAGAGGATGCACCAAAAGCTGGATCAGATATCATTGCATATAATTCCATCAATAGGAAGCTGCTCTATCCTAGCAGTGATGTTGCGTCAGGAAAGCTCTTTACCTCAACAGGGACTGTTCATCCAAAGTAGCACAGGTGCCCTAAAACTTCCAGCTCCAATAATACACTGATTCTATCACAGTTTCAAAAGTTTAACTGAAAGCTCTTCTGACAGAGGAGTCAAATCACGTCTTCCATTATAACTCTGTTTAAGCTGACCCACCGGTGACCATGTGAATCTTCGAGGAATTTCTCTGTCAAACAGAATTCTGAACGAAATATTAAAATGTGTAGAATAAAATCACTTCTACATGACTTTATTCAGGGTCATTCTGAACAGGACTGAATTGGGTAAAATTTACAAATTTACTTCTGACAGAAAAAGAAAATATGAGGAAAATGTAAAAGCGCTGCTGTAAGTTTGATTCTCTATTCATTTATTCTCTATATTTTTTAATGTAAATATATTCATACATGCATGAAAGCAAAGCACACTCAAACAGTTCTTATCAGACGTAGACATTCATCCTACTATACCACTGTTTGCCTGCCTGCTGCTCTTGCATGTAGCCATGTGAGTGTCGGTAGGACTATAATTGGACACTGGAGTGATCGGAGTAGGAAGCCCATAATGGCTCTTGGATGGATTTCGACATGGGCAACCAGACAAATCTGATTTCACCACCCATCATGACACAGACGCTGTTTTCACATCATAAGCTGCACATTGTGAGAACAACATAAATTTGAGGTCAAACTGGGTCAAAATCAGATTTTTGTGGTAAATCCAGCTCGACAAGCTCAGACTTAGCTGAGAGTTTGAAACCACACATCCGCAACAACAATCAACTTTAATAGCAGACCAACTCATAATCCATTTTTCAATATCTACTGCAGGGGACTGGGATTGTTGGGTGTGAAAGGGATTGATATGGATCAATCTCACAGGGTGAAGTAAACAAAGTTAAGGGGCTTACAGTCACAGTTACACATCACTGACCTAATGGTGGATTTGGATGAGGAAAGAGGATGCTTTTTTTCTTTTTTGCCATTGTTGGCTCGAAAGTGAAATATTTTGAGACAGGACAGGAGGTCACTGTATGCTTTCCTACAGGGCTATCATACAGGGCCAAAATGTGCACGCAATCCTATACATATCTGTATACAAACAACCTGTATACAAAGTTAGTGTTCTCGTTTGCGTGCGTACTTGCATCTTTGACAGGGACGCCCGATCGTCAAACAGCGTGCGTCCTTGGGACGCAAGCTTTTAATGCACTTCCATTCAACAAAAATATTAACAATATTTCTATTTCTCCACATAAATTTTGAACCCGGAAATCGACATTATGTTTGGATCTTGTGCGAGTAACTTGCGCAAGTTTCTCGGCATAAGACTGACCTGAATTATTCTGCTTTATTAAAGTTGACCAAACACCGTTTGTCAAACAGCGAAACGATGTTTGCTCGTTTTACGCGCTTTAGTGAGAGCGAGGACTTAGACCCTCCAGAGCAAGCATAAGCATCCTGTTGGGTTTGTCTGTCTGTTTAAGCGCTTTGAAATGTCTGCTGATGTGATTAAGCGCTGTACCAATAACAGTTGGTTGATTGATTGATTGATTATCACCGTGCCTCCGAAAAAGATGCAAAAGCTGAAGAAAAAGCAAGTGACAATGAGTGCTTACTTGCATATAAAACAATCCAAAGTTAATGAAAAAAAATAAACAGATATTACTGTCAGATTGAAATTTGCGTGGAGAAGGCTGTCAGCTTGGTGCCGGTTCCACAGGCGAATACAGTATATGGATTAAAGGCAAAAAAACAACAACTATTGAGTGAAAGCAAAAGTAAAAAAAAAACAACTGTATTACTGAACATCTTTCTTTATTTCTAAAACAGACTTTAACAGTTTGATAAAACTAATATATAATTTTACTCTTTTTTTTTTTTAAACGTAACTCTTGGGCACTATTTGGGCCCAAAAGTGACATTTTTATTGTTTTTAAGTGTTTCTCTCCCAATAAATCAGTCAGTTAAAAGGTTGAATATATGAAATTTTGCCAGTAATTTTCTTTCATCTATATTTTCTAAATTCCTTAATGCCTGTCATTGGAAGTGTATAGAATAGCAAATTTTCACTGTGTGCGCACAATACATCAAATGGTCAAAAATAGTTCAATTTTTCCGTATATTCTCTTATTACTTTTGGGATGCATAAACGTCCTGTTGAAATGCACAAATTTTTGTTAATGCGCATCCCAGGGATGCACTACTTTCTTGACGTAAAATAAACTCTGCAAAGTGGGCCAAAAACACCTCCTTAGCAGAGGTCATGGGCGTTTACCTCAACTTGTGAAAGACAGCTCGGCTAAAAGTTTGTAACTTCACGTTTCAAAGTTTCAAAATCAAAAATGTGTTGGTTTCATTCAAATACAGCTGTGACCAGCCTGCAGGTAACTCAAATTCAGTACAAGACATATTGTATATTTATGTGAAAAGAGTTTTTAACTGGAATGCAAAATGCATTTTATACACCTACATTTTAAGCATATTAGCATTATCCATGGAACCTCGTGGGTTCTGCTGGAATCAGAGACAGTCATATGGGTGTCAGTGCTTCGTCAGGGATACACGTCTGCTTTCTTAATTTATCCAAAGAACTGCTGACAACAAGAAGTCATGTGGCCCTGAATGCGTCACACGCAAGGACGCGACATGTGCCAGCGACAAAGGAACAAGGACAACAGGAGAGGCAGATAGGAATGAAAAAAGAAGAAAACAAGAATATGATATATAGTGAGCATCCCTGTAATCTTGACAGAACAATAAAGTATCTGCCTGTTTGTGACACTTTTGTAAATGCATGACGACCAAACCCCTTATTCAGAAATATGCAGCACCTGTCTTGAGTTGGGAATCCTCTCCTCCTCTCCTCCTTCTTTGCAGACAATATGTTCTTATCTGTTATTCTAATTGTTTCTTTTTTTTCTCCCTTGTTTCATCTCAACACCAATTTATTCTTTGTCGGTATTCTGGGACAGAAATAACAATTGCATAGTCACATGCTTTCTTTCTCTCTGGCTCTTTGAGAGGTATTTATTACTGTAAACACAACTGACATCAGACGTCTGTGTCATCTTTACTCCGTAACACATTACGACCCCATTACAACACATTACAACCCCCCCCTACTCAGTCCTCTTTTTCCGGGAAGAAGCAGAGTGCACAATACGTACAATTACTTAACAATTACCCCTGTAAAATGGAAGTGCATGACTATTTATGGTCTTCCACATTTACTTTAGCCAAGCACTGAAATGCTGATTGCTACAAAAATTTCCATTTGTAGCGCTGTTGAGTGAATTTATTGTAAATGTTGGATAGAGGGGGTGGGGTGTGGGGTTGGAGAGTGTGGGGGTGGAGAGTAACTCCATTCTGTTTAAGCTGTTTGTGCATATATTTGTGTGTGTTTTAAAATATATTAAGAAATCCAGCTTAGTCTAATTAAGAATAATATGAATATATGGACACATAGTTTCTGACAGACACAAATCCACCAGAACAGTTTTAGCATTACACTATTCGGGGTGCTGTTAGGAATACATGTAGATATATAGAACAACACACTTCGAACTGAAGTGTGTTGCAGGACATAATTTGACTGTATGCAGAAGTGGGATTAATTATGTGTCCAACACATCTCTTTACATCCGGAGCACTGCCGAAGCACCCTTGAGCAAGGCGAGGTCCCCCTTAGAAGTTGCTCATTTGGGTGCACCACGAAGGAGCTGCCCGCCACTCTATATCTGTTTGTGTGTTTGGGGCCTGTACACACACTCACACACACACATACACACACACACACACACACACACACACACACACACACACACAAAGGGGGCCTGTACACATGTGTGTGTGTGTATATACACACACACACACACACACACACACACACTCACACACACATGATTCAACTAACTAGAGTGTGTATATAAGATTAAAAAAACATAAAAAACAATTTTCATTAACACTGTAGAATAAGGTTTTCTGACAAAAAGACTTTTTTACTTTGGGAGTGTACTGGAGGCCTCTGGACAGCCCACCTTTTAGTTCTCATTGATTTACCGAAATACTGTTTGACTAAGGAGCTCTGCAGCTGACTAATGAGTTTACACCTATTATTTTTTAGGATTTTCTTCTAACTTAGTCATTTGGGAATGCTATTCAGCCTGAAGATATTTTGTGAATACATCTCCACAGGGTTATTTAGGTGAATTTGCTGCTTCTTTCTAAATGAGACATTGCAGCCCAATAGACACCAAAACTAATGATGTGTTTGATTGGTCTCTAGCTCTTGACTATGTGCATTTTTTACATTGAAAAGAAAACATTGCAGTCGATCTCTAGCGTGCAACATATAAATGTAGATGTATGTATACCACTAAGCTCAGTCAGCAGCAGGGATTTGTGAAAAATCCCTGCTGCTGACACACACACACGGGCGCGCCCACACACACACACACACACACACACACACACACACACACACACACACATTGGTATAACAGCAGAGCGAGACAGACGAAAGGGAGTAGGATGCTGCGTCACCTGGTATCCAGCATCAGCATCTCTTGTGTTCTTCAAAAGCACCATGTGTTTCCCTCAGGGGGTTGGAACCAATACATCAGAGGGTTCAAGGACACGTTGGCTCAGCACAGAAATCCTACTGTTTCCATACTGATATTCTGTCTCTTGACGCAAGCAGCAATGGGAATCCTTGACATCAACCAGTAACAGTTATTTCTCTGATTTTTGAGGTGAATACAAATATTTTTTTGTTGTTGTTGATTTTGTAACTACATATGTGGCATTCAATTTAGGTATATTTTTAAACTATATAACATTCGAAATCTATACCTAGAGAATTCATTCCAAGATCAATGAGCTATGTCAACGTCAAAAGCAATCGGTTCCAGAATATTTAATTTTGTTTCATTCTTAATTCTCATTACTCCATGAATTTAAAATTTAGTTGACATATAAAGGTATTTCCTGGAATTCTATTTCACATGATGATGATGACAATTAGTATTAGCATTTCATCAAGTGAAGTCCATCAAAAGTCTCCCTAGTGACACAGTTGAACACTTTACTGATAAAGAGTCAAATGTAACAAATACAAGTAGTCCCCACCATACAAACACAATTGATTCCAATAGGTTGTTCATAAGCTGAATTGTCCATAAATCATTATTTATTACATTTCAGAGGTCATTTAAATGTTGTTACTTCTCGAAATACAAAAGTACTAGTCTCTAATACTCAGCAGAAACAATAACAGGACATAAAAACAAAAAGTATGATATAAAACACAGGTTGTTTCAAGATAAGTCATTCTTGATTATACATCGGTTTTAAAAAAATACACGGAAAACTAAAAATTAAGTTTGCATCGTAAACCTGATATGATGAGATTCTCCCCAGATAAGACATGAACAAGATGGTTCTTGACTCGATACTCGGGTTGGGGGGGCTATGGAGGGGACTGGGTCGCATATCGCTCGGTCCCTGTGGCTGGCCCCATGGGTTGCGGGGGGCCTCCCTGTCCCCTGGGCATGGGAAGTTGGTTGGGATGTGGGTGTGGTGAATGGGGTGGGTGGTTGGGGGGGTGGGGTGGGGTGGAAGGGTTGGTAGGTGGCAGGTGGGTATCCTTACCCTGTGCCCCCTGGGCCTGTCCTGGGCGCCCTGGCGGTGGCAGCCGCTGCCTCCTCTTGGTCTCTGGGTCTACGTGGTTCTCGGCGTCCCCGGTGGCTCTTCAGGTGATGGTTTCTGGATGCTCTTAGCTGCCAGGGGTTTGGGGTGCTCTGCTAGCCTGGCCTCGCTGTGTACTGCTAGCCTCTCTGGGCGTTGGTTTCCATCACACATGCATGTTGGTTCAGGGCTTACCAGCTTCTGTCGAGTCCAATTATTGAGAACCGTTGGGTCCCGTCAGAATGTGATGAGTCTCTCTTCAGACATCACAATCTCATGCCCTCGATCTTCCTTCTGCACTGTTTTCCTCTGGTGGCCTATTCTTTACTGTCAGGACCTCCACTAATCTGGTGTTTTATAACATCGGTATTAAGGTATCAATTGTGAGATATAATAAAACTACTCAAACCTCTTCCACTCTAACAGCACTGCCTGTCTATCCACTACCCTGTTTGTGTTTTCTTGTTTTCTCTCCCTGTCTCCTTTTGGTTCCGCCCTTAACTCACAGAGGTGCAGCATATCTGTCTCTGGCTCACAATAGGAAATTCTAATAAAGACTAAAGACTGACAACTTAGTTTACAGAGAGGACCAGTGATGGTCACATGCACCCATTAAAATATATAAAAGATTTTGCTGCAAGACTAAAACAAGCATTGATCTTATAAAAAAAATGTACCCCCTTTCATGGGCTTTAACTATAATAATACTGCAGCCAAAAAAGAAGAAAGAACAAGATGATAGAGATAAGTGTTGGAGATGCGGTGCTGCTTGGTGGGGGTTGTGGCAGAAAGAGGATCTGCAGCAGTCGGATACAGCAGCGGCAGGGTTGTTTGTATCTCTGAATGTTTGTAAGTCAAATGTGCGGATTACCTGTATGTGCGTTAAAATTTTGCACCGTGCAGGAATACACTGCAAACTACAATCCTACAATGATATTTCACCTTGACATTACGTCTTATTACAAAACGGGGTGAACTGCATCAAAGTAAATACAAGTTACGCTCGACCGACAGAGATCATAAAAAAACGAGTTACCTGATATCCATGTTACTGTGTCAGCAATTATTACTTTTAGTGACCTCAACACCTAATTTTCTCTCACTTCCCTGATTGTGTTTGTTCAAGCAGACATCTCATCCTGTATTAGCTTAGGTAGCCCATTATCTGACTCAATTAGGATTCTGTTTTGACAGATAAATGAGTTGGTCTGCCCTTTTTCTTCAGCAGTGCCCATAAAAAAGCCAAAATAACTTTTCCTGTCACCTTATTTGGCTCCTGTAATCATTTCACCATCAGCCTGTTTGCTTGTTGAACAGAATATTGAATACGACAGCAGAAGTTTAATGGGGATTTAGTCCATATCTCAAAAGGAAGTGAGATGTGCACCTTGATCAAGTTGTGTCACCAAACAGCATAATTAATAATGCGATCAAAGTATTGACAGGTGTGAAATGTGAAAGGAGAATATTTTTATGTGCGTTTGTAACAGCATGTTAGTTTCCACACTGAAAACATCTTATATCAGATGAGTAGGACACACAACAAATACAAATTCACACACACACACACATACACACACACACACACACACACACGCACATACACATGTTGGTATAACAGCAGAGAGAGACAGACGAAAATGAGTAGGATGCTGCACAAGACACTGAGTATGTTTTTCTCTTCTGGTTTCTAATGTGTGTGATATTTCAGATCAATACCGAAAGACTACTAGGTAATTTAGTATTACTCCGGAAGAACATTTAAGGATGATTGGTTTCCTAGTGCACTAGCTTCTATCAGCTCTACATGCATATGTTTCAGTAGTGTTTAGCAATCAATTACTTCTGTTGTGTTCTTCTGAGCATTTAGTACAAGGAAACACTGATGTTACATGGAAACCATTTTACCTTGATTTCTATGCTGTTCACTCATTTTATTTATTTTTCTAAGGGAGTTTTTGTCTTATGAACACTTTAAAATAATCTTTGCCATTAATATTAGGATGGTTGTTGTATAAAACTAGTGCTCTTTGCCTGAGATTCCTCTGCCATCCTTTTACCTCACGTCACACTCCATCAGCCACCGCCACCATCCACACTCAGCGCTATCCAAAAAATTCTTCTCTCACATCCATGTCTGTCCCCTCTCTTTGCAGAGATATATTTCATGTTAACATCACCTTGGTTTCTGTCTCTTCTTCTTGGTTCCAAAACCTAAGTAAAACTCATCAGACCATATTTGGTTTTAAAAGATTTAATGCTGCTTTTCAATGATTCTACTACTTGATGAATTTTGATTAAACTTGAAGAAAAAGCACATTACAATTTGATGTAGACCTAGAATAAAAAGGATGAAATCAGTATATATTTTTTTCCCTTTCTTGCAAACTTCACGTTTAGGTGGCAGAAGTTGTTTTGGTTAGAATGAAATTTCAAATTACACCAAGACAAACTAAAGTCAAATTTTTCAAAAACAGTGATGTAAGACTGAAACCTTAGAGGGCTAAACCCAAAAACTATTCTCAAATCATCTATCCACTTACCTACTTTACAATGATGACACTGGAAATCTTATAAGATCTTCACCAGTGTCACCAATGTCCAGGGCGATGGTGTCCCCACGTCTGAAAGTCCTTATAAGGGTATACTCAAGGCCCAAGTTATCAGGTTACAAAACTGTTTGTTTCTTTAAAACACACAGTAGTATGTGTCTTACATAATGCACCTTGTGCCCTCTGTAGACACTGAGACTTCTTCAAGTGCAGCTGCCTTGTCTCCCAGACAGTAAGGCACCAGGGTGCTGACCTGTTTACATCTCCCTGCACTCTATTAGTGCTGGGTCTCACTGCAACTTCCAGCACTGAGGTTGAGAGCTGGGCATCTGTGCACAGGCTAAAAATAAGCTGCATACTAAGAGAATAAAGGCTATCTTAATGAGGGGAAAAGGTTCTGTTCTTAAGCTTAGAAAAATATAGTTTGATATGTTTTTAGGTCTTGTATGGTCAAGCTTCCTGGAGGAAATAAGTGATTACTCTCTAGCTCACTGTCTGAGATCCTTTGATAACGTCCTGTTAGGTCTTCCTCATTCAATGCTAGAGATTTGCCACAACGCGATTCTGGAGAAGCAGAATTATTGTCTCATTAAGATAGTTTTCTGTATTATTGTTTTTATGTGCTGGCATCATGTGCACACTTTGTTTTTATGTGCACAGGTTTTTGAGAATAATTAATGACATAAAATGAACCCTCACAAGGATTGTTTCACTTGTTTTTATATGCACAAGTTGTCAGACCAACTAAGCACATGGATTTATGATGCATTGATTAACACATGTTACCGTGTAAAATTAAGATGCTTCCACAGGTTCACCAAATGTAGAATAATGGCATCCCCTTATGAACAGAAAGTATTCCATTGTCTTTGACAGCAAACAGAGTGTTTATTAACTTTTACGCTTTTTTGGCAACATTCACAGACCTGTTTCTGCACTTTTCTCAGCATCTTTCTTGGTGTTCTGTGTCTACCTCTCTATATATTTAACTTCTCTACTTTGTTTTAGTCCCCATGGATACCTAAATAACATTATTTGCTCTCAGAAGTATTCAACTAATCTTTTCTCTCAAAATAGAAAAGATTATTCCTGCTTATTCAAATTGAAAGTATTAAAATGTGGGTTACAGATCTTTTATGTAGGGGTAGCCACATAAAATTTTGCTTTAAAAAGTCATGTCCCCAGGTTAAGTGTCTCATGCCAAAGCTCTCCATCACTTCCTCTCCTTCCTCATCCCATCTGCTCTTTTTTTCTTGCCATTTCTCCTTCAGTTGTTCAGCCCCTCAGAAGTGAGGATATCGCTGAGAGACTAGTGACCCATATCACCCTGGCAACCGCACACTTGAAATTTGTAATTTCAGAAGGTTTATGAATGTGTCCTGGTCTTCAGATGAATGTGTGACTATGTGTGTGTCTGCTGTGCAACAAAGATGTGACTAATTGAGGGAATGCGACTAAAACGCTCCGATCCACAAATAGGACCATGACCTCATGTGGCATCTGTGCAGATTGCAGCATGCGCATATTTGACAGGAGCATACACTGTATGCAAGGGTGTGCATTATTTAAACTGGCAATCCAAATTGTTGTGTGTGTGTGTGTGTGTGTGTGTGTGTCATATATAAGGCAAGGATCAGAATCAGTATATGAAAAGAAAAAAAAAAAAAAATATATATATATATATATATATATACAGTATATATAACTAGAGTGGACCACTAGCCTCCCCGCGGGGATCAGGATCAGTATATAAAAAAAATATATATATATATCTTCTTCTCCTTTCAGTTTTTCAGGGGTCGCCACGGCGAATGAGTTGCCTCCATCTATCCCTGTCTTCTGCATCCTCTTCTGTCACACCAACTACCTTCATGTCCTCTATCACTACATCCATAAACCTCCTCTTTGGTCTTCCTCTAGGCCTCCTGCCTGGCAGTTCAAAAGTTAGCGTCCCTCTACCAATATATTCACTATCTCTCCTCTGGACATGTACAAACCATCTCAGTCTGGCCTCTCTGACTTTATCTCCAAAACCTCTAACATGTGCTACCTCCATCACTGTCTCCTGTGTTTTCCTCAGTGACACTGTCTCCAGACCAAATAACATCACTGATTTGTACACAGTTTTGTACACCTTTCCTTTCATTTTAGATGAAACTCTTCGATCACACATCACATCTGACATTTTTCTCCACCCGTTCCATCCTGCCTGTACACGCTTCTTCACCTCTTTTCCACACTCTCCATTGTTCTGGACTGTTGACCCTAAGTACTTAAAATCCCCTACCTTCTTGATCTCTTCTCCCTGTAACCTCACTCTTCCACTTGGGTCCCTCTCATTCACACACGTACTCTGTCTTACTGCAGCTAACCTTCATTCCTCTCCTTCCCAGGACAAACCTCCACCTCTCTAGTTTCTCCTCCACCTGTTTCCTGCTCTCACTACAGATCACAACGTCATCTGCAAACATCATAGTCCATGGAGATTCCTGTCTATTACCATAGCGAACAAGAAGCGGATCATAGCTGATCCCTGATGCAGTCCCACCTCCACCTTGAACTCCTGTCACACCTACAGCACACCTTACTACTGTCTTACAGTCCTCATACATGTCCTGCACCGCTCTAACATACCTCTCTGCCACTCCAGACTTCCTCATACAATACCACAGTTCCTCTCTGGGCACCCTGTCATAAGCTTTCTCCAGATATACAAAAATACAATGCAGCTCCCTCTGGCCTTCTCTGTACTGCTCTATCAACATCCTCAAAGCACATACTGCATCTGCAGTACTTTTTTTGGGCATGAAACCATACTGCTGCTCACAAATGCTCTCTTTTGCCCTTAGTCTAGCTTTTACTACTCTTTCTCATAACTTAATTGTATGGTTCATCAGCTTTATTCCTTTGTAGTTGCCACAACTGCACATCTCCCTTGTTCTTAAAAATGGACACAAGCACACTTCTCCTCCATTCCTTAGGCATCTTCTCACTATCTAAGATCCTGTTGAACAACCCAGTCAGAAACTCTGTCTGTCACCTGTCACCTCTCCTAGACACTACCATACCTCCACAGGTATATCATCAGGACCAAGTGCCTTTCCACTCTTCCTCCTCTTCAATGCCCTCCTCACTTAATCCTGACTAATCTTTGCTACTTCCTGGTCCACAACTGCCACTTCTTCTAGTCTTTCTTCTCCCTCATTTTCCTTGTTCATTAACTCTTCAAAGTACTCTTTCCATCTTCCCATCACGCTCCTGGCACCTGTCAATACACTTCCATCCCTATCCTTAATCACCTTAACCTGCTGCACGTCCTTCCCATCTCTGTCTCGCTGTCTTGCCAACCTACAGTACATAGATCAGTCTCTCCCTCCTCACTGTCCAACCTAGCATACAAGTCATCATAAGCCCCTTGTTTGGTTTTTGCTACCTCTATTTTCACCTTACATTGCATCTCCCTGTACTCCTGTCTACTCTCCTCAGTTCTCCCATATATAGTGTCCCATATATAATTATAGTTGTATGTGTGAGGCAGGATGCATCAAGCCATTTCTCGCAACTCATCTGTTTCACGGCAAGAACATGCTTATTTTTTTTTTCCTGAAAAGGTCAGGGTGACCTTGGAATCGCTGAACTGTGAATGATACAGGGTAACAGTCACCGTCCTCTTCATTTTTTGTCTCTCTAACTTACATCTTGTTTCCTTTTTTCCCTGTAGTCTGTTATAAATCGTTAGTACTTTTCCGGACCTTCATTTACAATTCCCTTGACAAACTCATGACTGTAAATAGATTAGATCAAATAGACTGGTGCTGTTTTCCCACGTGGCTTGAATATAGTACTTCTTCAATAACAATTTGTATGATTTTTAACATTGAAGTAGAACAAAATTGTTTGACCCTCCGCAGAGAGATGGTTTTGAAGATTAGTGTCCTTTAAAGTAAAGCTTTCTCTTTGTATCTTATAATTTCTTACATACTGTATGTAAGCAGCAGACTCAATCTAGCAGGAGGTTATCAGTTCAGACAGTGATAGCATGACATGATTTTGCATATTTCCTGAAATTAAGGCTTGGTTTGTTTGATCTCACATCCTACCTCCAGGAGGAGATATTGGTTCTTTGTTTGACAATTTGAGTTGTGTAATCTCACGTACAATGGTTGTGTTCGATAATACTACATAGAAAACCGAAACAACTAAAACTCTGATTAAAGTTCAGGTAAATCTTTAAACCAAACAAGCAAAAATGAAGCGACAGATACAATAATGCAAAGACATTGGGATTAAACCAGACTTGGTCTTAAATGCAAAAAATGTATAAAACTTGACAACAGAAAGTAAGAAAACACATGGACTAAATTCACAAGACAAAATAATGACAGGTGGAACAATTGAGGCAGAAAAGGCAGGAAAAAATAAGAAGAAGAAATGACAGACAAAGCATGACATGAAAAAAAAGTACAGGAACCAATGAGGCCCCAAACCATAACAAAATTAATGTTCCAAAATATAAAGATACAGCATTATTGGAAAAGTGGGGTCAAAATAGTTATATGCTGTATTTTTTCTGCACGGGAAACTGGCATTAAAATCTCTGCCAGTTTCCCATAAAGCGTGGAGGAGATTGTGTGGGCTGTGGGAGACCCAGTCGGACACAGCAGCATAAAATTGGCCTCCAGGATGAAGCGTGGTCATCATCTTCCTGGACCAGGTGGAGAAGGTGAGCCTCGTCATTGTGACGGATATCACGGTGAATGACATATTCGTGCCGGTGCTGCCACTGACACAACCTGCAACCAAAGTTATTCTGTCAAACGGCCCCCCGTTTATCTCCGATGAGTTTTTCAGTGGAGAGCTGTTCAGACACGGGAAAATGGTCTCCCCCATCAAGAAGATACCGTCTGGATGTAAGTCTGACTTACTGAAGCACGTAGTGTTTCACCGGAGACAACTGTATATGATACTGAACAACCGGGATGAGGAGCTCAACCTCCGCTTCCTGGTTAAAGTAGATGATTATGACTATGTGTTGTTTGCGACCTCATTGGTCATGGAATGCTTTGGTTGTGGTGAGGAGGGACACACCGTGAGGGCCTGTCTAGGGCGTGGTGAGCTGGCTCGGCCAGTTCCGGGGGCGGCTGCTGCCACTGGACTGCTTGGCCCTGCGGTGGCGGGTTCCCTGTCCGCAAGGACATGCGCCTCATCCGTGGCGGGGGGCTCACCGTCCACAACGGGGGGCGACACGTCTGCAGCGGGGGGTACCCTGTCCGCAGGGTACCCCCCGCCTCAGCAGTACAGTGCCCTGTACTGCTGAGGCGGTACAGGGCACTGTAGGAGGAGCTGCTTCAGCCGGGATTTTTAAAGTCTTTTAAAGGTAGGGTTCTGGTTTTAACAATCTTGTGGCATCGCAACTCTTGCGTAAGCTAACATGTGTGGACGCCCCATCAGGCTTATTAGCAAAAATACAGAAAAAAAATAGTAGATTTTTTTTGGGGATAGTCTACACTGGGTGCCACAAGGTGTTTTGTTTTTAACCAGAAAGGAGGGGGGACAGGGCCTCATCCACCTGGCCAGTAGAACTGCCACTTTCAGAATTCAGTTTATACAAAAATATTTAACAGGGTCAGCTGATTTAATATGGAGAGATATGGCCAGCTGTATTCTCGGATGTGCCAACAACCTGGGGCTGGATGCTGCTCTGTTTTTAATTGATACCAATTTTTTAAAGTTAAGTGGGCTGCCTCCTTTTTATCAGGGTGTATTTAAGTCGTGGAACATTTTTATCAAAGAAAGGCACTAAAAATCTAACTCTCTGCACTGGTTGTTAAGGGAACTACTTTTCAAAGGATATCAGCAATATCACACCTGGCCTGACAGTGGCACTGTGCAAATCTGGGACCTTGTGCCTGCAGCAGTTGATGGATGCAGTGAGACCAGAACCATGTGATGTTGAGGCCCTGGGCTCTCTCCTGGGTCCGCACTCCATCAGGTGTTAAAGAAGGTCCTGGAGCTCTGGATGGGTAGTCTGTGCCATGAGGAGAAGAGCCTACTTTTGGACAATAAACGTAAGAAAATTGAACCAGACCCAGCAGACACCTTTCCAGAGATCAGCCTGAGCCCAGGGCTGGGAGATCTGACCGGTCCCCTGCTCACCATCACCAACTCAGAAAAACTGACCTTACACAGTGCTGACAAGAAGATGATATACTACAACTCCATAAAACCCATCAACAGAAATGGACTGAGCAACAGATCCCCCACTGTGTGGACAAAGAGACTGGCTGGGGGAACCAAACCCAATCCACAGTGGAGGGTCCTGTATAAACCTTCCCTTAAAAAACGAACTGCCGACCTCCAGTGGGGGATTTTACATGGTGCTATTGCCTCTAATGCTTTTATCTCTGTTCTTAATCCTGCTGTTTTTAACAAGTGCCCATTTTGTGACCTCAGGGAAACAGTCTTTCATGTTTTTACAGAATGCAGGAGACTCACTGAGTCCTCACCCTTTTAACTGTGGTTTTTAGTCTGTTTGCTGTAGTTTTTACTGAAAGTGTTTTTATCATGGGAGCTGGCTACAAAAAAATTAACAAAGAAAAATGGCAACTCTTAAATTTTCTTCCAGGAGAAGAAAAAATGTCTACAATGGCTACAAAAATCTACATCAGCAGAAAAAAACGGGTGGAGAACACGAAGGGACAAGAGGCCAGCTCAGTCTGCCATTGTAACAGGTCAGGGCCAGACTGAGAATAGAATACAGTTATTTTAAACAAATGGGAAATGTGGATGATTTTAAACATATTTGGTGCTACAATAACATAATCTGTTCTGTTGTTCGAAATCAGCTAGAATTTAAACATGTTTTCACTGGTTGATTTTAAAAAAATCAATCAAAACAAACATTTGCACTTTATTTTCTTTTTGTAAAAATGTAAATAAAGTTTTCTTATTGAAAAATAAGAAAATCTCTCTCTCTCTCTCTCTCTATCTGTCAATCTTTCTTTTTGTTTAAACAGGCAATTGGGTGTAGCTGTGCTAAGATACTTTCCAGACTGGAACTACAACCGCTACTGATCAATCATACTACCACTATGAAATCCTCACATGTTGCTGGACGTCACAAAACACATGGGGGTGGGGGGTGGGGGGGGCTGACTCCATCTGGTAAGGTGTAACCCACCACATGGGGTTACTGGTTGACAGCTGTATCCATGAGCCAATAACAGCACCCTGCCCATGTCTTTCTTGACAAGGGCAGGGAACAGCAGGCTTTCTCTTTTTCCTCAAACACTTTAATGGCTTAGTTTCTGTCTCGCAGTCCATGACTTGAGTGTGGGAGTTGTATTCAATAGATACTAAAAAAAAAACAGTCATTTTATTGTCACGGAGATAAAGCAATGTGCCTACAAATGACTTGAATGAAGGCATCTATCTGGCCAAAGATGGTAAAACAGTTTTATTCTCAGTATCTACCTGACATGAAAAATATTGTATAGTTACTCTGTGTACCATTAGCATTAGACATTACAATTACTGTCAGTCGAGGAAAAATAAGACATGTATGTCATTCATTATAACAATTATAATTTTCCGATCAAAACAGAAGCAAATGCACAGCAATGAATGCCTGCACATTTCAGCTAAAGATAATACCCAGCCTACATATTCATTTATCAGATTACATGATGGGAGGATAGCATAATAACATCCTGGGAGGTACATCATATATCATCAACGAGCGCAATGTGCCTCAACCTTCCCCTTTTCGTGACCCAAGACGGAGGGAATGTTTCTCATCTCTTCACCCTGTAAGTGACAGAACAGGAGCTCAGTATCATATGGTTCATATGGTTGTATTAAGGGTATAAATCAAGCTGGAGTCTCTCAGCAGCAACAGTGACAATAAATGTACCATTAAAGCTGTGGAGTCATGATTCTCCCCTTAGTGCTTTGTTATTGTCTGATCCAGATCACCATTTCTGATTACACTCTCATGAGCTTTAAGTCATTAACTATGTGTGTCAGCTCACGAGGGTATTATAACGTGCAAATTGATTTTGAGGCATCATGATCTCATTCATCAACCTACATAGCATCAAACTGTTTCTGTTCAGATTGGAAGGGACAAAAATTGTATGAATTTCAGTCATTGAAAACATGCAACTAGGCTTAGCTAAACCAGGCTTTATATAACAATGTTAGCAGTATGACTAAAGGGAATCTAAACATCCTCATTTTGGTGATTGCCTGTCATTTGGCCAGTTATGAGTAGCTTGGTTAGCCATAGAGCTAATGTCCTGATGAGCCAGAAGCCAAGCCTTAGCAAATAACCCTCTGTGGGAATTGATCTGTGTGTGTGCCATCTTCATATTAAGAACAGTATTGATCCTTTTAAGTCTGCAGCATTGTAATGTTTGCATTCATTTGAAACAGTAATACTGGTTTGATATCATAAGGTTATACAGTATTTTAACAATGCTTTTGTTTTTAGAGTGGGACTCCTGGAAAAAGGAGCATACTAGGGTTCCGATGTACCATCTGCACGTCATCCTTTAAATGAGAAGGGCCCAACAAAGGATGAGTGCACTTCAGAGCATTCTTGCCAAATCAGCATAGAGACCACTCCGAATTGCCACAGTGATGCTGCTGATTATCTGAAATCAATGCATTTGCTAACAGTTCTTACAAGACATTTGATTGTGTTGTGCAATATACAATTTCTAATCTATTGTATTAATGGTATTCATGCAGGTCTTCTACTTTCAATGACTGAGATGGACAGAAGAAGAAAATTAGATCTTGAAAATCTGAATTTTGTTGACTCTCTAGTTAATATTATAAATAGTCCAAATATGAATGAAGCCTAAGATTCTCTCCTGTGGTTTCGTCCGCTGCGGTAAAGGAGTACTTCTTTAGTACTTGTGTGTGTGTGTGTGTGTGTGTGTGTGTGTGTGTGTGTGTGTGTGCGCGCGTATGTGTGTGCGTGTGTGTGTGCGTATGTATGCGTGTGTGTGTGTGTGCGCGTGTGTGTGTGTATGCGAGTGTGTATGTTTAATTTCTGTTCTGTTGGGATTGCTAATTCCCTCAGACTCTGCTGTGATAGTCTGATTAATGACCCTAAGACCAACTTTAAACAGCAGACATAAGGACGAGGCCAAGACACCTTGTTCTTCCTCTCTCTCCCTCTCTCTCTGGGTGTGTTGTCTCTTTGTGTTTTTCTCTTTTCCCCATCTCACTTTTTTTTCCAACCATTGCCTGCCCCTTCATCCTAATGAAAGTCATTTATTTCCTTCAACCTATTAGCCACTTCACACAAGTCTTCTTTCTTTTCTTACTTTCCCCCTGTCTCTTTTATATCTTACAATTTCCGTCTTTGTCTTTCTGCCCTTCCCATTGTTTCCTCCTTCTTTTTTATCTTGATTATACAATACGAGGATTAAAATCCATTTTTCAGAACACCAGGACTTGATTTATGCATAGTCCTTTGGGGCAAGTGGCACTCTTAAGCCAAAATAAATAAATAAATAAATAAAAAAATTTTTCCTTTAAACAGATTTAGGCACGTCTGGTGAGATTATAGTCAATAATTCTTCTAATGGTTTCTTGGGGAAATCAGATGGAATTAGTATTCTAGTAGCTCTTCATGACATACATGATAGCACCTCTGTTCATGGGTCTGACTTTCAATGCAATTATCTTGGCTAGTCCAGCTACTAGCATGATAACCTGCAAAACATGCACCTTTGAATTTAAGTGCACAGCCCATATTCTCTGGACAATATGGGCTGTTTCAGGAAATTCCACGCAGTTTGGTATTTGTGAGATGAGTTTTGGTTTTGGTAGAGACTTGAGTAACAGAAGTTCATTGGTTTTTTTTGTTGTTGTTTTTTTTCATTGTTTTCCTTTAGCCCACCAGTCCTTGGTTTTCCATAGGGATCACAGTGGAGCCACATTCTAACAGACCCCATCTATCATGACTGAAAACTGTTAAAATCAGAGCTTCATTATTTTCTATCCTTTATCTAGAAGACTGGATGGCACTGACACAACAGACTGCAGAGCCTTTGTTTCTTTTGACTACCTCTTTAACTCAGAATTCAGTGGGTCCATGGAGAATAGTATTAGTATATATAAGACATACACACACACACACACACACACACACACACACACACACACACACACACACATACAGGTCGTTTTCAACATATGAGTATGAATAGTTGGAGATAAGAACAAGCATACATGTTTAATAACATGTATGTTTAATAACATGCTTAATAACATGCTTAATAATATGTATGTAGCATGACATGTTTAATAACATGTTGAATAACATGTATGTAAGCACACCTGATGAGCATTGCACAACAAAATCCTTCATTAATGATCAACAGCTGCCTGGTATTCAAAACTTTAGAGGTGTCTTTGGGGAACTTTATTATTTTGTCTTTTCCCTATGTGCATCGTAACATTTTGTCTTTGCACTCCCCCGTCCTTCTGTCTCTTCCTATCAGCCCATCTCCCAGTGTCTTCTACTGATAATTACTGATGGCGCCAGTTCCACAAGAGACTGATCAGTGTTGTCAGTGAAACCGGGAGAGACAATGAACCCAGGAAGCAAGTTAAATAATTTCATCAGACAGCTGTTTACCTGTTGGCCCATTTTTTTCAGTGTTCTTCTTCTGCTACAGTTATGCCCAGCCGAAGACTACCTCTGTGTGAATATTAGCAGACAATTTGTGCTTCTATATAACCAGACATTTGTATGTGTGTGTGTGTGTGTGTGTGTGTGTGTGTGTGTGTGTGTGTGTGTGTGTGCGCAATGTGAAGTGCATATATGTTTGTGTATGTGTGTAATTCTCCTGCAATGACCCACGGGTAAGTGCCTGTGACGGTTTGTGATTACTGTTTGTTCCATTCACCCCATCCTCTTTATCTCCCTGATCCCTCCACTCAATCAGCCAATGTGTACACACACACACACACACACACACACACACACACACACACACACACACTTTCTTACTTTAAAATTGCTTCATCTTCTATCTGATATTGGAACGTCAAAGACACCATTGTGCTTTTCTGAGTGTAACAATCTCCTGCCCAGTGTGTTTCACTGTAGACTGTATTCAAAGAGGGGTTTTGCATTTGTAGATCATCTGGGATACAGATACAAATAATCAATTATGACTGACTGTGTGCTGACATCACCTAATTGACATTGGCCAAGCTCTGTGACTAGAATGATAAATAGTTCCACTCACTTTTAAGTTTAACAAACAAGTTCAATTGTTGATAGCAGGCTGCTTGACATCATTTTTAATCTGAGCTAAGCAGTATATCTTGTACAGTGGGGATAGATAGGTTCTGGGCAGAGCTTACTGATACTTCCCTTTATAAAGCACTTTAGTTAGAGGGTCATAAGTGAGCGAAGGAGCATGCAACGGAGTGTGACATTTGCTACAAAACCATGAAAGTTTATGATCTGGACAATGTTACAGATGTACCACAATTGAAAAAAAAAAGTCAAGTCAGTTGACTGAGGTTTATGACTGAAAGAGAACAAAAATGATCAAATAGAGGAATAATAACCGATCCCCACGTCAAGAAACGGACACGTTACCTCAACCATCACCGCATATTCACTCAGACAATCTCTGTTCACCTCTTTCTTCCTGAGAGGTTTGCTTCTTATAAAATGACACACTCCACATTCAGCCCCACTCAAAGAGATTCAAGCAGAGTGCATGCTCACTCAGTTACACACACACTCACGTACACACTTTCAGAAAATTTAACACTCAACGCAATTCGGCCGCTTTGACTCGGCATGTTCCATTATTCCTCACTTTTTTTGCTACTCTTCTCCGGCACTCCTCAGAAACCTTTGCTCAGGGAAACTAAATCTGTAATCAGCTTATTCGTGTTGATGCATCAGACATTTTTAATCAGCGGTACTGAAAAGAGAGTGCTAAGATGCTTTGCAAAAGCAATCCACCGAGAGAAGAGCAGGGTATAGGAGGGAGAGCTGAAGAGTGGACAACATGTTTGTTTTTTTTTTGTGTATCTTCATATCCTTCTATTTATTAGTCGAATGAAAAACATCTTTAGAAATTTTATGCACTGCATCACTGCTCTTTGTAATGATTTAAGTGGACTTTCTTTGAGAGTGCTATGAAAATAATAAATAGAAAAAGGAGCTGTTTCCAAGAAAAGAGATGACTGTGGAACGACACTACAATCAAGAAAGTTTGCCTTGAATTAGTGCACGAAAGTAGCACCATAAATGTAACGTACGTTTGAAGAATATAGACAAAAAATAAACAAGAAGACAAGAGAGAGCAGACTGTTCCTGTGCATTGTTTACCACTTCTTTTCTTATTCCCTGGGTAAGATGTAACAGAGCTCCAGTATTTTGAAGTCATATATTGAACTTTGGTTAGCATATGCTACATCTACATTGTGAATGAGATTTCAAGATTCACCTCTCACTTGTGGAAAAAACAAACAAACTAAAAACATAAATCAGGAAGAGGGGGAGACAAGCAAAAAAGCCAAATTATGAGGGGAGAAGTTCTGATTCTTGTATGACAGATGGGTACACCATCAGTCAGTTGGATATGAGTTCAAATCCTCGCTGTATGAAAAATTCTGTAAGAAAAAGAGATAGAGATAAAAATATTTTCTACATTATAATATTGGGGTGACAACTGTACCCACACGACGGGGGGCATGTTGAAGAACTCGAGTAATTAGAATTAATGTTGGGCAAACGCTAAGCATATTTATTTTCTTACCAAATTTTTATTTCATTCATTATAAAGAGTATTCTTGAATGAATTGTTTTCACAGGAATCAATAAGTGTTCTGCAAAGGCACTGTTATTTTATACAATCAATGATACACGGTGGTGACATTTATAGCATTTAAGGTGATGGAGTCAGGTGTAGGACGATATCCCTGTTACTAGGCTGTGGTTTGGGGATTAAAAGATTAAATATGACAACATCCCATTAGAAGAAAAAAAAAGAAAAACATTGACATGGCTTAAAGCCTAAGCCCAGCTTGCGGCCACTGGAGGTTGCCTCTAACATCGACATCAACATGCACCAAATGATCTGCTTTAACTGTCTTATATCACCTACTATCTTTCTACCTAAATTTCACTAAAAAGCAAATCCTGATGAATTCAGGTTGAAGTGTTCAGAGTCTACTTGAAGCTGCCATGTTACTGCTACTTGATAATTTATTCACCCTCTATTGTGTACATGCTGATTAATTCTATCCTTACCGTCACTTGTCATTCAGGGACAGCATTCAAGGACAGTCCTTCACTAGTTCCTACTGTGTCTTGTCTTTATCATCCCCATTCATCTCCTCATACCTCTTAGTGACACACACCTTCATCTGTTCTCATTAAGCCAAAGAGGCCAAGAGAATGAGAATCCGAAGTCTGCTTTAGTCCACTGTAAGGACATGGGTAATTTCCACCAATATAACTTACACAAACCAGTGACTTAATATCCTCGCTATAATATGATGCATTGCTCTTGTTCGAATCCAGCTGACCTCATCAGATCATCTTGAAGTTCCCTCATCCCTTCTTCCAGTGATCAAGGTCAAGCTAGCTTTGTGTCTTTAGTGGAAATAAAATTGAAGCCCGCTATTTTTTTAACATTCTTTAAGGGTTGTTAAAAATCCCCACTGTAGCGACACCTCAGCTTCTGTCCTATACACAATGGTCCTGCTTAAGCAAAAACCATGCTGTACATAGTTTTATGCCTGGAGTTCATTGTGTTCATAATCATAAATATGTTCCACAGATTTTGTTTTTAACTCAGTCTGAAAACAGTAGTGAATCTACTCAATTCTTATCAAGTGTTCTTATTTTTATAGAACGGGGGTGGGGGAGTAAATGGTTATTAATCAGCCGACAATTCCTTTTATGTGTGCCTTTAAAAATCTACTTTGGTCAATCTCCTACCATTCCATTATTGTTTTTAGTTGTCATGAGTTCCTTTATTTCCACATTAAATGAAGATATTTTATTTTTTATCAGTTATTTATGTCCATTTCTGCTTGGGAGAGTCTGGATTGCATTTTGCTGCCATGTACGGTCATAGTAACCTTTATTCTCTCCTATGTGGGGCTGAGTGTTAGCCCTCCTCACAGTGAACTGAGGACAGTTAGGTGATGATAAGGCCACCTGGCCTCACTATCGTCACGTGACCTGTCTGCTGACATCAACCTTCTATCCAATCAGAATAATGTTACATTGTTCTGGATTATCTCTCCAATGTTTACTACCTCCTATTGCATTATAAATAATCTGCTTGATAGTTATGGTTGCTTTTTGATCGAAAGCAGAATGAGTTAGTACAAAGATTGTGAAAATCAGGGGAGAAAGAGCGGAGGTAATGTTAAATTGCCAGGTCTGCTGCTGTTGGGATCTTATTCTTTGCAGTGGACGATGATTTTATATTGCTAAGCAGCGTAGTGACGCAGACTGTAGAGTCCATCCAAACTCCTATATTTACGTCATAAATAGTATGCTTTATCTATCAAATTTCAAATTATATGCCATTGCTATCTGCATTAAACATGTTTGAGGGAAGGTCATGGAGAGAAACAGAAAACAGGGAAGAAAGTGGAACGACAGTGGGGTCAAGAATTAGAAAAGCTGTTTAACTTAGAAAAAAATCACAATAGAAATTCACATGGAATGGAACCAAACTCGCAGAAAGGTCTTGTTGTGGAATTTCCTGTTACCATGGCCGCTGAATCAAAAAATGACATATGCTGAAATGGTAAAATAAAATGAATAAGACCAGAGTTAGGTCACAGTGAATAATCACTCCTTAATCCTAAAGCTCAAATCCAAAAAAAACCATTTTGAAAAGTATAGTACATCTACTGCAAAAAGTTTTTTTTTAAAAAGTAACAGTAACAGCACCGAAAAAATCTTGAAAAGAAGCAGAATTTACAGACAAAGTTAAGTGCATATTTGTACTGAATATATACAGTATATTTGTGTATGTGTGTGCTTGAGACTATAAAAATTACCTTTGTTAGAAACGTTAACACATGCACATAAAAAATTATGCATTTACTCATACAACAAGGCTCTGACCAGGATGTATATCACATCTTGGGATCTGTGGCAAGATATTTCCACCCTCTGGCCTTATCTTGGGTCAAGTTGCAGCAGCAGGAGCAGTTCAAGCAGGGTATTCCAGGCGTCCCTCAACCCCAGCAACACTATCCAGCTCATCCTGGGGGATCCTGAGGTCTTCCTGGGATGGGTGAAATATGTAATCCCTTCAGTGAGTTCTGGGTCAACCCTGAGGTCTATTGCTAGTTGGTTGTGCCTGGAAATTCCCCCTGGATGCATCCTAATCAGATGCCTGAACAGGAAAGCTGGCTCTACTCCAAGCTCCCTGTGGATATCCGATCTCAACCATCCTGTGAGCCCATCCACATTTTGAAAGAAGCTCATTTCAGCTGCTCGAATCTCATCAGTCACTACCCATAGCACACAATCATAGGTGAAGGTTGTTGGTTAGTTAAATTGAATGGTAAATCGAACTCAGCCCTCTCTTCATCAAGACAGTGTGATACAAAGCATGAATTACTGCAGTTGTTGCTACAAATGGCCCATTTTCTCTTCGTTCATGAACATTATCCAAATATATTCTTTCAGTCTCCTGGCAGAAAAACATGGGGTTGGATTTGGAGCTGCTGACTCTCATGCTGCCAACGCTGGTTAGGGGATACCAATCTCAGCTACCTAAACTGGACCCTTCAACTCAATTGATTCTTAAGATTCCAAACATTAATGGAGAGAAGGGGCAAACTTAGTGAACTCAAACACCCAGTGGGTAGGATGCAATTACTTAAGATTATATCTCATATAAAGCAGCTTTCCTACATGATTATTCAAGTTATTGATGAAGGCCTGATTCACAAAAGTGACTGATTATTTATTATAATTTGCCGCACATGAGCGCATCAGGCCAGCTGGAATCAGATCCATCGACAGTTCAGCATCTCTACAGCAAGGTGTGAACAAATAAGTCCATGGGCCTCAACAGGCTGCCAGCTTTTCTGATTAAGAGCTGTGCAGGGAACCTAATATTGGCACCAAGCCCCATGCTCCGTTGCTCGTTGGACCATCCCTGCTATGTGGAAGAGGTCAACCAACTGTGATACTGTTCTCAGAGATGTCAGTTAACGCTGGGTCTAATAATATACCAGAGAAGAGATAGATTTTCATCAAATGCTGTGCCACTAATTATATCATTGTAAATGAGTTGCAAAAAGTGATTCTGATTCAAGACATGACTGACCATGAGTCAGTGGTTGTCAAAAATCCTTCAATTAATCAATTTTTCTATGATTAAAAGTTGGGCGTTCACTCAGACATCTTTATCTGCTGGAAAACACACATTAAGGATGTTCATGACAGACTTAAGCAGAGGCTTTATTTTCTCAAGGCCATGTTGGGCAAGCAGCCACATTACACTGTTATTCTATGGGGGAATAATGGAAAGCATGATCAGATATGGTATCACAGCATGGTTCAGTAAGTTAAACAATGAGTGTGTGTGTGTGTGTGTGTGTGTGTGTGTGTGTGTGTGCGTATGGGGGGGGGGGGGGGGCAGACAGGCCAACAACAACAAAAGCAATGAGAATTAAATAAAAATTGACTGATTGATCGATCAATCGATTGATTGATTGAAGTTCCAGGACTGAAAGACCCTTTCTTAGGACCCGTATGAGAAAGCCGTGGTAAAACAAGCTACAAATACCCTTTGTTCCAGATTTGTCAGACAGAACATGTGTTGCAGCTTATGTCAACCTTCTGAACTCAATTTACTCAAACACTCAGTGCAGAAACATATGACTCATGCATAAACACATAGGGACATCATTTTATTTCAGACACTTTTCTCCATGTTCGTGTATGTGGATTCTAATCGAGCAATTTTTCTATACATGGAACACTGTGATAAATTTCCTTTTGGGTACGATAAAGTTTCCCTTTTCTGTGACAAACCAGTCTGTCCTCTACTGGTACTGTATGTGTAGCTCATGCTCATAATGGTTATTATATTACATTGCTCTGTTTTCTCTCGCCACACTTCACTGTCTTTACTCTACACAGCTACCACACAATCCACACCCTTCCTAATCCCAGCCTGCCACTGAACTCTGAATACATCATGGTAAACTTTGTGTGTAGCGACTAGTAGAATGTATAACAGCAGAATACGTTGGCACAGACACTATAAGAACAAATATAAGCAGTACTTTGAAATTTAAATTTGAATCTTCTGGTTGTCATGTGTTTATATTTGGGAGTACACCTGATGAAATACTGTTACATATTTCATGTCTTATCAGGAAAAACATGCATCTAGGTAATATTAGGTTATGTTGGACCGTGGTGGCGGCGCGCCTGGGGTGCAGCGGCTCTGGACCAACACTCCATCTGGCCTTTGAAATTTCGTTGTACCGTCTGTGTATGTGTATAATGACAAAATAAAGAAAGTTTGACTTTTGACTTTGTTTTGTCTTTGGTTAATTATTAAAAATCATTTAAGGGAATAAAACTTGCTGTATCAGGTAACCAGCAGTGATCTGTATGGTCTGAAAACTAACAAGGCAGTCAGAGACTGCAACATACCTCGATTTACCCTCACCTACTTTCAGGGTAGGTCAGGGTACCCTGAAAGTAGCTTTGACCTTTCAGGATAGGTCAGAGCTATGCACTACCTTTTACCATAGATCAAAGCTAGTACATAGGTAGATCAGAGCACTAGCTTTGATCTATGGCCTTACACTGGCCTTTTCCCTCGTCTTTCTATCTTATCCGGTTCCTCAATGTACAAAAGTTGAAATTAGACCTTGACTTAGTTTTCTCAAGGTCAAGGTCACCTCATTTTCATCCCCTTTGCCGCTTGAGTAATGTACTTTTTGTTTCATCTTTCTATCTGTGACAGTTGTGAAGATATTTGGTGGACTAATGGACGGACGGACAGACGGATGGACGAACGAACGAACGAACAGATGGATGAAAACACAAACACTGACAATTACAATACATCCCCTTCACGGGATGTAATTATTCCTCTTATAGGAGGGTTTGTAACAGTCCCACATTCCTCCAGGCTTTCAAACTAGCCCTGGCATGGAACCAAATGTGATTGACGAAATGCACAAACCCACAAACACAATTGAATTAGAGAACTTGAAATTTCCCCTATATGGTTATTTTTGGTGGGTCTGTAACATTTGAGATATGGAATCATACTTCACAGGTTTTATTGATATTACAAACACAAATATAGTAATATTAGTACAAATAAAATTTTATCATGATGCTCATATTTTCATTTGAATATAAGAATATACAATGACAACCACTGGAGTGGACGGATGTGTTTTGAGTGGAAGGAAAAGGAAACATATTAAAAGCTTGATAACAGTTTGCAAAAATTCTTGTTTTTACCTGGATGGATCGGTGAGATTTACATTATTTATCCCTTTTTACACTGTTGCTCCTTTGACCTTCTGCACACAGTCCTGTAAGAGACACATTGATGCTCATAAGGTTTAACTTTTAGATATTACCTGTACATCCACCTTGGGTTTTGCAGTATGGTATACTACCTCCCTTTGGTAGTGTAGTGTGCATACAAGCTGGATAGCACCATTACTCTGATTGAGAATGCAACTCAGCGGCGCTACACTTGGTTCTTTTTTTTTAAATGTGAATGTCTGCCCTTGAGGGGTAAATGAGAGTGAGAAGACACATTATTGTCCCAACAGGGGGAACTGAGATGAAAGAAAATTTAAAGAGAAAATGAGATGCTTGACATCTTCTTTCAGACAAGGTTGTGTTTATTTTCTTGCTTCTGTAGGACTAAAAATGATCCCTGTGAAAAGCAATAAAGTGTGCATTAAAAATGATTAAAAAAGAGGAAAAATTTTGGAACCTTCCTCATTTTCCACGGAATGATGCTATTATATTTCCCCGCTTCCTCTCATCAGAAGCCCAATGAAAGCCGACTGCCTCTTCTTGTATCATTCAGTGTCACTAAATCCCTTCTCATGTTGAAAGTCTCCAGTCTTTCATTACCTTCTTTGTGTGTCTCCTTATCACACTTTATTCCCCTTTCTCAGACTTTTGTACTTATTTTCTTGAATCAAATAAAAAAAAGGAGTCTTCCTCTTTCCATTTATCCACTGCTTTTTCCTTTTCTGTTCCCATCAACTACTCCCTCCATTACCTCGGTTTACTTCTCAGGCGGTATGTGCCTGAACGCTCGTCACATTGTCGTTATATTCCCAATTTCTCTTCCACCTCTTGGCATCATTTTTTCTTCTCGTCCACATCACTACAGCCTATATTGTGGACCTCCATCTTTTTTTTTTGTCTGTTTCTCTTTAGCTGTCTGGATTTGTCCTTGCCTTAATTGCTCTTCCCATTTGAATGATGGGTGCCTCTTTCTAAGTTGACAGCTGAGGTCAGACTCATTCTCACTTTGCCACAATGTTAAATAGTGTTTACTGGTTAACTCAGGGGGATGTGGAAAATGTTTTGTGTTATGAGATTAATCATGAGAGTGGTCACAGGTCCTGGTAAAAATCTTGAAGGTGATGTGAAACGAACTGGATAAAAAAATGGAAGTCAAAATAGAATACAGATAAAAACATGACCCAAATGATAATTTTCCATGAGATAAATGTAGCTACGTGGCAACTTTTTGCTAGGGTTGAGCCGAGTACTCGTTTCAGACAAGTATCTGGTACGGATAAAGCATTTTTGATGAGTCCGAGCACGATACGAGTAAAACTCGTGCTGAAGGAAAATCCTCATAACCAGCGGTCCCGAACCTTACTAGCGCCACGGACCAGTTTCACAGAAGACAGTTTTTTCACAGACCGGCCTTCATTTGCTCAATAATCGTAGATCAAAGCACTAGAAAATATCTCAGACCATGGATCAAAGCACTAGCTTTGATCTATGGTCTGAGATATTTTCTAGCCTGAGATATTTCAGGAACCGGATAAGATAGACAAACAAAAGGCATATATTCAGGGAGGCAAGGGGATGAAAATTAGATCACATCCTTGACCTAGAAAAACTAGGTCAAGGTCACATTTTCACTTTTATACCTTTTTAGGTACACATCTCTGAAACCTCATGACAAATAGAATGCACCAGTTACACGTTGGACCATGGGCCTTTTACGAAGAGACCCTGACTTATGAATGTAGGTCAGGGTAAAATTTTGAATTCAGGGGTGTCGTGGGATGTTGCAGTCTCTGACTGCCTAGTTTCTTATTGCATGGGTTGTATTCATTGATGCACTTCATGTTCTGAGTTCATAAAAAACTTGTTCTGCAAATAGTTCCATTTACTATTTTAATCAAAATCATCAAATCTCAATTCTATGGCTGTTCTGTAAATATTTACTCAAACACTTAAGAATATGCATGTTCTTAGTTCATAAAAAACTTGTTTTGTAAATAGTTTTAGAATAAAAAATAGAGTCCCGCTCTGTGCGGAGTTTGCATGCTCTCTCCGTGTCTGCGTGGGTTCTCTCCGGGTTCTCCGGCTTCCTCCCACCTCCAAAAGCATGCGCTTCAAGTTGATTGGCCGGTCCCAAATTGCCCGTAGGAGTGAGTGTGTGTGTGCATGGTTGTCCGTCTTTGTGTGGCTCCGCGGGGCACTGACGTCGTGCCCGGAGTGTCCCCCACCTCACGCCCTATGTCAGCTGAGTTAGGCTCCAGCTCCCCGTCACCCGCTACAGCAGATGAAGCGGTAGAAAATGAATGAATGAATGAATAAATATAGCAACTTCTGATCCATCCATATCAATTTCAGACTTAAAATATTGTACAGATTTAAGCCCCACCAATTTCCGGTCAAACCACACCCACTTCCGGTTTAAGCCACGCTCATTCCGAGTACAGATACAGATACAGATAATTTAGATGGTTGAACAGATACAGATACAGATAATGGTGTACTCGAACATCCCTACTTTTTACGTTGAAAAAGTAGGATGCACACAAAGGATCTGTGAAGTTATTTTTGCTATTGAGTCATAAAACATAACATGCCATCGGCTGATTAAGCCAAATAACTGGATCAATGCATTGACTGAATATTTTCAAGAGCATGTAAGTGTATTATAAACTTGCACGCTAAAAAGAAAAGCGTCTCTCACCAACATTACTCAGATATTGCCCTCGTCATCCATTTGACTCTTAGTCTTTATGTTTCCCTCAAGTCTGTTCATCTATTTCCTTTCTTTCTACTTCCCTCCTTCTGCTCTCATTACAGCATTACTATTATTATTGCATACATTTTTTCAACTATTGCATTTTTTGCGATGGTGCCAGCACCTCAGAGCAAAGCCATTTCAGAGACGAGAAGCCATTTACAGTGGATTAGGTATCTGGTCCGAATGCCAAGAGTCTGCTTTCTTTAGACGATAAACTAGGAACAACTGATCGATCAGGACGCTGGCACTGACAGAAAGCAGGACACCTTTCAGGTGGCCTGCATGTTTATCAGGAAGGGAACTGAAGGAAGGAAGTATGTCTGAGGGAAAAGCCACATGGTCTGAGCTCACTCCCTGACCCAGATTAAGAACAGAGGGGCACTGCATTTTGACACTGAACATTTATCTGATTATAATCAATCAGATCTAGATGAAGAATGATTTTGAAACCAAAGGTCTCTTTTGGGAAACCTTTCGAGCACAATAACAGCTTCAGGCATGGTGCGACGACATACAGATATCACAGGGTTGTCTAATGTGCTGTCACCCACTGGAACAGGATCGGTTCACTGTAGGTCAGCAGGTCTGGACAAGCAAACAATATTTGAGACTTTACATTTTTAGGAAGAGCCCAACAAAAAAAAGCTGTCACACATTATGAAGAACAGAGAAAATATTGATGGCAATGAGTTTTTTACCTCCTTCTCATAACAATACAGATTGTTTTTTTCATTTTACTGTCATATAATTTACCTTTATTTAAACAGAAAAAAGTGGAAGCACACAAATATGACGTGTGTGTATGTGTATGTATATATATATATATATATAATGTTTTTTTTGCCCAGGATTGTAAATTGTATGGTAAGAAACAAATTATAAAAGCTAATGGAAAGTCAAACTTATGAAAGAGAAATTTGAAAGGTAAAACAAGGCTCGAAATTAACTTTTTTTTTCTTGGTAGTACTGGTGCTCACAAATTTAGAAGTTAGCACCAGCAAAGACTTTAGGAGCACCTACCCAAAAGCAAGGCAGTGACGGAGCGTTAGAGACGCTCCGTCCTCCTCCGTTCCGCGCGCCTCTCTCCCTCGCCCAGAAGAGCAGCCGCAGCTGCGCTCTCATTGTTTCCTGGCAGGACCGCAGGACCGCGGCCCCGCTCAGACTGTTTCGTGCACATTCTCCGGCAGGTCCACACTCACGTGTCCGCATCAAACAAACTGTCGCGGCAGTGTGTTCGAGGGTGCACACTCGGCGCCTACGAATTTTCCCCACATCCACACAAAACTGTATGAGAGACGCTCACCTGATTATGCTGCGTTGGTCCGCCTCCGGGTCAGGGGCCAAACCGAGGCACTACCTGGGTGTGGCTTAAATAGCGCATTGTGGTGAGCTGTCAGGCCAGCCTGTTATCTGGACTGAACCATTTTGCTTATTATTGGATTGTTTTGTATCTTAAAACATCACTAAAAGATGTTTTATGTTGCCCCAAACTCCACCATGCCTTTAGTGAACATTCGTTTGCATTTTTCTCGGTCATTTTGCCCTCAGCTCGGACTTAAGGGGATAATTCTGCACAAAAGAGCTGTGCTTTATTTCATAGTGGCGCTTCATGTTACCACTTTTAATTCATGCTACGTGTTCAGACCATATGAGGTAAAAGGGTTTTGAACTGCCTGACGGAGGAATAAACATAAATTCCATCCACTCATTGTTAACCAGCAGTTTTCCTCGTTAACCTCCCTTCGTTTGGAGCTATGCCGTCTCCCTTCTTCTGTGCTCCGCTGCAGCGGTAAACTCACAGCGGTAGCGGCAGCAAGCTGTCTCACTTCCTGGTGCACTGACAGCGCAGGATAGACAAAAGATCTGATTGGCTTAACTGAGTGGCGCTATTACCGTATTAACTGGAGGAGAAGCGTCCGCCGTCTGTAGCCGTGAACTGCAAGTAAAAATGCGCCAAGAAAATCTACTCTCGTGAATTTATCATGGAGTGGTCACGGGTCCGGACAGAACCATCACGCGGTCCGTATCTGGACCGCCGTTCGCCATTTGGTGACCACTTGCTCCATAGAGAGAGAGAAAGAGTGAGAGAGAAAAGGAAAAAAAAGGCGCACCAGATTTTTTTTCCCTAGTCGCACCGGTGCTCCCAAATATATTTAATGGTCACACTGATAAAAATTTGGGCGCATATGCGACCAAAATGGTGGCAATTTCGAGCCCTGTAAAAATAATACGGAACAACAAAGTGTCATTCCATTGATTGCCAATTTAATAATTAAATTGTTTGCATCTCAACAGATGCAATTTTAAAAGACTGCAAAAGAAAAAAAATCATGTGAAACAAGAATTCTTGTCTCGTCAGTCTTTTAACAAAGTGTTGTGCTGTTTATGCCTGGGGACTGGTACTGCTAATTTCACATGACAAGCAGTGGGAGGTGCACTTCATTAGGGAAGCTGTCGCTGTCATGTGCGTTAATCACTGCTCACCCCTGATATCTGTCAAAGTGTCAAGTCTGAGCACTCAACTGGGACACTGCCAAGAGTCAAAACAGCCAACAATTACTCATGGTTCAAAAGCAAATATATAGAATTCAAATACTGAATAATATAGTACTTGACAAAATACTTCATTAATGACACTTTATTAGAGGGTTGTTTCAATGCGTGAGCACTAGGGTATTCTTGATTATAATAATAAACTTTATTTGTGTGGCACATTTCATAGAAGAAAAAAATAAACTGGAATGCACCAGTGGTGCATATAAAGAAAGGGACGCAGAAAGAGCATAATATATTACAATATTATTATTTTTGCTTGTTTTTAAGAAAGAATATACAGTATAAGTACTTAGGCTGTTTTTATACATAGTAATCTTCTTCTTCTTCTTCTCCTTTTGGCTTTTTCCTTCAGGGGGCGCCACTTCGAATCAGTTGCCTCCATCTAACCCTGTCTTCTGCATCCTCTTCTCTCACACCAACTACCTTCATGTCCTCTTTCACTACATCCATAAACCTCCCCTTTGGTCTTCCTGTAGGCCTCCTGCCCGGCAGTTCAAAACTCAGCATCCTTCTACCAATAAATTCACCATCTTTCCTCTAGACAAGTCCAAACCATCTCAATCTGGTCTCTCTAAGAGACCAGACTGAGATAGTAATTTTTGGCCAAATTTTCTAGGCAGAAGAATATCAGCAAGATCACAGAGGTAGGCTTAAAGTTCATTTTATGGGTTTGTCGTTTTTACTATTTACTTTTCTAATATTATGATAAATAGATTGCTTATACCGTTTAGTCCATCGCTTTCCAACCTGCCAAGGCACTTCATAATCCCTTGCATTTATTTACCCACACACAACAGGGTGCTGACTTCGCAATGGAGCCATTAGTGATTTTTGTCCAGCTCAAGAACAGTTTGACATATTGACGCGAGGATCGGATCACTTAATGACTAATGGCTGACCTGCCTTACCACCTGAGCCACAGTTGCCCTACAATGGGAAAGAACCTGTATGATTTCTGCTTGTGTCCACTGGTCCATGAATAATAAAATTAATACAGTATATTTCTCTGGGATTTTAGAGGACGAAAGGACAAAAAGTGTAAGAGAACTGGCAAAAACACAATTCTTTAAAGAGCAAAACACAAAATAAAATCTTTATTATAAGAGCAAAGATCTTTTTCTTCATCGTTTCTTTAAACTTTTGTATGTATGTGTTGCTGAAGGAAACTGCCCAGGCTGGACTCCTCACGCTGTCAGAAGAAGTGAAGTTATAGCCAATAACATGAGAAGGAACATGTAATTAGAGGGAAGCACCATCTCACTTCTACTTGTACAAACCCGCAAATCATCTGTGAGCAAACAGACAGAGAGAGACATTTTTTTATTATTATGTATTACAAAATAATTTTAAATGTGAAGGGGAAAAATTTTGCATTTCAATCTTGTTTGCTAAAAAAGATATCACACAGGCGCCTTTTATGTAACTGAAAAATACGATTTACAGGGTGTGTTTGTATGTGTGTGCGTGTGTGCACACATATAAATAGTGTCTTCAGTGAAGAGGTGTATGAGTATTTTCACCCTGCGTATGTTCAGCGTTTAGTGAAGTGATGACTGACCCTCCTCTCCTCCCACTCAGACCTCCAGGATTGCGCCGAAACAGAGGGGGGAGCAAGCTAGAATACAAATCTCCACCAAAGGCTAAACAAGGCACAATACCTCCCCTACAGGCTTTGACGCTGTGCCTCCTACTAAAGATAACTATAGCGTGCTGTGCGTGTTTGTGAGCGTTTGTGCTTGCAATTTAATATATGTGAACTACTTTGTGTGTCTGACCTGATAATTTCTCTATCCTGGGTATTAGTTCGTTCCAGAATTGACACTCGTCAGCTAATATCATTCTCTTTTGGACCAGATGGTTGCGGTTCAGAGTGACATACTCATGGTTTTTGGGAGTGAAGCGGGGCCATTGAGCTCCATCAATGCTTGGATTCCTGAGGAAAATACAAGCCAGTCAAGGTAGCAGTGTCTTCACACAGTAACTGATATACAGTATATGTGTGATTATGCATACCCTGTCCGTGCAAAGGTGACCCAGTGTTTCATGAGCTTCTTTGTAATGTTCACTTCCGTCTTTGTGTACTCCAGGGATGCATTCAGAGGCATTCCAAAAATAAATTCAACTTCATAACCATGCATAACGCCCATCCACTCTGGCCAAGGATTTATAGATGACCGGTGGTCAAAATAATAGAAGAATGTCCTACCACCGTGTTGTGAGTATCTGAAGAAAAAGCCACAATATTAAACTGAAATAGTTAACTCTGAAAATATATCCACAGGAAGGATGATATGACTGGATAACCCAATCCATTCAGATGGATTGGACCGGTAAGATATGGTAACACACACAATAGCATAGCACGAAAATGTTGTCTGCACTTTCAAATCCCAAATAAGTGTTTGCCATCAAGTCAGCATCTGATCAGATACGCCTTCAGATCTACGGACTAAAAGTTATCCTCCTGAAATGCGTCTCTCTATTGTATGAAGGCTAAAGCAAGACTGGAACTAACCCACTAGGTTTTGAACTAACTACGTTTTTAAATTAACTAGGTTTTGTAATAACTAGCTAACTAGATTTTAAACTAACTAGGTTCTGAACTAACTGACTTACTAACTAACAAACCCATTAGGATTTGAACAAATTTAGTTCTAAACTAACTAGGTTTTGAACTAACTAGGTTTTGTTGAACTAACTTGCTTTTGAACTGTGTTTTAAACCGAATAGTTTTTGAACGAACTAACTAGGTTTTCAAACTAACTAAGTTTTGAAATAACTAACTAACTAGGTTTTAAACTAGTTTCTGAAGTAACTAAGTAACCCATGAGGTTCTGAACAAATTAGGTTCCAAACTAACTAGGTATTGTACTAACTAGGTTTTTGAACTAACTCACTTGGTTTTGAACTAACTAGGTTTTGAATTGTTATTGAACATAAATTTAAATATAAATACAATGTTTCTGTTATTATTTTACTATTTTTTTGTTGATTGTTTATGCTTATATTGTTTACATTTAAACTATGTTTTACACCTGTCCTGTTTTATGCGCTTTCAATTGCCCATGGGACGAATAAAGTTTTTTATTGAATTTGAATTTGAACAAAATAGAGAAAAAACAAAGTTAAAAAATTATCTTCAAAAAGTAAATTATATGTAAGTCACATGTATGTAAGTCACAGTCCTGTCCTGCAATTGCTTTAATTGCTAAAACTTTATGTTGATTAAAAAAAAGTGTTCATAACACAATAGATTTGTTGCTTACCTGTGAGCGAAATCTAACACTGGACAAGAAAATTTCTGGTGTCCAACTAGAGAACTCATTACGTCACGATTTTTCAGTCTGTTGTTCTCATCTGTCCAATCAGTGTACTTGGAAATAATTGCTTCCTTCGTTACATCATTGGCGTTAGGCATCAAGATGGACATTCCACTCAAGAACTCATCCCGAGTGATGAGACTCTCACTGGTGATGTTAAATCCAGGCATTCCGAACACTAAGAGGTAGGAGCCTTCATTCTGGTTGATTCCTATCAGCAAATCTTTCTTTGGGAGTTTACCAGAATTTAGCAGCACCTGAGTGATGAGAACATTATTTAGTTGTTTTAATGGTAACTTAACATGGGTAATATGAAAATTATATGTGTCATTGGAAGGATTTACATGTTTTAGCCTCACTGTATCATCATAATCACACAGCAGAAAAACAATGAAAGAAATCAGGGTTAAAAACAGATACATTTTGGTTTCATTCAACGTTTATTTCTAGTTGTGGCCATGTTATCTTGTTCTGTAAATGAATATCAATGTATGTTTCCATGTTTGTAAGATTTAATGTGGATAAACCATAATAAAAAAAAAAAACTTAATTCGAAAACTTAATTAAAATGTGAAACACACACACACCTACCTCGACTTTGTCTGGTAGGAAGACCCCATCGACAACAGGAACAAAGGGAAAGGGTGTGATTGAGACTTTTGTGAGAACCTCATATTGTTTCGATGTCATTTTCTTAGGTTCTGCCTCCTGCAGGCATGCCTCCAGATCAGCTGAATCAGATGTAGGACATCCCAGTAATATTGCCAACCTCTCTGACCTGGATGTTGATGTATACATGGTGCAATCAGGCAAACATTGATGAAGGTTAAGGTTAAGGCTCAAGAAGACTGAGCCTGAATAAATGAAGAATCCATTCAACACAAGCTCCCGTACCTCTCCCAGGCTATAGGCTGGCTGACCATGGCCCAATCTGCATTAGGAGAACTACTTTGCATTACCGTTCTCTGAAAGAAATCTTGACTTCCAGGAGAGAGCAAATGGTAGCCCACGCTTGCTGCTCCAGCGCTCTCCCCAAACACAGTCACCTGGAGATGACAGTAGAAAACAACAATCCAACAGAGCTTGCTTTATAATCTACAGTATTTTAAACAGATACTTCCTGATTTGGAGACACAAAACTCCTCTCACCATTGAAGGATCGCCTCCAAAAGCACCAATGTTATTCGCTACCCACTGGAGGGCCAAGCGCTGGTCCAACAGACCCGCATTGCCCCGGATGTTTTTGTTGTCACGAAGAGACAGGAAACCCCAAACTCCAACTCTGTGGTGGATGATCACAAAAATGATGAATGATGTTGATAGAAGTAAACTGGAGATGACTGACATATTCATCTTGTACATTCTGCTATAATCTAAATCAGCTTACACAGTGAGAGCATTACAACATTACTTTCCTGTTTACAAATTGTTTTACGCACCGCAATCACCTTCTAATAGCTATATATATATATATATATATATATATATATATATATATATATATATATATATATAAGGATATAATATGACAGGCTAACACTGGGTCAATGTTCTTTTTTGGATTAAAGAGTTTTTATTCAATCAGAATTCAGCTAGCTTGTGTTGCCAGGTTGAATGAAATCTGTCCAGGACCTTCAGAGTTTCGAATGCAAGACTTCCTGCACTCTGAGAAAACGGGTACATATAATTAATAGACAGATGCAATATCCAATCAGATTACGAATTGCCCTTCTAGGACCTGCTAGCTAGCCATATACTGTACATGTGACATGTATGTGTCCTGTAATTGGAGACTCACTCTGAGAAGGTGGCGCAGATCACGATTCGGGTTATTGTTAGAGCATAGAGGTTTAGGAAAAATCTGCACATGTTTTTAATCTAAAAACCTACTTTTTTTGCTGCCACAATGGCTGAAGGAGGACAAAATGAAGATTTGGTTGCCAATATACTCGCAATGCCATTTTCAAGATGCACATTTGGAGAGAAGCTCGTTCTTGTGAGATGAGAGACCGAACAGACACGCTTTTAGCACTGGCCTCCGTGTTAATAGAAAAGGATTTGTTGCTGGAATTAAAATGCAAGGATAAACTGTACAACCAAGTCATCGAAGTGTTCTTGAGGAAAGAGAGGAGAACGGATTTTGTATTTAAATAAGCCTTTAGAACAGCTGTTTTGGTGAGTACAAGCATTTTATTTTTAATTGATTCTTCATATTTAAAAGAGACTTGTTTAATCGTAACGCCATCACTGCTGGAAAATAGCCTCTTTTATATACAATAGAAGTGATGCAACATCTAGTAGTGTGTTAGTCTATTTCTGTATTCTGTTTCTCCAGCTGTAGCGTCATAAACGATGGTCATTTCAGTGGGTTTTGTTCTGTGACTTAGTTGTATGATGACTATAAAAGGTGGGGCTGCAGGTTATTCAGTGCGAGTGACAATAAAAGGAATAGGGCTGATGCCTCTTCAGAAGTGATAGTTTTTGTCACTTTTTGTGTTGAAAATGCAACTTTTTGAAAATGTATCGAAAACGATTTGCGTCCACACGACAGCTTTTTCAAAAAAATCTCCGTCCACACGTAAACGCATCAGTGCGTTTATGAACACGTGTATAAGCAGAACAACTCGGAGAACGACATGAGAGAGGACCGGGACGTGCGGAAATTCACGATGTTCCTCCTGGAGGAGAACCTCCATCACAGAGTTCTCCCACCAGCAGGCAGCGTGTCCCGGTCTGACCCAGAACTGGCGTCGGCGTCTTTGGCGAGGAATGTGAATGAATGAATGAATGAATACATATATAAACTTTATGACACATAAATAAAGAAACAGACGAACAAATATTTAAGTGCGCAGCACGTTTATCAACGCATCTTCGACGTGGAGCTGCTATGCATCAGAAAACAGCCGGTTTTAGTTCCGTTTGTACCTGTAGATTCGGGTCAAATGCATGACGTCACATCAGTTTTCGTTCCAGGGACACGCCCTTCAGATAAAAAAATTTGCGGATACAGTGTCCACTCGACACCACAGACCCAGCGTTTTCAAAAAAATTCACCTTGGCCAGCATTTTCAAAAAGTAGCGTTTTTGTTCCGGATATCTGAGTTGCCGTGTGGATGGAAGGCATAAACGCAACAAAAAAGTTGCATTTTCAAAAAGTTCCGTCATCGTGTGGACGGGGTCTTAGTCCTCAAACACTACATCGTTGCAGGTGTGTGAGCCACTTACAGGTTTGTGGGATGTATTTATGCAAGTTTGACCAAGTAGTACGTCATTGAAGGCCTAAGTGAAATTCATGGCCCGCCACTGCATTGTAATGACCATAGACTTACGCTGCCTATAGAGTGGGTATGAACCCAGTCGAGAAAATGGAAAACCAGTTGTCTGTAGGTTCTCAGTTATCCAGGTCATAGTTAACCATTCATTCATTCATTCATTGTCATGTACCGCCGCTGTATCCGTTGTGGCGGGTCATGGGGAGCTGGAGCCAAGCTGTTTAAATCAATCCACTGGACTTTAAGAGAGTTTCTTGACAAAGTTTCGCCTATCATACAAGAGGCTTCTTCAGTTCAGATATGAGGAAGGTTTTCTAAGTCTTCCGTTCAGTTCTGAAGGCTTAGAAAACCTGTTCTAAGATTTCCTCTCTGGGAAATGGCATGGAATAACAATAGCAACCAACTTTGACCACATCTACATTTTATATTTACAGTTACTTATTTGTTTTCACCTGTAATTCATCGATACGACGACAACACCTTCTACTCTGCTCAAGTAACGACCATCATACACGTCCAGCGATGCTGTCCCTTCGGTAAACCCACCCCCATAAATCCAGACAAGGACCGGAGCCATGTTGGGGCTCTGAGACTGGGTTTTGTTGAAACGTGGGGTCCAGACATTCAGGTACAGGCAGTCTTCACTCTGGGGAGTATTTCCGAGCCAGCTCTCAATACCTTTGAAGCCTAGGAAGACCAATTACATGAATTATTGTCAGTAAAGACAAATCAGAACCGATAATCTTATCTTTCAAGTGTGAAAAAAGTAAAATGTCTGAATTATCCTACCTGGATAATCCTTTAAATACAAAGGCAAACTGAATAAATCATTTAATTTTACTGTGAATGAAATCCTCTTCAAAAGCAGACCCTGTATAAAAATGTCTTCTGTCTGTGTCTATATTTGTTGCCATATCCATATTTGGAATGTGTTTTGGGCATTTCCAAAGAACATATGCCTGGCTTTATTTGTAGAGTCAGATGCTTCCAAACATTTCCTGACAGGTGGCTGCATCCATTAATAGCCATGGAATGATTACCCCGACCCCCCCCCATCTTTTGGTGTTGCTGTTTTGCCTACAGTTTGTAAAAGTGTTGAAGATACCAAATCAGGAGTTACCACACACAAGCAGTATTTATTACTGTGAAAATAAGTACTACTAAGCTGAGAAAGGGTGTTATTATTTTTGTAAAATGTAAAAATTTCTTCTGCAATGTGCTAATTGAAGAAAAACAAATCACATTAAATTACTCACTTTGGGCAGGATAACAATCCCAGTGAGACGTCAAGTCAGGGATGACATTTCAGGCAGGTGCTTTAATCACTTTTGGCACATCACACCCACTGGAATAATGGTGTATGCACTAAGAAGATTATACAGCACATGACTCCATTGGTAAACAATAAATAATTGTTGTGTTGCTAATGATGATAGGCTATGGCTATGTCACCTTGACTGGACAGTCAAAGGTTTACATTTACTTAATATTGAATGGGAACTAGAAAAGAAACAGGTACCGATATTACTTGACAATATCCGTTTGCATAACACAAAAAAAACTGACTTGAAACAGGTTTTATTTTAAAAATGCCCTACAATGTAAAAAAGAGGAGAGTGAAGAAACCAAATATGGGATGTGAACATTTAGGGCCCTATAAAGTACGTATCAAAATATCATTGAATCATATCCATCAGATTTTGATGAGATATGAATGGGTTGTACACTATCATATAGGGACATATAGACATATAGATACAGTATATCTATACAGTGAGCCCTCGCACATTCACGCATCAAAACTAGCGACTTCACTTCATCACAGATTTTTGGTGTAGGCAATCAGGTGATAATGTACATGCATTCCATTGGCTGACAGTATCCGGAAGTGCGCTACATTCCATGAGTATTGGACTTCAATGAGACACAAAAGTGTCTTAAACAGTTGATAAGAGTGTGGGAAAAGGTAATAAAGATAGAAGGTGGTTTAATATCAGTAGGGGGACGGTTCATAAACGTTAAAATTACCGTAAAAAATTAGATAAATAGTTTGTCGCTATATCGCAGAATTTGTTATTCGCATGTGATTCCAGGAACACATTTACCGCCAGTAACGAGGGCACACTGTATGTCCATAAACAGCTGTAAGCTCCCTTTGGTGGGGATATAAAAAGTATTTGGTCACATTTTTGTGCAATAGTCCTGCACTAGTTTCCATCAACACCCATCCTACCTGGATAGCTCGATTCTGCTAACTGGTAGCAAGAATTTGGGTAATTAGTAGTAGTCTTGACCCCTTGCCATCCCTCCACTGGCTCTGGAGCTTTGAATCGCAGTTTCCCAAGAGGTGGTTTTCCATAAGGAATGCCAAGAAATGCTCGGACATCACCACCCAACACCGAGAGCAACTCCCCTTGAACTTTCCCATGCACTGTATTGATTACAAGATCATCTTGAGTGACGGGGGAAGCAGTCAGGAAATTAGGCAACAGAAAAAGAAGAAAAAAGTGTGAAAATGTCTCCATGATAAGTTCTGGGAACAGGAGAAAAAACACAAGAAATTACAATTACTTACTACTATATAACAATATAATAACAGTTCATGTCGTAGATACTCTAAGTTACAGTACAGTTCAGTCCATTGTTAAAGTATGTTAAAGTCTGTTAAGAATAGATGCTGTATAATTACACTCCAGCTGCTGTGGAAAATGCATGCATTTGTTAAGAGAGACACAACAGCAGCAAAAAATCAAATATAGAACAGTTTTACTATTATGTGCGTATACATCCCAAAGTCATGCAAGGGGCAGAACATTATGTTGACTACTGCTCATTTAATCCACAAGAAAACTTGGTTGAATGTTTCAATGGGTTTGGAGGGTATTGTGGAAGTGGGTGGGACGGGGGTTGTCGGGAGATAATTTCACCCTCATCCACAAATGATAGCAAACATTATGACTGTTTACGAAGACGCAAATGAGCACGCGCAAACAGCGAAGGCACACTAATTCCACAAGACGCGCATGTGTCAACAGTTCCTCCAGGTCTGCAGCGTGCAGCTGATGTCAAGTAGGCAGAACTGGAGATCATGGGAGATGCGCCTGCTCAGAGGTTCCAATAAACCACTTTCAAAAATAAACATGGTCTACTACGTGTGAATCTAACTAAAAGCCTGTCTAAAAAACTCCAGTAGTCACATCTTACCTTGTCAGTTTGCAGTTTCTGTTTGGTTTTAGCACGTTAGGACCGAACTTGAGGGAGAAAGAGGGTGTGGACAGTCTGTCCGGCGTCCACGAGGCGTGCCCAGCTGTAATAATAGTCAGTCAGTCAGTAGGGCTTTTGGGAGGGGGTCCCGTCCCTGTGCGTTGAGCCAACCAGATGAGCCAGTTTATTTTTTTCCAACGCTGAAGGTCTTGTGCCAGCTGCTGTGCATCCTCCACAGCGACTTCCTGTCGTCGGAGGTCGCCCCGCAATGACGTCGAGCCATCGGGTGAGGGGCTTGCCTCAAGGTTGTTTCCAGCCTGAGGCCTTCAGGTCGGACTTGAGAATGGCTCTTGTTGGGTGATCAGGAGGAAGGCGGAGGACATGACCAAACCAGGGGTGCAACGTTGCGTAGCCTGGCAAGATGCTCTGGGCTGGCACGTGCGGGCTCTAAGCACTTTGTTGGAACCCCGCTGGGACCACCTGATGTTTTCAATGGTTCTGAGAGCCCTGCTGTCAAAGCCATCTATACTGGAGCCATAGTGCAGGAATGAGAGTACAGCAGAGTTGTAAATTCGAAGCTTCATCTTGCGTGAGATGGTCTGATACTGCTCGAGTGGCTTCCAGAGAGACTGCAGAGCTGATGCTGCCAGAGCTCTTTTGTGGAGAATCTGGTTTAAGGTCCCCATTGTCTGTCACTATGGACCCCAGACACACAAAGCTCTTGACAGGCTCCACAGTGTCATCATTGAGCTGCAGGGGAGGTGGATCCAGTCCGTCATCGACATGCATGAACTTGGTTTAATCCATCTCAGTTGAAGGCCAAGCTTCTCTGCCTCTTCGCTGTATGTGCCTCTTTGCTGTATATACGGACACAGCTCTGTGCGTTGCTATAGAGCGGCTTGAGCAGGGCAACGATTTTAGATGGTGCTCCAAGGGTCTGTAGGATACTCCACAGTGAAGCATGGCAGACGGTTTCCTAGGCAGCCTTCAGATCGATGAATCTGACATATATTGATCTTTACGGAATTCATGGGTCTTCTCTATGAGCAGGCGAATGGCGGAGATGTGGTCTGTAGTGGAGCAGTTAGGAATAAAGCCAGCTTGTTCGACACAGCTGCAACTTCAGTTGGCTGGGAGAGCATGAGTGAGCAAGATCCTGGTGAAGAGCTTGTCGGGGATGAAGAGTAGTGTAATGCTTTTGTGGTTGCTGCAGACTACCTTGTCACCCTTACCTTTCCAGAAGGGTTGGATGACTTCTCTGGTCCAATCACTGGGAAGCCTCTCTGTCTAGTACACATGGTTGAAGGTGTGGGTGAACCACCCAACAATACTATCACTGCCAGATTTTAGCATCTCAGCTGTTACTGCACAGTTGCCGGGGGCTTTCCTGTTGTCAAGTTTTTTCAGAGCGGCTTTGACTTCCTTGAGTGTGATAGGATCTGTGCTGAAGGTGTTGTTAGGGACTGTGGTGTTTGCAGCCGCGAGGATGGTGGGACCAGCCGTGGTGGAGCTGTGCTGCAAAAGGAGGCTTAAGTGCTCTTTCCAGCATGCAAGGAAGCTTGCTTTTGTTGTTAAGATGTTGTCTTTCACCAGGGCTGTCTTGATGTGTGGGCCATTGCAGGCTTGCGCAGGACAGTGAAGACACAACTCATGATGTTGGTATTGGCTGCGGACTCTAGGTGTTCAGCGTCTGCTTGCCAGAACTTCTCTCTGTCCTCACCTATGGCCACATTACTCTGGTGGTTCAGCCCCTGGTACTCGGTCAAGTTGCCTTGGAGCCCGGCCTGGTGCCGCCAATCGATGATGTGGAGTGTCCTGTCCCATATCCAAGGCTTTTGGGGGGAGGATCAGGAGCATCCAAGGACATTATGAGGTGACTGAATGACAGTATGCTTGAGGGTCTGCCAGTCTGTCACTTTGTCGGTAGCCAGGGCATCAAATGTGCGGCGGATGGAGTAACTGAACTCAGTGGCGATGTTTGGACCACTGAGGAGGGAGGAGTCCAGGCGAGGTTGAGTCTTGGTGTGCTGGTTGGCTCACAGCTTTAACTTATGATGGGTCACCAGCTGTCGCTGGTCAGTATTGCCAGGCTCTGCTCCTCTATATCTACAGCAGTTGGTGACAAACAACTTCCAGTGTCAGGAGAGGAGGATGTGGTCCAACGCTTTCCTGGTTCTGCTATCTGGGCTGTATCATGTCCAGTGATTGATCATTTTCCGGAGAAACCAGGTGTCAGCAACGCAGAGGTTGTTGTGCTGACATAGAAAGAGAAGGCGGTGACCGTTGTCGTTTGTAAGCCTGTCAGCCAAAATTGTGCCGACAGGTGAGCCTGTGGACCGATCACTGCTGGAAAGACTGGCATTGGCATCAGTGATAATAATGGTGATGTTGTGTGGTGAGGCCTGGCCAACAGTCTTATGGGGTTGGTCAAAGAAGGCATCCTTCGCATCCTCATCAGCGACATCGGAGCATAGGCAACAATGAGTGTCAACTTGCTGTGTTGGTGGAGAAAGCGAGCCAGAGGAGTCCAGCTGGTGAGAAACTTATGCAGGGCCTTTGGGGATGCAAGTGCCATGCCATAAAGGCCTGTCTGTCTCTCGGGGCCGTTCCAGATGTAGCAGTGGTCGCCTGCTGTTGTTTCGCCATTGCCTTGCCATCGCACTTCACAGAGCCCTGCCAGGGTTATGTTATCACGGTGGAGCTCTCAGGACAGCAGAGTGGCAGCTCTGAGGCAAAGGAGTGTTTGGACGTTCCATGTGGTGACATGGGTCCTACGACGAAGGCTGATCCGTATTCGTTGGACGGGAGCAGGCTGGGGTCCATTATCGTGTTGGTCAATCCAGCTTCTTTTTCTGGTCAGTTTCGCAACAAAGGAGTTTCTCCTGGGTGGGTTTTTAGCCCTCCGCAGGATAGTCGGTTAGTGGAGCTGCCACCTCACAGTGTGCCGAAAAGCTGGAGTCTTTGTTTATGTAAGAAAAGAATGCCCAGGAGGGTTTTTCTCTGAAAGTTACCAGATTATCAATATTAATTTACTTCAAACAGAATTCCAATCATCTCAAAACTGCACAAAAAGTGTCACCCTTTTATTGTAGTTATTGTAGTTGATTTTGTTTCATCAGAGGCAGCCAGAATTCATTTGCCAAGGGTTCACAGGCCTCTCTCCAGATCAGAAGGACACATAAGTGGCACATTGTATATATATATATACATGTATACATATAAATCTGTTACTCTAGCTGGAGACATGAAGGTGAGAGGTACTAACCTGATTGGTTTGCTCTACATCACACACAAAACACACCTTAGAACAATTCTGATCACATCGCATGACCTTAGCATTATGTTGTTTCTTTTTTTACCTGAATGACTAACAAAAGAAGTCATAGGTCCAAAATATACTGCATCTGTGGATTTTAAACTGTTCAAATCCCTGTCAAAATGTCAAGTCTGAGCACTCAACTGTGACGCTGCCAAGAGTCAAAACAGCAAACACTTACTCATTATTCAAAAACAAATATATAGAATTCAGATACTAAATGATATAGTCAAGTCAAAATACTTCATTAAGACACTTTATGAGAGGGCTGTTTCAATGTGTGATTACTGGGGTAGTCTTGATTATAACAATAAACTTAACTAGTCAGTCAGTCAGTCATTATCCGAACCCACTTAATCCGCTGACGCGGGTCGCGGGGGAGCCGGTGCCTATCCCGGCAGTCTCTTTTTGTTTGTTTTTTACAGAAAATATTCAAAAGCACTGAGGCTGTATGGATATTAACCTTATGTTTTTATCTATAGTAATGTTTGACCTCATTTTCCTGGCGGAACAATATCAGCAAGATCACAGAGGTAGCCTTAAATTTCACTTTATGGGTTTGTCTGTCTCTTTTACTATTTACTTTTCTAATATTATGATAAATAGATTGCTTATAGTGTTTAGTCCATCGCTTTCCAACCTGCCAAGGCACTTCATAATCCCTTGCATTTATTTACCCACACACAACAGGGTGCTGACTTCGCAATGGAGCCATTAGAGATTTTTTTGTCCGGCTCAAGAACAGTTTGACATATTGACGCGAGGATCGGATCACTTAATGACTAATGGCTGACCTGCTCTGCCACCTGAACCACAGTTGCCCTACAATGGGAATGAACCTGTATGATTTCTGCTTGTGTCCACTGGTCCATGAATAATAAAATTAACACAGTATATTTCTTTGTGATTTTTAGAGGACAGAAGGACAAAAATTGCTGTGGTGTCCTGACGGCCAGCAGCTGTCCGCTGACTGCAGCACATTAAGAGCCACTAAATTACAGAACAGGTGCCACAAAGACCAGTTGCCCCCTGGTTTCATTCACATTGGATAGATGGTGAAAAGGTGAAACAGTTATCTGCTTCTTTTGTTCATTTTCAGCTTTCCTGATCCCTGTAGTCATGGCAAGAGAGGAGCACCTTGACTTTACATAGTGAAGATCCTCAGTCTGGATTAAAATAAATCCTTTACTGTACCTTCAAAGACTTCTTTATATTAATTTACAAAGATCCCTTTTGCTTTCTCTATTTCTTTGTAGTCCCCTCTCTCTCTCCTTTCCTCCCTCAGCTCCTGATGTGCTCTACCCTGCTGTTTAAGTCTGTATCCATTATGGATGAGGCACTGGAGATGGTGAGATCCTCTGGAAAAATACCGAACAGTTTCAGAAACGAGTGTGATGTCACTGCTAATGTCAAGGGTTGTGTCCCAATGGACCAACTTTTGCCATGCATGCTCCTCCTTCAACTTTTATCTGTACACTGCTTGGCTTGTAATGGCAACAGGCTTGTATAACTACAAAAATACAACTTATTACATAACAGTAGGAATAAAACTAAATGTTGGAAAGATCCAATGCCTTTGCAACTTAAAAAAAAAGTTAAATACTTGCCACAGACTTTTGCATGCACATATGCTCAAACTGCAATTACATCTCATTGGAGGATTTTAATAGCATTCAATACAAAAGGGTAGTTCATATTTCTCTAACATCCCATTACCTTTTTGTATCAACACTGACCTTTGTTCAGCAACACCAATTATCTTCAAATTATTATCTACATCGGCAAGAGGAACAACCCAGTTTGCCAAACTGTGTAATGTTTTTGATTACAATAGTTGAAAGAGCAACCACTATATGGTGTGTGTGTGTGTGTGTGTGTGTATGTGTCTCAGTTGTGTGTAGCTATAGTGTTAGCATCACATGGAAATCATAGACAGGACCCACTAGTGGACAAAGACAGGGACAGTGAGACTAATGCCTCCTATTTATTCTATTTATTCAGTTTATCTTCTTTCTTTACAGACATTTTATTACAGCAGATTTCACTTTCATTAGTGTTGGAACATCAGCAAAAACATCAGAAAAGAAAAAAAAAAGGGTTGACGGGTGGAAGCCATTGACTTGTAAGGTTCCCGTCCCCTAGATCAACAACATCTCTCTCATTGCAGCACATTGTCAACCAAATTCATACATTGCATGTCACAAATCAATTTAAATAATTTTGTACATTGTTTTTAATCCGTCCATTCAGTCCAATAGGCGTGCATCTTTGCACATGTCTTTGTCAGTACTTGAGTCCAATTTTATTAATGTTCATTTTGTAGCAGTCATAACATCTTGCATGTGCTCAGTTACTGCACAAAGGTTACAGTGACATTTATTTCACAGGCATGACAACATGAAGTTTGATTTGCCATAATAGTGTATTCCTTTAACCATCATTTACGTCAGAAATATACTTTGCAAAATCATGTTTTTAAATGCTTCTTTAAAGGCAGTTAGAGTTCCCACACTCCTAATTTCATTGTCCAGTTTATTCCAAAGTTTGACGCCAGTGAACGATAATGAAAATGTTTTTCATGTTGTTCTTGCTTTTTTCTGTAAAAATGCTGTGTTTTCTCTTAATTGGTAATTGGATTCATTAGTCTGTATTTGTGATCGTATATTTTGAGGTAAATAGTTCTTGGCTGCTTTATACATAAGTTGTACAGTTCTATAGCTTATGATGTCATGTATTTTCAGTAGTTTAGATTTAATAAATAATTGGTTTGTGTGAGCTCTATAATGTTCATTGTGAATAATCCTTACGGCTCTTTTCTGGGTCAGAAATGAAGGTTGTAAACAACTTTTATATGTATTTCCCAAAACTTCAGCACAGTAGTTGAGATAGGGCGGGATTAGTGCACAATATAGTATATGGAGTGCCTTCTGATTTAATAATTTTTGAGGTTTCCAGAGTATGGATACACTTCTGGCTAACTTTTTTTGCAGTTGTCTGTCATGAGGTTTCCAATTTTAGCATCTCATCCATAATCACTCCTACCATTTTAAGTTCAGCAACCCGTTCAATATTTACTTCATTCACCTTAATATTAATTTTGTGTTTGCAGATTTTCTTCCCAAATAACATATACTTAGTTTTTGTTAGGTTCAAGGATAATTTGTTTATATCAAACCATAATTGCATCTTGGCCAATTCCTCATTGGCTGCTTGGGCTAATTTATTTATTTCATTTCCTTTGCAAAGGATGGTTGTATTATCCGCAAAAAGTATTATTTTAAGTACCTTCGAAACCTTACATGAATCATTAAAGTATAAATAATTTTGGATCCAACACTGACCCCTGTGGTACCCCACATACAATGTCTAGTAGGTTTGATGTCCTCACGCCCAGAGTGACATATTGAGACCTCTCATGTAAATAACTCTTTATCGAATTTAGTACTGTACCCCTAAATCCAAATCTTTCCAATTTCTCAGAATTTTATGATCAATTGTATCAAAATCTTTTTTGAGGTCAATACAGATTCCTATGGAGTACATATTTTGATCTATGGCATCAGTAATGAGTTCTATTGTTTCTGTCAGTGCCAATGCAGTCGAATGATCCTTCCTGAAGCCGTACTGACTACAGTCTAGGAGATTGTGCTTTGTTATGAATTTTTCCAGTCTGTTATTGTCACGGAAGGCAGAATATGGACCCAAATGCAGAACACCGAAGACACCGTTTTTGTCCATACCTTTAATCAAAAAAAAAAACTACACGGGCAAGTTGCAAACAAGACTCAGGCAGACCAAGGCAGAAAAACTAAACAGACTTACAGGACCAAACTTCAAAAAACAAACCAGCACCGGCTGTGACAAAACCCCTGGCTTAAAAAGCCTCCTGACCATAACACCCAACGATGTTCAGGTGTGAACGATCAGAACGGGGTGTGGATGAGTCTCAGGTGTGGAGCCGTGGCTCCACCCACCACCCTGGCCTCTCCCTGCCACACACCAGAACTGCCACGCCAAACCGTGACAGTTATTGAACAGCTTCTCTAGGATTTTTGATAACTGTGATAGTATTGAAACAGGTCTGTAATTTGTAACTTCACAAGCATCCCCATTTTTATATATTGGAACCACTTTTGCAATCTTCATTTTGTCAAGAAACTCCCCAGTTTGAAATGACAGATTACACATGTGTGTAAATGGTTGCAGAATTCCATCCAGTATGTCCTTGATTAGCTTCAAATTAAATCCATTTAGAATTATATTGTGTTTTCCTTATAGGAAACACCTGTGAATGTCTTTTGATATAATGTAACGTATGCCAAGAATACCAAACTCGTTGTTGACCTTGTATTCATCTTTAATGAATGCAACATGTTTTTTTACTGATCAATATAATAGACAATACATCAATACAAATCCAAGGCATCCCTGATTTTCTTTGTGATGAAGAGGTCAGCTTGACATCCAAAATCAATGTAAATCTTCCCTCAGCCTTACTTGTCATTGAAGACATATTACATTTTCTTTGTTTGTACATATTTAAAGACTAATTGAATTTGTGACTACAATGCAGTCGGAAGTAAAAACTTCACAAGAGAACTGCACATTATATAGCAAAAAAACAATTCCTTAAAGAGCAAAATACAAAATAAAATCTTTATTAGAATAGCAAAAATCTTCTTTTTCTTCATCATTTCTGTAAACTGTTGTACTGTATGTGTTGCTGAAGGAAACTGCACAGGCTGGACTCCTCACACTGTCAGAAGAAGTGAAATTACAGCCAATAATGCGAGAAGGAACATGTAATTACAGGGCAGCACCGTCCCACTTCTACTTGTACAAACCCGCAAATCATCTGTGAGCAAACAGACAGAGAAACATCTTTTTTTAATTATTATGTATTACAAAATAATTTGAAAAGTTAAGTGAAACATTTTGCATGTTCAATCTTACTGGCTACAAAAGATGCCATACAGGTGAATTTGCAGGGTGTGTATTTGGTATTTGTGTTTGTGTGTGTGTGTGTGTGTGTGTGTGTGTGTGTGTGTGTGTGTGTGTGTGTGTGTGTGTTTGTGTGTGTATGTGTGTGTGTGTGTGTGTGTGTATGCGTATAAATAAATGTCTATATGTGTCTTCAGTGATGAGGTGTATGAGTATTTTCATCCTGTGCATGATCAGAGTTTAGTGAAGTGATGACTGACCCTCCTCTCCTCCCACTCAGACCTCCAGGATTGCGCCGAAACAGAGGGGGGAGCAAGCTAGGATACAAATCTCCTCCACAGGCTAAACAAGGCACAACACCTCCCCTACAGGCTTTGACGCTGTGCCTCCTACTAAAGATAACTATAGCGTGCTGTGCGTGTTTGTGAGCGTTTGTGCTTGCAATTTAATACATGTGAGCTTGTGTGTGTGTCTGACCTGATAATTTTTCTATCCGGGGTATTAGTTCGTTCCAGAAGTGACACTCGTCAGCTAGCATCATTCTGTTTTGGACAAGATCGTTGCGGTTCAGAGTGACATACTCGTGGTTTTTGGGAGTGAAGCGGGGCCATTGAACTCCATCAATGCTTGGATTTCTGAGGAAAACACAAGCCAGTCAAGGTAATGGTGTCTTCACACAGTAACTGATATATATGATATATATGTGTGATTATGCATACCCAGTCCGTGCAAAGGTGACCCAGTGTTTCATGAGCTTCTTTGTAATGTTCACTTCTGTCTTTGTGTACTCCAAGGATGCATTCAGAGGCATTCCAAAAATAAATTCAATTTCATAAGCATGCATAACGCCCATCCACTCTGGCCAAGGGTTTTGAGATGACCGATGGTCAAAATAATAAAAGAATGTCCTACCATCATGTTGTGAGTATCTGAAGAAAAAGTCACAATTTTAAACTAAATTAGTTCAATCTCAAAATATATCCACGGGAATGACGAGATGAGAGTCAACTATCCATTTTTCAGACTGTGGATAACATAATCAATTCAGATGGATTGTACTGGTAAGATACAGTAAACAACACACACAATAGCTTAGCATGAAAATTGCGTTTGCGCTTTCAAATCCCAAATAAGTGTTTGCCAACAGGTCAGCATCTGATCAGATACGCCTTCAGAGCTACAGACTAAAAGTTATCCTCCTGACATGCGTCTCTCTATTTTAGGGAGGCTAAAGCAAGACTGGAACAAAATAGAGTAAAAAAAATTATATATTATTCAAAAAGCCGAATGTATGTAAGTCACAGGTTTAAGTATGCAATGTGCAGGACAGGACTGATAAAATGCAGGCTAAGCCTCAAGTACACAATGTCAAATTGCTACAACTTTAAGTTTTTTACTTGGCAGTCTTGATTAAAAAAAACCATTCATTAAACCTTGCTTACCTGTGAGCAAAAGCTATTACCGGACAAGCAAATTTCTGGTGTCCAACGAGAAAACTCATTAAGTCACGATTTTTCATTCTGTTGCTCTCATCTGTCCAATCAGTGTACTTGGAAATAATCGCTTCCTTCGTTACATCATTGGCGTTTGGCATCACCATGGACATTCCACTCAAAAACTCATCCCGAGTGATGAAACTCTGACCAGTGATGTTAAATCCAGGCATTCCGAACACTAAGAGGTAGGAGCCTTCATTCTGGTTGATTCCTATCAGCAAATCTTTCTTCGGGAGTTTACCAGAATTTAGCAGCACCTGAGAGATGAGAACATTATTTCGTTATTTTAATGGTACAGTAACTTAACATGGGTAATATGAATGTTATATGTGTCATTGGAAGGATTTACATGTTTTAGCCTCACTATATCATCATAATCACACAGCAGAAAAACAATGAAAGAAATCAGGGTTAAAAACCAATACATTTTTGTTTCATTCAAAGTTTATTTCTAGTTGTGTCCACATTATCTTGTTCTATAAATGAGTATCAACGTATGTTTCCATGTTTGTAAGATTTAATGTGGATAAACCATAATAAAAAAAAAAAACTTAATTCGATTAAAATGTGAAACACACACACACCTACCTCGACTTTGTCTGGTAGGAAGACCCCATCGACAACAGGAACAAAGGGAAAGGGTGTGATTGAGACTTTTGTGAGAACCTCATATTGTTTCGATGTCATTTTCTTAGGTTCTGCCTCCTGCAGACATGCCTCCAGATAAGCTGAATCAGATGTAGGACATCCCAGTATTGTTGCCAAACTCTCTGACCTGGATGTTGATGTATACATGGTGCAATCAGGCAAATATTGATGAAGGTTAAGGCTCAAGAAGAAGGTTAAGGCTCAAGAAGGTTAAGGCTCAAGAAGACTGAGCCTGAATAAATGAAGAATCCATTCAACACAAGCTCCCGTACCTCTCCCAGGCTATAGGCTGGCTGACCATGGCCCAATCTGCATAAGGAGAACCACTCTGCATTACCGCTCTCTGAAAGAAATCTTGACTTCCAGGAGAGAGCAAATGGTAGCCCACGCTTGCTGCTCCAGCGCTCTCCCCAAACACAGTCACCTGGAGATCACAGTAGAAAACAACAATCCAACAGAGCTTGCTTTATAATCCACGCTATTTTAAACAAATTTTTCCTGATTTGGAGACACAAAACTCCTCTCACCATTGAAGGATCGCCTCCAAAAGCACCAATGTTATTAGCTACCCATTGTAGGGCCAAGCGCTGGTCCAACAGACCTGCATTTCCCCGGATGTTTTTGTTGTCACGAAGGGACAGGAAACCCCAAACTCCAACTCTGTGGTGGATGATCACAAGAATGATGAATGATGTTGATAAAAGTAAACTGGAGATGAATGACACATTACTTTCTTACATACTGCTGTAATCTAAATCAGCTTGCACAGTGAGAGCATTACTTTCCTGTTTACAAATTCCTTTACGCACCGCTATCGTGTTTTAATGACCATAGACTTACGTTGCTTCCGGTGGGCAGGAACCCAGTGGAGAAACTGAAAAACTTGTTCTAAGATTTCATCTCAGGGAAACATCATGGAATATCTATAGCAACTAACTTTTACCACATTTACATTTTATATTTACAGTTACTTAATTGTTTTCACCTGTAATTCATCGATACGACGACAACACCTTCTACTCTGCTCAAGTAACGACCATCATACACGTCCAGCGATGCTGTCCCTTCAGTAAACCCACCCCCATAAATCCAGACAAGGACCGGAGCCAATTTGGGGTTCTGAGACTGGGTTTTGTTGAAACGTGGGGTCCAGACATTCAGGTACAGGCAGTCTTCACTCTGGGGAGTATTTGGGAGCCAGCTCTCAATACCTTTGAAGCCTAGGAAGACCAATTACATGAATTGTTGTCAGTAGAAACAAATCACTACCAATAACTTATCTTTAGAGTGTGAGAGCAGTATAATGTCTGAATTGAATATACTGTAAATACAACCTTTAAGTAAATAAATTATTTCATTTTAATGTGAATGAGATTTTCTTTCAACAAAAGCAGATCATGGATAAAAAATGTCTTCTGTCTGTGTCTATATTTGTTGCCACATCTATATTTAGAGTGTGTTTTGAGTATTTCCAACAAACGTGTGCCTGGATTTAGTTGTAGAGTCAGAGTCAAATGCTTCCAAACACTCCCTGACAGGTGGCTGCATCCATTAATAGCTCTGGAATGATTACCCCCCCCACCCCACCCCTTTACATCTCTTGGGTGTTGGTGTTTTGCCTGCAGTTTGTAAACGTGTAGAAGACACCAAATCAGGAGTTACTACACACAAGCAGTATTTATTACTGTGAAAATAAGTACTACTAAGCTGAGAAAGGGTGTTATTATTTTTGGAAAAAATAAAAAATTTCTTCTGCAATGTGCTAATGACTCATAGTCAGCTGGGACAGGCACCAGCAACCCCCATGACCCGCAAAGCAGAAGACACGACTAGATGACAACAATCCCAGTGAGACATCAAGTCAGGGATGACATTTCAGGCAGGTGCTTTAATCACTTTTTTCACATCATGCTCATTGGAATAATGGAGTATGCACAAGGGAGATTATACACTACATGACTCCATTGGTAAAATATAAATTGTCGTGTTGCTAATGATGATTGGCTACTGCTATGTCACCTTGACATAGCCATAACCTATGTAAACCTTTGGCTATGTAAACCTTAGAAAAAGTTACCAATATTACTTGATGATCTATTTTACTTCAAAAATGCCCAACAATGTAAAAAAATGTGAACATTTCGGGTCCTATGAAGTAACTGAATCCTATCCATTGGCTTTTGATGAGATATTAATGGGTTGTACCCCATCACATGCGGACGTATAGACATAAAGATACAGTACAGTGCGCCCTCGTTCTTTGTAGTTAATGTGTTCCAGGAACCACACGCAATAAAGGAATCCGCAATCGAGCGACGAACTATTTATCTTATTATTTATGGTAATTTAAACATTTATGACCCTCCACATACTGATATTAAACTACCTTCTTTCTGTATTACCTTTTCCCATGCTCTTATCGACTGTTTAAAGCACTTTTCTGTCTCACGTAAGTCCGAGACTGACGGAACTGAGCGCACTTCCTGATGACCTCAGCAAATAGAATGCGCGTACGGTATCTTATGACTGCCTACCAAAAATCCGCATTGATGTGCAAATGCGCAAGGGCACACTGTATATCTGTATGTCCATAAACAGCTGTAAGCTCCCTTTGGTGGGGATATAAAAGTATTTGACCACATTTTTGTGCAATAGTCCTGCACCAGTTTCCATCAGCACCCATCCTACCTGGATAGCTCGATTCTGCAAACTGGTAGCAGGAGTTTGGGTATTTAGTAGCAGTCTTGACCCCTTGCCATCCCTCCACTGGCTCTGGAGCTCTGAATCGCAGTTTCCCAAGAGGTGGTTTTCCATAAGGAATGCCAAGAAATGCTCGGATATCACCACCCAACACCGAGAGCAACTCCCCTTGAACTTTCCCATGCACTGTATTGATTACAAGATCATCTTGAGTGACAGGGGAAGCAGTCAGGAAATTAGGCAACAGAAAAAGAAGAAAAAAGTGTGAAAATGTCTCCATGATAAGTTCTGGGAACAGGAGAAAAAACACAAGAAAATGCAATTACTAATTACTACATAATAATATAATAATGGTTCATGTAGTAGATGCTCTAAGTTACAGTACAGTACAGTCCACTATTAAACTGTTCAAGTCTTTTAAGAATAGATGCTTTATAATTACACTCCAGCTGCTGTGGAAAATGCATGCATGCATTTGTTAATTTGAGAGACACAAACAACAGCAAACAGATATTGAGCAGTTTTACTATTATGTCCATGAAGACCCAAAAGTCATGCAAGTGGCAGAAAATTAAGTTTACTACTAATCATTTAATCCACAAGAAAACGTGGTTGAATGTTTCAACGGGTTTGTGTGTCTGACACGACAGGGGGAACGGGGGGTGTTGTGGAGCTGGGGGGCATTTCACCCTCATGCACAAATGATGGCAAACTTTCTGACCGTTTACAAAGACGCGAAAGAGCGCGCGCGAACGGCGAAGGCGCACTAATTTCACAAGACGCGCATTGCGTCAAATGACATCAGCTGTAGCGCGCAGCTGATGTCAAGGAGATAGAACTGGAGATCATGAGAGGCGCCTGCCCAACAAACAACTTTCAAAAATAAACATGGTCTACTAAGTGTGAATCTAACTAAAAGCCAGTCTAAAAAACAGCAGCAGTGACGTCTTACCTTGTCAGTTTGCAGTTTCTGTCTGGTCGCAGCACATATGAACTGAACTTGAGGGGGGAAGAGGGCGTGCACAGTCTGTCCGCCGTCCACAAGGCGTGCCCAACTGTTACAGTAATAATATTTTAATAATTAATTAAAACACACTAAGAGAAGTTACAGATTGGCACTTGAAACTAAATCTGATCTGATTTTATTGGACTAATAACAATGTAAGGCATCTACATTTTACCATAGAGCTGAACATGAGTTGATGAAGATGGTGGTGTTTGAAAATATTTTATCATCAACAGATTCTAAATTTCTTGGAGAAACCGCTAAGATGAACATTGAAAGCATTTTGATGAATATGGAAGAAAAATATGGCCAGGATTTTTCTCTGAAAGTTATCAATATTAATTGACCTAAAAACAGAATTGTAATTATCTCAAAACTGCTCAAAAAGTACCAAACTTTTACTGTAGTTGGTGTAGTAGTTGTTGTTTATCAGAGCCAGCCAGAATTCATTTGCTGCGGGTTCACAAGCCTCTCTCCAGATTAGCAGGACACAAAAGACCAAACCTACACTGAGACCAAACCTGCAGAAAAAAAGTAAATTTGTCTTTTTTAAGATTGTTTTAGGGCTGAGTTGACGTGTTTGGTTTATTTCCATGCCGGCTCTCTGCTGAAGGGATTATACTTTTGTGTTTCTTCATGGGAGCACACATCTGCAAGAAAGCCCATTCAGTAGGTTTGGCACACGTTTGTGTAACTGTACACATATTCATGTTATTTATAGTATGTTAATGTGTTAAGGGATTACCATCATACAAAGCCTTATCAGGACTGCCGAAGAGCCTTGGCATCACACATACAGATGGAGGCACACAGCTAAATCAACTTGATTAATGTTAGGCTCACTATCGCTATACATTCAGCACCCAGAACATAAATGATTACCTGATAAATATCATATCTGAGAAGAGGAAAGATAGAAAAAATCCAAAACTTTTTCCAACTATTAAAGCTATGCATCACAGCGCGGTCCTGAAATGCATTTAAAGTATGAATAAAACTGGAGCTGTTTATGCTAACTTTGTCCCAGTTACTGTACGTAATTCCAGGTGCTAAAATTTACTTGGGTGTTCACATGTTATTCAGCTCAGTACTTGAACTCAACTGTTGGATGTTCCCTTTCACCTCCTGTCAGACAGCTTTGTTCAACATTCACTTGTGTGACTCTGACTTCTCATCCAGTTGCTGCCCAGTGGAAAATATATGTACAAATTTGGTGATCTTGGACACAGCCTGCATTTTTGTCTTAAACCCTTAACACGCCTTCAGAGAGGGGGATGAAAATCCCTGTCTTCTACGTCAAAGTCCTGTTATTTCTACATCCATGTAGAAATAACTCATTTGCTCTCATTTACTCAACACAGATGACTTGATGTCACTCAAAACAATTCGAATCAAGCTTCCTGCGCATGTTTATGTCTTCCTGTCCTTCGTTTCTGCTGTGTGCTCAATGAAAAGTAGCGTTCTAGTGGCCAGAGTCACGTCAGACAAACAGCTTGGGTTAACGGTCTACATATGATGTCTTTTTTTCTCTCATCTTTGTTTTCCCTTTCCACTCATCCTGAGGCCAAACCTGCAGAGAAAAGTAAACTTGTCTTCGCAGTTTATAGTGTCGAATGAGTGTGTTTGCTTTAGTCTATGGCTCTCAGTTGAAGGGCCTAAATGGGCTTTTGTATTTATTTTTTTTAATGAAAGCCCACATCTGCAGGAGAATTCACTGAATGCATTTGACATGCATTTGTATACTTGTGTGAATGTATTCACATAAGGGATAAACAATGTTCAGAGTCTTATCAGGATACCAACTCAGGCTGAAAAGCCTGAATCAACTTGATTAATGTTACGTTCGCTACCGCTGTGTATTCTTCTCATCACCGACTGATAACTATCACATCAGATAAAACAAACCACCTTTTTCAAAAATGTAAGTTGCAACTGGAATAGCAATTTACTCCGTCCACCCCCTTGACATACAGTTAATATCATAATAAAACTGTTTATGCTCCTGCATCTATATAGTGTATGCTTCATTAGATGCATTTACTCCAATATTGTACTCAACTGGTTGTTTAATGTGGTTATGTATTTATTGGATGCATCCATTATTCAACTTAATATTTTTACTATTATATTGTGCTTTACATTCTTTTACACCAGTCAGACATCATTATAGGGCACAATTGTTACAACCACTCCTGCAATAGTGAACCCTAACCCAAACCCAAACAATGCAATTCCAAAATCTCAAACAGTAAAATTCAAATCTTTAAGACAGTGCATTTAGTCAAACAGATGAGCAGGTGATTAACAGGTGAGAGGAATTGGTGAATGAGGATGACCAAATGGCTGCAGGCTGGTGCTGTGACAGCATTGGATGATGGTCTGGGTGATCTTCTTTGGCGACTCGAAATAAAGCAGAACAGAAGATCCACCACCCATCTGTCACATTAATACATAGGGAACAACCCTTCATCTCCAATGGGCATTAAATGTACATTCAATAAGAGTCAATCACTCAGCTAACAATTTTTTTTCTATTTTTACAATTCTGTAACTCAATCATGAGTTTCTTTAGCTGGAGAAATTTGAATTAAGACAAACTAGATTTCTCAAGGATTCTTAAGGTTCTAAACATAAATCAACAGAATCTATTTCAAACTTTCTCCTGAATTTGTTTAGATTGGCATCAAGTTTGCAGTTAAAACATTATTGGATCCACACAGGCCACAAACTCCCATTTCCAAGATGGAAGTTGTGAGAACGAGAAAGGGATCATTTTTAATCCACTGACATTTTCAAGCAGCTATAAAAATAACACTCATATATCGCTTACTACATGGGTTTTCCCACAGTGGGTTTATTAATCACCTTTTGAATCATGAAGGATGGGGGATAAAAAAGGAAAGGATAACAGGAACTAACAAGTAATAACTTTTTTACCCATTGTAGAAACTGCTGAACACAGCGCTGAATACATTCGGTTGCTAAGCGATGCCTTGTGTTTGGATGTCTTTAGATAAACAAGCTGACAAGCTAGACCTAGACCCGTAAAATTTAGATAACATGAACCAGAGCAGAAGAAGGATGAATCCCTAGGAAGTTTTCCAGTGCTCCAGGCACCTGAAACACAAGTAGGAAAGAAGCAGATTGGATGGCTGGGGGAGATACACCGTTGGAAATCAGTGACCCATCATTTTCACCTGATGACAAGTCTAGATTTGAAGATGAGAAGTGGAAATCCTCAAAAAAAAAAAAAAAAAAAAAAGCCCAGGCTTCTGGTTTAGGATGACAAACAAATTCAAATATCTATGTCTTAATTAAAAACGACAGTTATACAAAGGGTATTGACCCAGTTTTTGTTTATATAGACAAAAAACAACAACAATCAAAATGGCAGGGACATATCATGGGCCAATCACATGTCAGATTGTGCGTCCCCTGAATCCACCACTTTTTAAAAAAAAACTAGTATGCATATTGAAAAAAGCGACGCATCCTCACTCGCACCATCCACACTACTGCGAATATATCGTTAAGTTAACATTTACATTAGACAACAGACCTGAAAGTTCTTTGGTTGGTGTCATCACTTTACACTTAACAATAAATCCTGTCTTGATATGTCTTATACATTCAGGGTTTGTTTAATTTCCCCAGCATTCATTTGAGTATAAAAAAACTACTATAGATCAATGAATAAATGTCAGTGTCCTTTGATTAATGGGTGTTTAGCAATAAAAAAAAAATCACTGTCAAGCCCATGAACTGTTTAAACAGGTTGAGGAGAACCTGGAGAAGTGCAGGTGTGCATTGGAGAAAGGGAATAAGGGTGAGCAGGGTTACAAAATAAATCAGAAGGGAAACTCACTTTTTGACGTTTGGTGAGAGAGAGACGAGCTGGAGATGACATGTATGCAGGAGAGATGATAGCTATGTCTGGAAAAGGATGCTTAGGATCGAGCTTCCAGGCAAGAGGAGAAGACGAAGATCAGTGAGGAGGCTTATGGATGCAGTGAGGGCGGTCAGGCAGGTGATTGGTGTGAGTAAGGAGGATACAGGACACAGAGGGTATTGGACTTAGATGATGATGCGCCATGGCAACCACGGCGCATCATCATTTAATGGGTAAGTATATGTACGTATACACTCGTCTTTTCATGTTTTGATCTCCCTCTTGCCTCTAAAAATAAAAGAGAAGGAGCCTCCATGGATCGGCCGTCTCAAATATACAGCACATGATTTTTATAAAAATTCCCAATCCTTGTTTTATTATAATCAAACTTCTCTTGAGCAAAAAAAAAAAAAGTCCCCTGATGCATTCCATCATCATTCCCTTTAGAATTATTTTGTTCTTTCCATCTCACTGTCACACAGTCTCTACATCATTCGACACAGCAGCCTGATGTAACATCAGATGCCAGCCCAGCAGAGAGGGAGACAGAGGGAGGAAGGAATTTGTTTAAGAGGAGCGACGGCGTCATAACCGAGCATCATCAGGGATTAGACGAATAAAGAATAAATGGCAGCTTTTAAGAACTGGGATTCAACTCCCCCAGCATCCCCACACCAGCAAAACACATACTTAAACACACAAGCTCATTTCACCCTTGCCCTTTTAATGCCAATCTGCTGTTACTGAGACCGTGATAAGTCTTAGAAAAAAACATCAACATTTAATTATGTCATTTCATGTGCAAATTTGAAAAAATAAGATAAATATCCAATCTCAGAGAAATTTGGTTCATATCGTGCATTTTGTCTTCATTTTAATTTTAATGTAATGTTGTGGTCATGTGTGAGCTGGAAAACTGGGCGTAAACACACACACATACACTGACCGAAGCAGAGCTAACTAGTGTGTGTGTGTGTGTGTGTAGGAAGGCTGCATATATACAGACCAAATTGGAGCTAACTAGTTAGCCAAATACATGTTGACTTCAACAACAACTGAGCACCGGAGCATGTTTAGCTCTGAGCAACTACATTGGATCACAGTGCTGCCATACCACTGGACACAAACTTAACCACAACGATGAAAACGCCCTTAAGGGGGGGGGGGTGTTCTCACACACACATTCCCGTTATGAAATCACAATGGGTGGTGATCTGAAATGTTTTTGGACTGTTGGATGACTTTGTGTACGGTATACTCCATAAAGGATTGGTCTGTTTTCAAGATAGTAGGGGTTGGTATAATTAGGGGGAAACACTATGTATACGTAGAAAACTGAAAAAAAAAAAAAATAGGACACCTTTAAGAAAATTTTGGTGATTTTTAAAATCATCTTCCATACTCTTGAATTGCAACTATTACAGTTAGATAATGTGCAACAGCTAAACCTGTAAAGCTGTTACTCTCAGACTCACTTCATTGGCATCAGCATCCTCCTTCTGATTTCCCATGCAGAATACTCACTCACAGTTTGATGCATATCAGACACGACGTCCAGATGGAAGCAGGTACACACTGACATGCAGACATTCAGAGACTTGATTAAACAGGGGACAGGTCCTTCCATTAACCTTCACAGGTAATATAGCACTTGTCCTTTACTGACATAAGCTTCTCTAATTGGTAGAACACAGATAGATAGGGGGTGCAGACAGGCCTGGTGGGCTTGTGTTATTTGGTGTTATGTAAAAGATTGTCAGACAGCCAGTTAATGGGTTTCATGACCACTCTGACTAGATGATAGCGTATATGTTTGTGTGTGTGTGTGTGTGTGTGTGTGTGTGTGTGTGTGTGTGTGTGTGTGTGTGTGTGTGTGTGTGTGTGTGTGTGTGTGTGTAGTTTTTTAGTATTGGAAACATTTTCCTAGCTTTTTTTTTTTTTTTTTTCTACCTCATAAGTGAGGATTGTAAATAAAGCCACTTGGGATTATTTGGGACAGATTTAAGGCGGTCACTCTAATCTCTCATGCCTGGTAATTAGTCATCAACAAAGTAAAATGAAAACACAATCTCCCCTCAGTGTGACAGCACAGAGTGAACACCCTGTCCTGAAAGCTGGATTTGTCAAAGATGACTGAACCTGATGCATTTTTTAAAATCCCTGTTGAGCCGCATTTTGTAATAACGGTGCAATTTGTAATAAACGTCCAAAATGTAATAACTTTTCGTTTCATTTTGTAATAAAGCCGCATTTTGTAATAAACTGCCCCAACGAATTTTGTAATACATTTTGCCACATTATGTAATAACTTATTACATTTTGAGGAGATTATGACAAAATGCACTTGCAACTTTTTTATTCTCTAGAAAATGTAATAACGTGGTGCATTACGTAATAACAATTCTAAAGCATAGTTTGTTAATTGTATTTTGTATAATTGTATTGTTGTATAATTGTATTTTTGTATTTTACTTTCAAGTATTTGTAAAAGCTAGGCTTATTATTAGTATCACTGTATTAGCCTAGTAGCAGGTACTTAGCAATTACTATCAGTACACTATTCAAAGGTTGCATTAATAGAGAATATTCTGTAATTTCAGATTTTTTTATTGGATACCAAAACCACATCAAGAATAGTTATAAACATCCAACAAACCTTATTATGCTTCTTATATTACAGAACAAATGTAGCCGCAAGAGAACACAAGCAAGTGTCTTATTGTGCTGGTCCCAAGCCTGGATAAATTCAGAGGGTTGCGTCAGGACTGGCATCCAGCGTAAAACTTTTCCTAAATCAAACATGCAAATCAAACCTATGACTTCCATACCGGATCGATCGAGGCCTGGGTTAACAATAACAATGGCGCTGTTGACCAACAAGGCACCAGTGGAAGAAGAAGTAAGAAGAGAGAGAAGAGGAACACCAAGAGTATAGGACTAAGAGTAGGGACGTTGAATGTTGGAACTATGACAGGAAAAGGTAGAGAGTTGGTTGACATGATGCAGAGGAGGAAGGTAGACATACTGGGTGTCCAGGACACCAGGTGGAAAGGTAGCAAGGCTAGAAGTTTAGGAGCAGGGTTCAAGTTGTTCTATCATGGTGTAGATGGGAAGAGAAATGGAGTAGGAGTTATCTTGAAGGAGGAGTTTGTTAGGAATGTCCTGGAGGTAAAAAGAGTGTCAGATAGAGTGATGAGTCTGAAGCTAGAAATAGAAGGTGTGATGTTCAATGTTGTTAGTGGGTATGCTCCACAGGTAGGATGTGAGCTGGAGGAGAAGGAGAAATTCTGGTTGGACTTTGATGAAGTGATGCAGAGCATACCTAGAAGTGAGAGAGTTGTCATTGGTGCAGACTTCAATGGACATGTTGGTGCATGTAACAGAGGTGATGAGGAGGTGATGGGCAGGTTTGGTATCCAGGAGAGGAACGCAGAAGGACAGATGGTGGTTGACTTTGCAAAAAGGATGGAAATGGCTATAGTGAATACTTTCTTCCAGAAGAGGCAGGAACATAGGGTGACCTGTAAGAGTGGTGGTAGGAGCACACAGGTAGACTACATCTTGTGTAGACGGTGTAATCTGAAGGAGATCAGTGACTGTAAAGTAGTCGTAGGTGAGAGTATAGCCAAACAGCATAGGATGGTGGTGTGTAGGATGACTCTGGTGGTGAGGAAGATGAAAAGGACAAAGACAGAGAAGAGGACGAAATGGTGGAAGCTGAAAAGGGAAGAGTGTTGCATGACTTTTAAGAAGAAGTTAAGACAGGCTCTGGGTGACCAGGAGGTGCATCCAGATGACTGGACAACTACAGCTAATGTGATCAGGGAGACAGGTAGGAGAGTACTTGGTGTGTCATCTGGAAGTAAAGTAGATAAGGAGACTTGGTGGTGGAATGAGGAGGTACAGGAGTGTATACAGAGAAAGAGGTTAGCTAAGAAGAAGTGGGACACTGAGAGGACTGAGGAGAGTAGACATGAGTACAGGGAGATGCAGCGTAAGGTGAAAGTAGGGGTAGCCAAACAAGGGGCTTATGACGACTTGTATGCTAGGTTGGACAGTAAGGAGGGAGAGACTGATCTATACCGGTTGGCAAGACAGAGAGACAGAGATGGGAGGGACACCAATAGGGATGGAAGTCTATTGACAGGTGCCAGTAGAGTGATGGGAAGATAGAAAGATAGAAAGAGTACTTTGAAGAGTTGATGAACGTGGAAAATGAGAGAGAACAAAGACTAGAAGAGGTGACTGTTGTGGACCAGGATGTAGCAAAGATTAGTCAGGATGAAGTGAGGAGAGCACTGAAGAGGATGAAGAGTGGAAAGGCACTCAGTCCTGATGATATACCTGTAGAGGTTTGGAAGTGTCTAGGAGAGGTGGCAGTAGAGTTTCTGACTGGGTTGTTCAACAGGATCTTAGATAGTGAGAAGATGCCTGAGGAGTGGAGGAGAAGTGTGCTGGTGCCCATTTTTAAGAGCAAGGGAGATGTGCAGAGTTGTGGCAACTAGAGAGGAATAAAGCTGATGAGCCATACAATGAAGTTATGGGAAAGAGAAGTGGAAGCTGGACTAAGGGCAGAAGTGAGCATTTGTGAGCAGCAGTATGGTTTCATGCCATAAAAGAGTACTACAGATGCAGTACTTGCTTTGAGGATGTTGATAGAGAAGTACAGAGAAGGCCAGAGGGAGCTGCATTATGTTTTTGTAGATTTGGAGAAAGCTTATGACAGGGTGCCCAGAGAGGAACTGTGGTATTGTATGAGGAAGTCTGGAGAAGTATGTTAGAGAGGTACAAGACATGTGTGAGGACTGTAAGACAGTGGTGAGGTGTGCTGTAGGTGTGACACAGGAGTTCAAGGTGGAGGTGGGACTGCATCAGGGATCGGCTCTGAGCCCCTTCTTGTTCGCTATGGTGATGGACAGGCTGACAGACAAGGTTAGACAGGAATCTCCATGGACTATGATGTTTGCAGATGACATTGTGATCTGCAGTGAGAGTAGGCAAGAGGTGGAGGAGAAGCTAGAGACGTGGAGGTTTGTCCTGGAAAGGAGAGGAATGAAGGTTAGCCGCAGTAACACAGAGTACATGTGTGTGAATGAGAGGGACCCAAGTGGAAGAGTGAGGTTACAGGGAGAAGAGATCAAGAAGGTGGAGGATTTTAAGTAGTTAGGGTCAACAGTCCAGAGCAATGGAGAGTGTGGAAAAGAGGTGCAGAAGCGTGTACAGGCAAGATGGGACGGGTGGAGGAAAGTGTCAGGTGTGATGTGTGATAAAAGAGTTTCAGCTAAAATGAAAGGAAAGGTGTACAAAACTGTGGTGAGACCAGCGATGTTGTTTGGTCTAGAGACAGTGTCACTGAGGAAAAGACAGGAGACAGAGCTGGAGGTAGCAGAGATGAAGATGCTGAGGTTCTCTCTGGGAGTGACCAGGAAGGATAGGATCAGGAATGAGTACATCAGAGGGACAGCACATGTTAGAGGTTTTGGAGATAAAGTCAGAGAGGCCAGATTGAGATGGTTTGGACATGTCCAAAGAAGAGATAGTGAATATACTGGTAGAAGGATGCTGAGTTTTGAACTGCCAGGCAGGAGGCCTAGAGGAAGACCAAAGAGGAGGTTTATGGATGTAGTGAAAGAGAACATGAAGGTAGTTGGTGTGAGAGAAGAGGATGCAGAAGACAGGGTTAGATGGAGGCAACTGATTCGCTGTGGCGACCCCTGAAGGGAAAAGCCCAAAGGAAAAGAGGAAGACTATTGTGTGTGTGTGTGTGTGTGTGTGTGTGTGTGTGTGTGTGTGTGTGTGTGTGTGTGTGTGCGTGTGTGTGTGTGTAGGTTTTTTGCACATGCAGTTTTCCATTTCAATATGTACTTAGAGGCATAGATTTCAGTTTTACTTTACAAACTGTTTTTAATGCAGTGAGCATAACTTGGACAATGCAGTTTTAAAGTCAGTCATATAATTTCTTATCAAGGGCAAAACATCTACATAATTTTAGATCAACTGCAAAATGTTTTTGTACTTCCATATATTCAATTACACAGATAATATATGGCATAGTTTTTTCATACCTGGCATCATGTTGAACTCTGTTGGCTGTCTCAATTAAGCATGCAAGCAGCGCATGATCTTTGTAGAACTGATGGAGTAGCCAATCAGATTACAGCCCGCCCTCCCCTCCCTGGCTGAGTGACAGACCATGTAGTGCTTTGAATTTGGCAACAAGTTATTGGCCTATATAATTCCAAACTTCAAATAGGCAACTAAAGTTATATTTGGAGTATTTTGTCATACATAAATTCATTGGGCTACATAGCTCTAAGGGAAATTACATAAAAAAACAACAACAGTCACTCTTGCATAAATTCTTTGTTTAACAAACAACAATAATAGGTATTATTACATAATGCACCGTGTTATTACATTTCCTAGAAAATAAAAAAATTGCATTTTGTCATAATCTTCTCAAAATGTAGTAAGTTATTACATAATGCAGCAAAATTTATTACAAAATGCGTTGGGGCAGTTTATTACAAAATGTGGCAGTTTATTACAAAATTCGGCTTTATTACAAAATGAAATGAAAAAGTTATTACATTTTGGACGTTTATTACAAAATGCGCCGTTATTACAAAATGCGGCTCAACAATCCCCTGATGAGTGCTCACTTTGCTGATGTCACTGCATACAAATCTTGGTAATTAAGTCTTTAAAACCCAAACAAGGGACGGCCCACCAATGGCATTTCCACGCAATGTCCATTTAGCCAACAAAAATACTCCTTGTCATCATGCAATCATATCACTAAATACATTCTCTGCTTATCTCCACATCTATAGTTGGGTCAGGCTTCACTCCTCAGAGTAAGTCAACATTGTCCACGTGCATGTCACAGATGGATTATCATGGGTTTAGTCTGTTTATGCTCCGGGATGCTGGTGGCTAAAAGGTTAGAGTGTGAGTGCAGTGTGATGGTGGGATAAAAGTCAAACGAACAAAAGTGTAATGTGTGTGTCATGGAAAGGAGAGAGAGGGAGAAACAATATGATAGATTGTTCAACCATTTTGATGGTGTAAAATTCTTCTTGAAATCCTACTTCGGATTCAATCTTAATAAAATACTCAACTGCACTGTGACCGATTTCGTGTCCCAGTGGTCCCATACCTACCTCAAACTCACTCTGTCTTTGTCACGGACCTATGTTCTCAGGAAAAAAAAAAAAAAAAAAAAAAAACAGGCGTTCATGCTCGCTGTTGTGCACACATGTACACACGAATGGGTGTCATCAGGCTGCTGTGCGTCTGAAGTGTTGTTTTTATATTGCAGCCATATTTCATTTTGGCCTAGTTTCTTTAAATTGCCTATGGGGTTTTGTATGGGGAGAGGAACCATCACATTTGTTACGAGATTGAAGGGAAAGAAAGAGAGGTGGGAGACTTGTTTATGTTCTTATTCATTTTCGTTGCCTCCTTCTTACTGTATGCTGTCATTTTTCCAATTGAGTTTCATTTCCTCCAGTTTCTCTTGGTCCCTGACTTTCATGTGTCCTTACCAGCTCTCTCTCTCTTTCTCTCTCTTCTCTCTTTCTCTCTCTCTCTCTCTGTGAGAATGGTGGACTGAGTGTAAAGCTGAGAGCGAGGTAAATTGTTTGTGACCAATATTTGGTACCTTCTTGTAACTTTTTTCCATCTTTTTTCTTGGGTGAATGTGTGTTATTTCTGTGTGTGTATATAGTGGTGTGTAAATAGTGGGGTGGGGTAGTGGGGTGGTTTTTGTGTGTGTGTGGGGAGCGGGGCAGAATGCTAGGTGTGGCACCATGCCCGTGGTGAAGGCGGCTTAGGCCGAGTTGGAGTAGCTGACTCGTCGTCAGGCCATTAAACTTGTGCTGGCCTTGCGCTGCTATGTGGAGAAAGCGGGGCTGGTGGTGGGAGAAGTGATCGGGGACAGCAGCGTGGAGCATGCATGGAGCAATCGTGATGTTACAAGACAACACGGCTAAGGTTGAAGAGGTAGTGGAGAAAGGAGTAGTTATACAAAACACCTTTACTTACTAATACCAAAGCACCTGCAATTATCAAAAACAAAGTGCTAGCAAAAGAGCTGTCACGGTACGGCCAGCTGGTCTCATCAGTAAAAAGGATGTCTTTGGGGAGCAAATCTCTAAAGTTGAAGCATGTAGTGTGTCACAGGAGACAGGTTTATATGATCCTGAAAGACACCACCCGCGATCTGAACCTGTCTTTTGATTTTAAAATAGACGGTTTCAACTACATGGTTTTTGTGACATCAGAAACAATGAAGTGTTTTGGCTGTGAGGCGGAGGGACACTTGATCCGCTCCTGCCCAGAGAAAGGTGGAGAGCAGCAGGTGGCTACTGCCGCAGCTCCCGCTGCAGCTGGCGGAGATCCCCCGGCTGCCTCGACTCTGGTCCCAACTCCAGTTCCCCCAGTGATGGGGAGGCCGGCACGGATCCTGGATCCGGTTGTTCAGGTCCCGGACAGTTCGGTGCACGATTCAGCTCCAAACTGTCTTAAATGTCTGTGCTCCCACCAATAATATGATTTTATGTTTTTAGGGGGTGATTTTAACTATACAGTGGATCACAACATAGACAAGAATCATCCTGAGCCTCATCATGCCTTGTCCCACAGAATCAGATAGCTCATGGTGACACATGAGTTGTCTGATGTCTGGTGGATTTTTAACAGAGACCAGAGGCAGTACATCTGGATCCACTCTAGAGCAAACGGTTTGTCTCTGGCCAGATTGGACCATTTTTACTGTTTTAATCATCAGGTGAAATTTTTAGAAAATGTCACATCCAGCCTGTCTCCTCTCCTGCTCCATTTTTATAAAAACTGTATGTTTTAACAGTGCCTATTGGCACTTAAACTCAAGCCTTTTAAATGACCAGGATTTTAAAACTGCTTTTAAGGTTTTCTGGGCATCCCACAGACAGAGTAAACCTGCCTTCAGCTGTATTCAGCAGTGGTGGGACTTTGGAAAAGCCCAAATCAAACAACTCTGTCAACAACACACTCACAATGTCACTAGGGATATAACCCGGTCTATGAGAGACCTGGAGACCGAGATAATAGAACTGCAGTCTCTAGCAGAGTCTACAGGAAATTGAGGGTGTTTAGAATCCCTCAAATCTGAAAAGGAGTCTATAGCCAACCTGCTGGGCGTTACAGCACAGGAAGGTCTGGTCAGGTCTCTTTTCTTGAACATTTCAACAATGGACGTTCCTTCCCAGTTTTTCTTTGGGTTGGAGCAGAAAAATGGACGACAAAAAAATCATTCACTCCTTACGTACAGACAGTGGTGCTGAGATCTCAGACTCATCTGAGATCAGGAAGTGTGCTGTTGGTTTCTACAAAGACCTGTACTCAAGTGAATGGCCACCAAATCCAGAGGTGCACAGCAACTTCCTCAGGGGTCTCCCTCAGGTAAGCACAGAGAAAAACTGCCAGCTGAAGGCTGGTCTCATCTGCCTGGTCTCATCTACCCTGTGGCACTGGCTGACCTGCGTTGATCCTCCAGTCGCTCTCCTTCCTCAGGTACAGAGGTTTTTTTTTCGTTTGGGACAGAATGCACTAGGTTCCGCAGAGTGTCCTCTTCCTTCCTAAGGCGTGGGGGGGGTGGGGGGTGGCAGGGCCTAGTCCAACTGGGCGGTAGGTGGGGCTTCTTTTAGGCGTTAATTTATTCGGAGACTTTTAACTGGACCGAAAGACACTCTGTGGAGACCTCTGGCCCAGTGTATCCTGAAATGTTATAACAACGGGGGGCTGGATTTTAACCTGTTTTTAATGAAAACCAGTAATGTGAGCAGATCATCTCTGAGGAGGAAGGTGGAGGAGGACCTGAACATTGACGTGTGTTTTTTTGTGCAAACAAATGATCAGGTCCAGAGTAACGGTGGACTACAGATGCAGTACTTGCTTTGAGGATGTTGATAGAGAAGTACAGAGAAGGCCAGAGGGAGCTGCATTATGTTTTTGTAGATTTGGAGAAAGCTTATGACAGGGTGCCCAGAGAGGAACTGTGGTATTGTATGAGGAAGTCTGGAGAAGTATGTTAGAGAGGTACAAGACATGTGTGAGGACTGTAAGACAGTGGTGAGGTGTGCTGTAGGTGTGACACAGGAGTTCAAGGTGGAGGTGGGACTGCATCAGGGATCGGCTCTGAGCCCCTTCTTGTTCGCTATGGTGATGGACAGGCTGACAGACAAGGTTAGACAGGAATCTCCATGGACTATGATGTTTGCAGATGACATTGTGATCTGCAGTGAGTAGGCAAGAGGTGGAGGAGAAGCTAGAGACGTGGAGGTTTGTCCTGGAAAGGAGAGGAATGAAGGTTAGCCGCAGTAACACAGAGTACATGTGTGTGAATGAGAGGGACCCAAGTGGAAGAGTGAGGTTACAGGGAGAAGAGATCAAGAAGGTGGAGGATTTTAAGTAGTTAGGGTCAACAGTCCAGAGCAATGGAGAGTGTGGAAAAGAGGTGCAGAAGCGTGTACAGGCAAGATGGGACGGGTGGAGGAAAGTGTCAGGTGTGATGTGTGATAAAAGAGTTTCAGCTAAAATGAAAGGAAAGGTGTACAAAACTGTGGTGAGACCAGCGATGTTGTTTGGTCTAGAGACAGTGTCACTGAGGAAAAGACAGGAGACAGAGCTGGAGGTAGCAGAGATGAAGATGCTGAGGTTCTCTCTGGGAGTGACCAGGAAGGATAGGATCAGGAATGAGTACATCAGAGGGACAGCACATGTTAGAGGTTTTGGAGATAAAGTCAGAGAGGCCAGATTGAGATGGTTTGGACATGTCCAAAGGAGAGATAGTGAATATACTGGTAGAAGGATGCTGAGTTTTGAACTGCCAGGCAGGAGGAAAGACACTCTGTGGAGACCTCTGGCCCAGTGTATCCTGAAATGTTATAACAACAGGGGGCTGGATTTTAACCTGTTTTTAATGAAAACCAGTAATGTGAGCAGATCATCTCTGAGGAGGAAGGTGGAGGAAGACCTGAACATTGACGTGTGTTTTTTTGTGCAAACAAATGATCAGGTCCAGAGTAACGGTGGACTTTTGTTTTTACAAAGCGGCTAGTGATCTGGACTCATTCCAATAGGCCTGGGGGGGTCCAGATGGTTCTCTGTTCTGTAGCAAACGAAAAGTATTGTATGCAGATGTGATTGTTTGAGTGTTTCATTTAAGATGCTTATTTATTTAAAGTGACACATTAGTCCTTTTTTTTTGACCGGAACAAAATGAAAAAAAGTGACTAATAAAGTTTTTTTTTTTTTTCAATCTCTCTTTCTCTCTCTCTGTGTCTCTCTCATGCTGCTGTATATGGTATATGCGTTACTCCATTGGGATATTATCCTTTTTATGAAGAGCTTTACAAGTAAATAAAAATAAAAGTCATCAAAATGAGAAGTTGAAGTCTCTCTTTTGAAGAAAGCAGACAAATAATTTACACCCAGGCAGTTTACAAGTCTGTCTATTCCACCATGTATATTTCATTAAAATTTTCTCTTTTCTTTCTTTTTCTGATTCTGTTCATCACAATACTAAAGTTGGGTTGTGAGAGTAAGGGCTTGCTCTCCACTCTATAATTTGTTTTATTTCTTGTTGTTGCGTCACAAATTTAAGGATATTTATGAAACTTTTGTGCCGTTAACTCGGTGGAAACATACCCACCAGAGTGCATGTGTGTCAGAGAGAAAGATATCACATATTATGATTTATATAGCTTTTTGTTGGTTTCATTTTCCTTGCATAGAGAAGACATATGTTTCCCTGTAATTTGTGTGTGTGTGTGTGTGTGTGTGGGTGTGTGTGTGTGTGTGTGTGTGTGTGTGTTGTATTTTACACAAATGTACTGTATATTCAAATCATAAAACCAATTTAAGGTAACACAAATCTCCATGCATACCTAGATAGGGGTGAAAACAGGCAGCAGGTGAATGCAAATCAAAGTACAGTTGCACTGTGGTGAAATCAAAATGAAGTTGAATTAATTTCCAATCTCATCTAGAGTACTTATAATGGAATCCACTGAAGCCACAAATTGTCACATGCTTCTGAAATCCCAGCCATAGTTCCGACTGGGTTGTGTGTGTACATGTGTTTATGCAAGCTAAGCAGCTTTAGATAAACTGTGAGATTTGCATTATAGCTTCTCAGCAACTCACCAGTGTAATGACTGTGACTGCAGAAAGTATGAAATGGAGTATGATCAAGAAATTTCACCCAAACAGGTTCCAAAAAGTGACAGCTACACAACGTTTCCATCAGGAGAATCTTCATACTGAGTGAATTAATACAGTTTTATTGTCAGGGGCCATAACAAAATAAATTGGGGTGTGAAAAGGTCTTTGGTGATTACATCCTTTCCTGACATCATCAGGTGGGGGTGGGCCGGTGAATAAGATATTAGACTCATGCCCATACAGTATAGTGGGGTTTTATTGTTAGGGAAGGAGAGAGAGAAAAGAAAAAGAAAGAGAGAGACTTCCCATTGATTTTGAATGATATCAGCCAGTGGAAGCCAGAAAAAAATCTATGGAAAGTAAATATCTCCTAAAAGAGGAAAAAGTCTGTAGAGCACCTTAGAATTTTATTTGTTTGAAAGACAACTAAAGAGGAAGATCCTCATAATGCTGCTGACATGCACAGGAGGACAGATGCAACGAAAAAATGACAAGATGACCCAGAATCCAACTCACATAAGCATTCACTTAATTCATTCCAAAGTCTTGAATGACTTTCTGTCGACTAAAACTTTAATTACAAGACCAAACGCTGATTTAATTTTTAGACCAACATTTATTCTGTTGTAATATTTATGCTGTATTTCTACAAAGGCTTGCCTTGCCACTAATCAAGCTATCAATGAGATAACCTTGCTGTGTTCACTCATTCTGAATATGAACACTTCTAAAAATCAGTGGAAGTCGTTCAAAAAGTGTCCCTTTTGATATATTTGAAAAAATTATGCATTGAAACATTAAAGGAGATTGTCTCTGAGGCAGATAATTAGACGAGATGATCATTTGCATTCAAATTAATTCACATTCTAATTTGGCCTTGTGTCAATGGGGCACTTTATTGGGGCTTGAGCAATTGTTCCTTGAAGAGTGTCCCAAGAGGAACCGGATGATGATGAGGTCAGACTGAAAGCAATACGTATTAATGGGCTTTGGTGGGGAAATAACAAACACACCAAGACTCACAGAGAGCCCCCCCATCATCAAAGTAGCAAGAACCTAACCTTGGCGAGATTAGCCTACCTGGATTTGATGGAGGTGGAACTGTGTGATAGATGACCAAGAAGAAGTTTGAGAAGTTGCTGTGTTTGATAAATGCTTCTCACAATTTTGATGTTGGCATCAAACGATCAATTACACCAGCAGTACTTTTCTCTTTCATTTGCAATCACACGTCATTATCAGTCATTCCCACTGAGCCCATCATTTGGGATGTACAGTGCCAGGACAAATGTGACAAAGTGTGTTTACATTTTTCACAGCAGACATTCAAGTAATTTTTTTCCCTTTGAGATTTATAAAAAATTAAGTTTGGTTTTGGACCATTGAAACTTTATAAAATAGCTAGATTTCAAGTTCTGCTGTGAACCTTGCAAATCAAAGACTTTTCCACAACAGTCCTACAAATGTTTCATAATAAAAAACCTCACAAGGGCATGAAGAGTTTCTTGCCACTAAAATGCTAGAGGACTTTCATCAACTTCAAACAGATAAAGAGAAGGTGTTCTTTAGAGCTTATTATTTATTGAACAAGGTTTCATTTTAAAATGTTGCAGCGCGACCACCACCACTCACCCTTTGGACTGTTGGGCACTTTGTGGACAACTATAAAAGGTAATACATCCCAATACAAAACAAACAAACACAAACAACAACAACAAAAAAAAAACAACAACAACAAAGGACACCTCCACCCAGTGGATTTCAGATGACTGACAATCTCATTAAAGGTTAGTCTTCGTGGCTAGGTCTCTTCACTTACACCTGTATAAGTGAAATTTCCTTTCAGGAAAGTGTGGAACATTTTTGAATTGTTCCACACTTTTCTTGTGTGGAACAATTCAACACTACTTGATGAATTATTTTTCATCAAGTAGTGCATCTGATACACAAAAACATTCTAAATCCCTACCGCATGTTGTCTATGATGACACATCTCTCAATGTTTAGAAAGAGAAGATGTTCACTTCTTGTCGTTTTCATTGAGACCTTCACAGCGGGTATGCTAGCCTTCCTCATAGTAAAGTCAAACTCTTAAATCAAACTGTGTTTGTTTGATCTGTGGAAACACTAACAAGGAAAGACTGTGAACATTACACGGCAACACATACACAAAAGAACACACACATTCAACTTTATTCCCAGAAACACATCTACTCCAGCTGCTTTGAAGCTATTCTTCACACATTTTATCATCCAATTTTCAGTTTTACATCCATCCACAAGCACCTTTAATGCATTCCTTTAAATCCCTTAACTTTTCTCTTTTCCCCATGACCTTACATTACAAGCTACGCTTTGAACTCCACACTTGCATTGATTTAATAGACATCTACTCCCCTCATTGTTCCATAGTCATATTTTGTAAGTTAAATTATAACTAATTATCTTAAACTCTCCCTTCGGAGGAGTTGTGGTAATTTATACGCTTACTACGTGGTGTGGTTTTGGCCCAGAGGGTGGAATGGCCATCCACTTTGTGTGATCTCTAGCTCCTTCAGTCTAACGTCGAAGTGTCCTTGAGAAAGATACTGAACCACAAATTGCTCCCTCTGGCTGTTCCATTGTGTGTCAGTGATTGTGTGAATGGTTCTTGTTGCTGATGAGCAGTCGGTGGCCTGAATGTGGGCTTTGATTGCATGTGAATAGGTGAATGCGGCATAGCATTGTACAGCGCTGTGAGGAGGGCAGTCAGGCTGGAGTCGTTTGCAGTTCCAATGAGGACTTTTACATTCAGGCAAACATGTCACCGAGCAATGTGTTTTAAGCAGCGATAAAACTTTTGCGGCACACAATGAATATTAAAATAAAAACAAATAAATACAAATAAACAAATAAAGAAAAAGAATAACGCTACTTTGGAAAATTTAGGCAAGGAGTTCTTCATGTGACATCACTGTAATGAATGAACCTGAGAGCAGAGTCTCTGGTGATCTTTCTTTAAAGTAAAGGACTCAATCTGTCTCAAGTGTCAACCAGGCCATAGATTAGTACACGTATTGTTTGCAAGAAAAACTCAGTGAAACTCAACAACACAGGCAACCCACTCCTAAGATGTCGCACGAATTATCAGTGAGCATGTTTTCTGGTTATTTGAAGTAAGTTTCACGTATCAAACACCAGCCACGTGCAAGATACAATATGAACTGTCAAAGAAGGCTCAAGTGTTTTGAATTGTGTGTAATTACCCCACTGGCACCTCAGCTATTTTCAAATAACTTAATAAAATAGAACTGTGTCTTGTTCAGCGGCTTATCAACTAATTCAGGATCACTTAAAATAAACTCATAGCTTGTTATTAACAGCAGGCATACAATTATTCATTAGTCTGCTTGCATGTGTGCATGTGTGTATGTGTGTGTGTGTAAGATTGCTCACTTGTGGCCAGACACACACACAAACACACGCAAACACACACACACACACACGCACGCACGCACACACACACACACACACACACACACACACACACACACACACACACACACACACACACACACACACACACACACACACACACACACAGACATAAGGCGACAGCCACAGGAGTATTTTGCCTGTCATTGATATTCCATTTAGCTGCAGAGACATTAGCATCCATTTCCCACTGTGGTAAATAAACGTCAGATTAATATGCTGATAACAATAATTTTTGAAATGATGGGAGTGAATGGGGTGTGCTCCCTCGGGACATAAGTCACACTTGTTAAGTAATAGAAAAATGGTTTGGAAAGTCAAATAATATTTATTTCTTCTATCAACATTATCACCTGGGGGTGTGCTAGCAAAATTAATTAAAAATGTATACAGACACATTATTGTAAATCAGTTATTTCACTGCTCTAGGTTTGCAATCATATTTCCTAGTTTGAGCCACTGGCCCTGCATTTGTTTTTCTTTTTGGTTTGGTTTTTGTCGATTCTATGTCACTTTGGCATCAATGATGGCATTGTATAATTTTGCAAAGAACATCTCACCCTTCTTTTTGGTGAAGTAGAACCCCCCAAGTGTTGAGGTCTACTGCTGAGATGACTAGTTTAGAGTTTACACTTCCTTGGCCACAACAAACCAAACTGCTTGTTAGAGGGTGCCTACAAGCCTTGAGACAGTGTTCTCTGCCTGAAATGTAACAAGCTGATTGTGTGGAGGCAGAGAAGCAAGAACCTCTCTGCATGACAGCCCATATCTGGGGTTTGCAAATCTGGAGAGGAGTGGAGGGGAAGACGACACTGCCAAGACACAGCTCAACTCAAAGCAGTGTGAACTGTCTGGTACCTGGTGCTGTTATATGTTTCAGGAAAAAGCGACATGCTGTCTGCAAAGGACATGGAGTCGGTGTGATGTTACACACTCTGTTGTGCCATACACCTTCAATGATGGAAGTTTCTCCATCAAAAGCAAGGATATGAGTGTCGCTCTTTGACTGAAGAGCTGACATGCTTGGGGATGCATCCAAATCATCCAAAAGAGTTCCATCTTCAGGTCTCACCACCGACCAGGTCACTTGATGGCTGCTACTGAAAAAGTGATTTTTTTTCTTAACTTTATTTGCACTTACAGTCAAATTTAGCAGACACGTGATGTGCAGCGGAGATATTGTTGACATATAATGGTTTTTGTTTTAATCCTGGTGTCGTTTTCAGATCTCTATGAACCATTTTCAGTGTTGAAAAACATGCAATTCATTTTGACTTTCTCAAACATGATTATTCACTGAGTCTCATAGCTCTGTAGACAATCACCATATAAATGTCTTCTCAAACGCATACAGCCTGTCAATCTCGATCAAACCCACAACTCATCTCTTTTACACTCCTGGCTGGAAATCAGGCTGGTTGCTAAGTAAACATAAATTTATGTTCACATTAGGAATTGAATATATTGTTTGGTTGAAAACTAATTGCAGTATTTCATGCTGATGGGCTACATCTTATCAGAGAACCATCCTCTATTATTTAATCACTAGACTTACCATGTGTAAATATGACTTCATTTGCTCATTAAAATTTGTATTGTTCCTTTCTGGCAATGTAGTATCACTTGATTGATCTGTCCTCAGAATGATCCGGGATCCCCTTCTCTTCCCTCTCTGACGTTCAGATAGATTTGACCTCATTGTGACCCCTTCAGCATGGCCAAGGCACAATCATCAGCAGCATACCATTCACATCACATCTTTAGCGAGTGCTCTGTGGAACAATTGTTTTATGAGGTCAACTAATCTGGCACATTTAGAGAGGAGTAATTATCCCGTGTATAACATTGAGAACAGAAGAAAGAGAGAAGATCCGAAGATCAAGTTGTTTCTCATCAGGTCAGCAGGTCACTATTTGACTTGTTGACTTGTTAAATATGGACTAGGGGTATACAGGTGTGTTTCCACGCTTCAAACATACGTTATTTCATGCTGCTCATTGATTTCCTGACTTCTTAGCCATGTCTGTCATTCTGTCAGTGTTTCTAAAAGAACTGATATCTTTTGAAAGTCACCCATTTGAACACATAATGTTTCATACATCATCAGGTCTTGTGGGTAGCGACCACAAGACAGGCAGGCAATTACCCTGCAGTGACACTTTAATCCTGATCCCCCGGCAGATGGTTCCCTGGGTGATGGGTGGTTGGTTAACATGGGCTTGGTGAACAATAAGGGGTAAGCAGAGGTGCTCCTCAGCCTCATGTCTCTGACGCCCAGCGTGGAACATCAAGTGCTTTATGCTTTTCTGTTCGCCGTCACGTTGGGCAAACCAACAGGCCTAAAGCAGCAGCCTGAGGTCTGGAAGCACTGGGAACCGAACTAACAGACATGCAGAGCAACAAGGCAATCGCACATCATTCGTCTCTCACTTCCCACAAGGTTGGAGCCACTATAAAAGAAAATAATGATAATAATGATGCCAGAAATGGCTTGTGGCCATGTACTGTCACACAGAAGGAAATGATTTACATTTTGTCATTTTTGAGTGAACACACTTGTATGCCAAGTCAATTATTTATGTATTTTTTATATTACATTATAATGGACTATGTGGCCCTCCTCTGTCCCTGACATGTGGGGCCTTGACCTTATTTGTAGGGCAACTGGTGTCTGTGGGTGACGGAGTAGCTGAATGATGAAGCTACCCAGTTTATTCAGCGGGTGGTGTTTGTGTCTCCCCATTGGCCTGATGCAATTTCAAACTTAAATCTACGACCTCATAGATTAAATTTCAATTTTAATCTGTGACCTCATACAGAAGCAAAAACTAGCAAAGTTCTTAGGTCTTTATGTAGGTGTTGTTTTTATTGTAATTATTGTAATTGGATCAGTTTACTTAATTTCACTTGCTTTTTTTACGATGATTCCTTCTATTATTTGTAATGCTTTCATGGAGGTGAGGAACTGACACTGACCTGCTTTGGGATTTCACTGATCCACTGCACTGCCAAATGATTGCCTTTATAAAAGGTTAAATTGGAGTCTAATGCAAAAGTAATATTCTAATCCGTATCACTTATTTTCACGTCTCATAACCGGATGACTCATGATGCATGTGTATTGCCTTCATGAATTTGACATATTGTACTAGATAAAACATATCAAAGAAAAGTAACTCCATCTTTAAATCGGCGCATTCAGTCTGTCATAATTATGTCAATGACAGTGCACATGCGCGCACGCACACACACACACACACACACACACAAACACAAACACACTATTATCAGTGAACACACCAACCATCCCAGCCGATCATCTAAATAAACTGAATCTGTGTAGGCTTGTGTGGCGGCATTGAGCTGATATATATAATTAACTGCCTAATCATAATCATTGTTACATTTCTCTCATCCACTTCCTGTGCAGGGGGAAATCTCAGTCCAATTTGCGTCATTAAAGTAATTGCCCAACACTTTCTAATGCAGCAGCTAATGCCAACTTATGCCAATCCAGCCTCCCTGCTTGCTTTCATTTGCCATGATTAGCCACTGATGCTAACTGAGCAAGATGGTGGGAGACACACTAAGAAGAGCGTGCTGGTTCATACATTAGTATTCTTTACTCAGGAAATGTTGAAATATTTCAAGAATCCATCACAATCTCCAGAGATTTTTTTTCTTAGCATCCTGCACGACATGTTTTTAATTTTTTTTATTATCCCCCCCCCCCCCGAATTTTAAATAACTTATTTAGGATGAGCGACACGCTGTAGGGAGTGGGCGCAACTGATAAAATAAAATCATTTACAGACACAGACTTGTACCATGGCAAAGATTTAACACTTGGATCGCAACATAGAAATGGATGAATGTGATCTTTTGATTTCTTTCTCATGGAAGTCAAGGGAAATAACTTAAGTTATTAATATCTATTACTGTTCTATTTCTCTTCATCAGTTATCATGGATATAGACTGATGGGTCTTGATCTGAAACCTGTCCCATATTGAGCTTTAAAACACCAGCGGATCGAGCCGAGTCCTTTACATTCCAGCAGAGAGAACCGACTTTGAACTCTCTCAGAGATTGACATGGTGCTGGGTTAATAAGAAAGAATGGGCATTCTCTGGGGAGGTGTGTGTGCCTTCCCTGTGTAAAGACTGAAAAGCGAGGGAGGACAGAGGAGAGACTTGATAATAATATCTTGTGCAGGTCAGAGGAGAGAGCAGGAGGGAGACCCTAACCCTGAATGTCTATTTGGAGGAACAGGTGCTCCGCTTGCTGTCAATTAACCTTTGAGGGCTATTACTGTGTGTGGTCAGTCCAGGAAGAAACACACACACACTCACACACAGACACGCACGCACGCACGCACACACACACACACAAACAATGATGGACACCTGTGGAATAAGGAGAGTAATTTAGTGAAGTCAGGCCTAACCCCTTTGTCCACAAGCCGTTCTGCTTCCCAGAAACACTGACAGGGAAACACAAATGCACACACACTCATCATTCTGTCTCCCTTTCATTGCTTTTTAACAAACCCTGAAGATTTTATTAGGTGGATTTGACCTTCACTCTCTCTTCCTAAAGTATAACCATACTAGACAGTATTTTAAAGTACGAGACAATGGCCTTTGGGTGATGTCCAAGCTGTGTGGACATTTTCTGAAGTGTTTAGGCCATGGTAAATAAAATTCATATAAAGAAAAGGAATCATTAAAACATTGCACCGTATTTCATGTAATTTCATACAACGGTTCAAACTCAAATACAAAACTCAAAAATGGAACCCCTATTATTGGATATCAAGCAAGCCTGCCTTTTGAACTATGCACATTCTCTTAGTGCGCCGCGTTGTGTCATTCCGTGTGTGAACTGTTTGAACTGAACTCCCTTCCTTTAGCTGCAGATATAAAAGTCGGAGTTTTTTTGACTTTGCGGAAGAGACAGCGGCAGAGGCATAAACATAATGAGAACTCAAGAGAGAAAGACATAGAGAATTCATTTTCCTGTCATAACCAGCATCTCCCCCCGCCGACCTCTGGAGCACTGGTTGGCTGGTCATTTTTGCAGCATCTATTAACAGCATATGAATGGGGTTTTTAAAAAAAAAAGTCCAACACTCCAGGTTCTCTGATTTATGTGCTTGGTGTTTAGCCCTCACTTCCGCCTGTTAGCATTGGTTTGCCTCCATATGATAAGTCTACAGGTTTTGTGAATACATGTGTGCCTGGGATTTGTATAAGTGTTAATGTATTCAGCTGTGGTGTGACCTTGACTGGCTGGAATATTATTGCTATGCGGAAGAGGCCTGTCTTCACCTTTGCGGTAAGATAGAGCTTTACACTGTATGGCCAGGTGCAGAGAATTGGACAGATAATTGTGTGTTTGTGTTTGTGTGTGTGTGTGTGTGTGTGTGTGTGTGTGTGTGTGTGTGTGTGTGTGTGTGTGTGTGTGTGTGTGTGTGTGTGTGTATGTGTGTGTGTGTGTGTGTGTGTGTGTGTGTGTGTATGCACGTGTTTGTACATGGGTAGTGTGGTAGATGGACTGAGGGAACAAAAGTACATTTATCAGATTTATTGCTTTTTCCTTGCAATGTAAAGGCAAGGCAACTACACTCATACTCTCTCCATAATACAATTCACTAGGATCATAAACTAGAATTTGCCGTGCTCAGTAAATTTAAAGACAATTTCTTATTGTCAAAATATGAACATCTCCTGCTGATTTGACAGGATATCACTTTTCATGAGATATAATGACAAAACAAGCTCTTTGGCTTTGGTGTGGTTTGGTGTTGCTAGTGCTTGTAAAAGCTATTTTCTGTTGTGTTACAAGTCCAGTTGTAAGAAGAAGCTTTCTCTAACTGGTGCAATCAGTACCAATGAGAGAAATCAATGAACCTTAGCTCTTGTAACCTTCCTCAATATATCTTCTTTGAATCCCCTTCATCCAAACAAAAGTGGAGATAGAACTAGGTTAGTCTAGAGAACTAAAGGGTTTAAGAGGTGTGCAGATGGTAAGACAATGACATGAAAAAATGTAATGAGAAAATAATCATCTCTTGGGAAACATGTGAGGGAAGACAAAAAGCAACAGAAGCAATATGTCAAGTCTGCATAGTGCTTCATTTCAGAAATCACATCCATACAGTTTACAAATGCTGAATACAGAATGAAGATGAGCGTTTGAGGCAGTAAAGGAATTCAGAAAAGGAAGCTGAGACAGATGGGGTGATCCATTGAGTGACAGAGGTGCAAATAAACACGAAAACTGTCTTGGAAACATAGAAGCATGAAAAAAAAGAGGGGGGGGGGTATTTGCACTAGAAATGAGTTTGGGTAGAGAGTGTAAAGGGTCTATAACAAGGTTTTTCTGTTCAGCTTTGTGCCACAACATTAAACTCTGGAGTGAAAATGGAGAATAATAAAGTCAACAATTACACAAGATCTCCACCCTTCTCCACCCACTCCTATTTTCCTCCCTCATCTCTTCCACTTCCAATTCCTCTTGAATCCAAGGCTAGGTGGACATCTTAAAATTGGAACAGATGGAACAGATAATCAAAAACATTAGAAACACAAAGCAAACTGAATACACTGGGAGTTCAGGAGTGCAGCAAGGAGGCAAGGCAGGGATCACAAAGGATCAAATAGCAAACCAAAAGGAAAGCTGGAGATGAAAAGACAATGAAGCACAGAAGAGACAGAGGGAAGGGAATGAGACACGGGTGAAAGCAAGTTCGAGGAATCAGGGAATTAACTGAAGTACAGTACATGGTGGAGAATCAATCTTCAACTCAAAAGAGTTTTAGTATTGCTGAAACATACATGGAACAAATGGTATAATGGCATGTTGTAAGGTACAGTGAATTCGTGGAGAAATAATATACACTTATTTACAGAAACACACCCTAATTATAACTGTAAAGAGTACAGCATCATTGGAAGGCAAAAGAAAGTTGAGGAACTAAAATCGGAGAATTAACACAACCTCATCAGTCATGAGTGAGGTCATAAAGTTCTTATGCTGCTTTGTACATTGTTGGGCCGACATCAACAATCTTTAACTCAATTCCATATACAGTGGTACCTCTACTTGCAAATGTCTCTACCTACGAAATTGTCTACTTACGAAACACCTAAACAGGAAAATATTGCTTCTATTTACGAAAGAAATTTCAAGTTACGAAAGGTAAAAATACAGTATGAGCTGATACTCACAGCTCCCAAAGGTTCCTGAATGCAACATTCTTATAGCTGCCCTGCCATTGGCTATTACCTAGCATCCTGGCATCCCATTGGCTAAGAGGGACCTCTATGTGTAGCTAGATAGGTATCTATGCAGCATCCTCGTCATTCGGCCCTCAACCCATGAGGTGTTCTGATAGTTTTACGTAAATATATTAACTTTTAGAGTATTCACTATGGACCCCAAGAAAGTGACGGAGAAAAGAGGAAAGGAAAAGACGAAGAAAAGAGCTGTTTTGTCCATACAAACAAAGCAAGAAATAATAGAAAAGCGTGAAAAAGGGATGCGTTTGGTTGATCTCGCCAAATAATATGTCTGTAATGCATCTACAATCGCCACTTTATTAAAACAAAAGGAAGTTTCATGAGTTTAAGGCATCGTGTTGGTGGTTGGAGAAGTTCAAAAGGAGGACTGGAATTCACTCTGTTGTTCGGCATGGTGGGGCAAGAGCGCATGAACAAAAGAGGGCAAAAAACAATGATGACAGCAGTTAAAAGGTAAATGACCATCATTTTTATTCTTTACTCTATTCTTTGTTTTTTACATTATGCACAACTCTCATTTATTGTGTAATAATCTAATTGTAACATGTATTTGTTACATGTTTTGATACATTTTTATGCTTTATAAAACATTTATGTCCGAATTTTGGTGTGCTTGGAACGGATTAGGGCATTTGCATGGTTGTGTCTCTAGCGACATTACTGAACTTTACCGATTACGGTATAGTTTGGAGCAATGCCTGGCCTCCCTTTTTCCCGACGCTCACTGGACCCTGTAGACTCCTAGCTGCTACATGTCATCGGCCCAGATGAGGTGTTCCAGCCCTCCGGCCCCTGCTTTCCTCATCCACGCTGCCGCGGGGTGAACCGCCGCAGTCCGCGGCTCCTGCGGCGGGCTTCCCTGACAGCTGATGTCGCGGATCCGCCGATTCCCGCAAGGATTGGCCTGGTGAATGCTAGATCACTAGCGAACAAGACCTTCATTCTGAAGGATTTCTTCACATCCCGAGGATTGGGTTTTCTCTGTGTGACTGAGACGTGGCTGAGTGTTGGTGAGTCCAGCGCTTTCACTGAACTCTTACCCGACGACTGTTGCTACTTTAACTCCCCGCGGACTACTGGCCGAGGAGGTGGAATCGCTACTGTTTACAAGAATCTATGTAAATGTAAGCAGTTATCCCTATTATCCTCGTTCACCAGCTTTGAACTGAGCCTATTTGAACTGGGTCCCCCTCACACTGTGCTGTGTGCTGTCTATCAGTCTCCTAAATACAATAAGGACTTTTTAAATGAATTTTCTGATTTCCTGGCTGAAATTATGCCTAAATATGACCGTGTCCTTATTGTTGGTGATTTTAGTGTTCACGTGTGTTGTCCTGAAAAGCCTATGGCAATTGACTTTTTAAACCTCACTGACTCTTTTAATCTTGTGCAGTCTGTGTCTGGACCCACACAAGAACAAGGACACACACTTGATCTTGTTTATCGTATGGTTTGCCTGTTTTTAACCTAGAGATTTGTGACGCAGTGATTTCAGATCATATGCCTGTGCTATTTGAGGTTACTCTTGTCGGTAATACAGTTAAATCTGCCGCTACTTCTCGGCGCTGTCGTGTCATAAACCCTTCCAACGCTGTTCAGTTTTCGGCCGCTTTTAATCCTAACTCCGTCATTCCTGGGTCTGTGTGTAGTACAGAGAAGCTTAGCTCATGGTTTCACTCCACCTGCCAGACTGTTTTAGACACTGTGGCTCCATTAAAAACCAGGCAGCCTAAAACTAAATCTGAGCCCTGGTTAAATGACATGACTCGTGCTGCCACCGTGAGTGCCGTAAATGGAAAAAGGACAAACTGCAGGTGTCTCTTCAAATGTCAAGGGACTGCTGGCGTCATTATCAGACAACAGTGAAAAATGCTAAAATATTTGAGCCATTTTATCTTTTATCCATAATGTTTGTTTTTTTATTTATTCATCTGTACAGCACTTTTATCGACTGTGGTTGATGTAAAGTGCTCAACAAATAAAGATTCGATTGGATTGGATTTGCATGGAAAACGCGTCTCTATTTACAAAATTTTCTACTAACAAAATTTCTTCCAGAACCAATTAATTTCGCAAGTAGAGGTACCACTGTATCAACAGAAGTGTTATGCTGAAGTTTATGTCCTTGCTTTCTTTAAAAAACAATTCCTCCTGACACTACGTCGGAGCACAATACACAGGCTATTCTCTCTGAAGCACTTGAGTCACATTCAGTAAGGGACATCTGTGGTGTGTAAAACAAGCAGTTAAAATAAATCACCGCGGGTCATGTGGTCGAGTAACAACAAAAGAAGCAAGGAGAAAAGGCAGATAAATTAAATTGCTGTCCTTTTACTACAACTATTCAAGAAGTATTATTATTTTTTTCTTCTCCTATAATGTCCACTTTGCCGCGACTCAATTTGTGTTGAAGATTTTTTTGTCATCGCAAACCTTCATAGAGATTCAGATATTATCTTGCATTGACACACTGCACTTCTTTCCAGTCAAATGACTGCTGTGGTCAGAATTACTGTCACACTGCACGCAAACACACATGCTCACAATGTTCAACACAGAGAACTATAAAGATCCAAATATCAAAAGGCACACGCATGTCATATATGAAAACATGATTCACTCTGCTGAGGGGAAACATGCCCACCAAGTAGGACTTCAGCCCTGGTCAATTCCGTATGGTTAAGAATGTATCTTTTTTCAAACTATGTTTCCCAGCCTATTATTTTGTCAAATAGAGTTGTGCATACAACCCATGCAAGTAAAATAAAAACACTTCAAGCTAGACCTCCTCTTCAGAAGCCAAAGCCACTCTGGTTAAATATGATAGAAATATGACAATATTGTTATAGAAGGAAATTTCACAGAATTCCTGGGCTCTTTGTCATGCTAACTAAATTAATTAACTGCTCTAGAGGAATAATTTAAATTAGAATAGAAAGCATTAAAAAACAACGGGAAACTCTCTACCTGATGCCAGCTGTTGTACACAATTACAATAAAAACAGCTATAAAAACAGAAATGCTTGAATAGCGAGTGGATAAATGTGACAGAAACAATTAATATGCAGAAGTCGTGCACACAACCAGTGTGCACGTGATGTGTGTGGGGATTGTGGGCTTATGAATTTGTTTGGGGTTTTGTGTGGTTGACAGTGTAGCAGTCTTACACCCACATCTCTCAGAAGTGCACAGACAGTTTGTGTGAGATGCTAGTTGCATTTAGCACCAGAAATTAGCTTTTTGTTTTGGTGATCACTGAAACTGTATAATTCCATTATAGAAATTTAAACACAAACAGCCAGAATATTGAAATATGCAGCTTTCATACATTAGTTTAGGTAGGAGGAAGTCATCTGTTATAGAGTATAACAGGACTGCCCCAAGGAGATATTTTGTGTCTTCCTTCCTTTTCCTGGTTTGACGTCTATCCTTAATTGAACCTCATACCTTTTAGATTTCACACAGATTTTTTTTTTTTTCTTGGAAGGAATCCAAACTTCCTGCTCATGTGAAGTGCTCACGAGTGAAGTGCGGGGCTGCATTCATCTCCATCTGTCTACATGCATGTTCACAGGCGGATACGACTGAGTGTCGACGCGTCACGTCTGAAGAGGCAGCTAGGAGCTCTTGATGTCTCAAAATGAGGGATACAAGTTGTTTTCCCCTGGTGTCAGCGATGGGTTTGGCTCCATCGTGAGGTTATGTCCATGGACAGCTTTGTGGAGAGGGGCCATTAGCTGAGCCTCAAAGGCATATCCATGTATCTCCTTTCACATACAAAGTAGGCTGTAATGGGATTCTTCAGGCTATGACAGAACAAGATTGCATCCCTTATGGGTGGGAGTTTTAGCTTCAGGAAATTTTCTTTATTTCTGTCAAATTTGTTGAACATTATTTGATGTTACATCATACATTAGTTACAGGCTAATGTTCATGACTGGTTGACCAATTTATAATGAGAAACTATTTTGATATTAATTTGCTCAATGTCAAAACTTAGACATGATTTCCAAACTTCACTTTCAATAGACTATTGGAAAATATTCTTACACAACATTAATACATCTTGAATTTTGAATGAAGGTCTAGAATGAATGTCTTGAAAGTGCTAAAAGGATCTTGGCTGGTAAATAAATAAATAGCACTGATGGGAATTAAACCAATTCAGGTTAAATAAAAAATCATGGTCTGGTAGCTCTCAAGGATATTCTAACTTTCAACTTTTACTAACAATCCTCTATTTGACAAAATGTGGTGAAACATAAACCTTCTCTGACAAGTTTAATTCCATTTGTATAGACATGAAAGGGCTTTGAACTGGCACGAAAACCGAGTTAAGATGGCAGGTGAGATATAAACAGCAAAAGAATGAAGTCAGTGTGTGTGTGTGTGTGTTGGGGGGGGGCTGAAATGTGAATATGTAGGTAAAATGCAAACAATGGCACTTTTTTTTTTCTTCCTTTCCAATCATTTATACGTGAAGCATCCCAATAGCAGTTGCTGCAGTCTTGCATTTTTATTTTTCTCCATTCAACGCAATGGCCTTCACAATTGTTCATCTTACTTATAGATAAATGCTGTGTATTCTATATTTTTTTAGGTTATAAATCAACAAATACACAAAGACAGGACTGAATACAAATAGCTGCCAGGGCAAATAAACCCTATGTTCATGTGTTGTTGTTCTTTTGGGCTTGAGAAAAATAAATATGACGTCTCATATAGTACAGGCATGTAATTTCTAACAATGAACTGGACATTGTATGACTGAAGCAGAAGTTTTTCAGCCAAGCTCCATGCGTGAGTTCATCTCATTACATAGAATTGAACAAGACAACAGAAAACTCGGGTCGACAGTGTTGTAGCTCTGCAACATAATGCCATTATTGTTAAATCTTTCATTATATGTTAAAGACAGATATTTTTTTTTTAATCCAGAATATTCATGTAGGTCATGGGTACCAAATCAATCATATCCTATTATTCAAGCCTTATTATTGCAGTGTCTGCATTGAAACTGAGTAAAATTTTTAAAAGGAAAGAAAGAAACAATGATCAATATAGCACTGAATGTCTTTTGTTGCCTATTTATTGTTCAATGTTGAAAATCTTGTGGCCGTTAGCCTTGGACAAGCATCTACATACAAGTTTCTGATGTTGCAGAAGTCCTCAGATTGGTTAGCGATCATGTTAGCAACAATCTGAACCAGGAGTGCAGTTTAAGGTGGCGTGAAATGAAACAGTCATGGAATATAGCTCCGAAACAGTATGTTTTGGATCTACTGCATATTTAACAAAGACACAGTCGTTTCTGTGCAGATAATTAAAAACGTTGACCACAGGGCAGACTGAGGCACAGATAGCTCATGTCTCTGCATAACGGGACGGTAGATTTCAGGAGTACGACCATAGTTTACAAGTAGGCTGGCAATTTTTAATGGAGTATGCATGATCCTAATACAATTATGAATTATGCACATCAGTAAATGATTCAAGATACAACAATCAACTTTTGTATCATCAAACATTGCCTCTCCTGCTTCTACTAGTCCCACATCCCCAAGACGAATAATGCCACAACCATTGGACGTGAACACTTTGCAGTTGTGCACACACTGAGGAAATTATTTATTTCTCTCACTAAGCAGGACTTTGATCTTGTACTTACTCAAATGGTCCGTAGGTCTGTGTGTTTTAAAGCCCTCCTTACAATCCTGACAATACAGCTCTTAAGCCGGTCACAGTATCCCCCACCAACCTGCTCATCTTCTCTCGCTTCGTGAGCACCTATCACCACAGCTGACTGACACCAGCAGGCAATTACTGCCAGGTGAGAATGTGACACTTTTCCCAAATCACTTAGCTGAAAGATTGCTTTCCTATATCCAGCCTGAGATTGTGTCTGTGGAAAAAAAAAAACCTGCACAAACACTCTTAACAAAAGCTCTGACTTTTCTGCACATTTTTGAAAGTGGATGTGTGCTCCAATCCAAACATGCGTGGGTGGGGATACCGAGCGTGGTATACAGTCAAACACACCAATTCAGTGTCATTCATAGGTCATCAGATACAAACACTTAGTCACTCCCCTTCACATCTCGTAAAGATGACAAGGTACCCTTTCCCATCTGTTCCTACCTCGCATTAAATTGGGGAGGATCTGGCACCATAACCAGATGATGGCTGAAGCAGTAGTTCCAAACATTCTTGGAAATTGTGTTGTGTCTCGCAGACACCAAAACGTACCTTTGCGCATTTGTATGAGTCACTATTGGTGTTTCACAAACTGAAAATGATAACAATTTGAAAATACATACAGCACCAAAAAGGATAGACAGACCAGTGAAATTGCCTTTTTTCCCCCATCGCTTTTGTGTGCATTGATTTTGCATTGCAGGTTTTTGAAGCATTAAGACTCACATGAAGCTGCCTAACATGACACAGGCATTTAAGAGTTAAATAATTTATATCATATAAATCTAAGCAACCATTTTGAGTCAGCATTACAGCTTTAATGACTCAGCAAATGCAGTGAGAAATTTAGCTAACATAGCATTCGGCAGCCTGTCGCCACTTGAAATTCCCATTGCAGGATCTGGAATGTATTGGGATGCATCAGCAATTCTTAACTCTAAGACTTCTAAATTATATTCTTTTATTTGTTTTTGGACAGTGATAAAATGGAGAAATCAGATTTTTAAAAGCAACGATAATTCAGATATCTAAAAAATTAAGACTGTGGGAAAGAATATCCAACATTCCTTTTTCTTCACGGCCCAACAAATTGCAGTAACTGGTTATGCTCTTAATTTCATGCTGATTCAAACAAAGAAATAATTTGCCTGCAGTATTTTTACAAATGCTTCTAATTTGACTCATCCACCCCTCGCACCACTGTATTAAATCTTGTACTTTTCTTCTTTGATGTAAATCCTATAAACCAGCAGGTGCTGCCAGTCTGTGCACACTTTCAGAAAGTAGTGGCTTTCATCTTTTTTCATTCTTTCTGGGACGTGTGTTTTTGTTTTCATTTCTTCATCTCCTGAACCTCTCAACCCATCTAGCCCACTGCCCAACCTCTGCTTGTCTGTCAACTCATGCCTCTCATCTATCCGCATCCAGACCAACATCCCCAGAGGGGCCCCTTGCTGAATTCGAGTAGAGATTGAAAGCAGGAGATATGGCGAACTGACATTCCCCTTCAATATTTAATATTTTAAATTTTAATCCACAGCACTGCTAAGACTATCTCTCTGTCTCTTCCAGCCACTCATTACTGCTGTGAACTTGGTTACTCTCTATTTTGTCAAATGACAGGGCAACACTGTCATTTTTTAGGCCATGTTTCCAGAAAGCACACAGTTTCTATTCCAAACGTTAAATATACTTCTCTCTGGATAGACACATTTCAAACCATTTCCGATTCCGAACTAAGATCTAACAAGTGCACAAGAGCTGAGAGGTAAAAAGAAAAAAAAGGTAGAGGTAGAAAACGTTGCCATAGTACAGGAAAATACATTTTTTTTAGATTGTGTCTAAAGTTCATATTGTTTACATTCCCCAAACTAAATGTACTGGATTAAAACCCCAAATATCCCAAAAGGATATCTGTCTAGGCACCGTCCTGTGAGAATAGCTATCCTGTGTGTTTAACATATTTTGAGAAGAAGAAGGCCTAAATGCATATATGGAATACTGTGTTGATGTATCATTCCAACAAATCGACCTTCGTAATTTCTACATGATAATTTATATGAGGAAAAGTTGATATATTTACTTGTATTTATACTCACTCATGCAAGTATTCAAGTATTCTAGAATTCAATTGGTCTATGTAGACGTATGCTGTTGTTCAGGCAAAATCACTGCGTCATTTGTTATTAGTTTTTTTGGGGGATTTCATTAGAAAATTGTAGTAACAAGTAGTAACAAGTTTTAACAAAGATTCAGGTCAGAAATTAACTGTTTATTTGGAATATGGGTATTTAAAAAAAAAAGATGTTGTGATTTTAGTGTTGAGTAGCTGAAAAACTGCTAGCAGAAAAAAAAATACTGAAGAGACTCCAATGACTTTAAACATGTCCGTCAAATTCCATCTTTTATCATTCAGGAACCACTTCAAACAAGCATAATGGGGTGCATCAGCACCGGTCACCCGGCTAGGGTGGTTGGGTTAAATAATCTCCTTCATATTAGAATTGTGATAAATGTCTTTAATTATTGCAATTATTGAAATCTCCATTATTCTTACTGAGTGCAATGATGGCAGCCGGCACTTTTTCACATAAGATTTTCCAAGTTCACTGGCGAAATCCAAACCCTGAACAACCCAACGACCTATATCAACATTCAACTTTTTTCCTAGTCCTAAGAAGACATTTTCCATTGAGCCGTGGAAAGCATTTGTCTGATAGAGAAAATGAAAAATAAAACTTGAAAAGCTGTCACACCCACTCCTCTCTTAGTTTTGAAGAACTGGTACAGTGTTTTGGACACACAGAGAAGGAATTTAAAATCACAATAGGAGAACAACACATACACTTGCATCCTTTCATTTTTATCCTTACTCACAACTGTTTTTATGCAAATTAGACTCATGCAAGACAATACTGAGGAGGAAAAAATTACCTTTTTTATTTATTTATTTTTTTATTTCTGAAGCCATGCAGACCGACACACCTTTCTCTTATTAGACTGTAAGGATTCAAACAAGACTCTTGACAGGAATCACTTTCTTTTTTCAGAAAAAAAGCCATGAATAATGAGGAAACTCATTAGAAGCCATAACTATGTTTTTCATGTCTTTTTTGCATAGACTACAATTTATCAAGAACTAGAACTGACAATAATTCTGCTAAAGCGATGGCACTATGCTTTCTGCTCAAAGTCAATAATGTCTTCTTGACCTCTACTTTCAGCCTTTTCTTATTTTCCTCCTTCACATAATTTTCTTCTGTCTCCAGGTCTTCCTTTATTAAATGTCAGCCAGCTTGGTAGACAGTGGGCATTATTGTTAATAAACTAATCCCTGTCTCCCAACAATCAAAACAACCCAGTACTTCTCAACAGTGTTTTTTTATATATATATATATATATATATATATATATATATATATATATATATATATATATATATGTGTGTATATATATATATATGTATGTATGTATGTATGTATATATATATATATATATATATATATATATATATATATATATATATATATATATATATATATATATATATATATATATATATATGAAACATCATTATAAGGCCTGTTGGATCCCAGCACTGAACCCAGGACCAGATATTCATTGGTTCTGAGCGAGGATAGGAAGAGATGCTTGTAAAGGTTGTGGCAATAGATGCTAAGCATTTAGCAAACATTACACATATGCTATGTTTGAAGAATCTAGCAAACAGTAGTGGAGAACTATATGAAGTTCTGAGTCCAGAATATCCTTCATCTGATACACAATAATAAAAGAGTGGTAGGCTAAGATCGAAGGCAAATAATGCATTTATTTAACTCAGAATAAGCAAACAACAAAATAGTGTGATGGGATGTGTTAGTCGTGTGTAAGTATGCATATGTGAAACACATAGTGGGTGGGAAAGACATTGGCTAGATGTGAGAAATAAATGTAAATTCATGCAGCGAGATCTCTAGATGTTCAGGTACAGGCACAGGTGGTCCACACTGCTCTGACTCCCCCCATAACCTGTGCACGATGAAGACTTTGGGAGGGAAAACATTCTTTTAACAGGAAGATATTCTACTTGGTGTTACTACTTTTTAATATCCAAGAAAACTGCATGTTTAAAAGCTTACTTTTTTTGGTTTTTGCCAGGAGCTAAGATTTGTTCTCTTTCGATGCGGGCCATCATGTTTCTCTTTAGGAATCTTTGTACTCCAACCATGAACTGCTGTGTCTTTGAAAGACTTTGTAAGATAAATCCACAGTTAGAAATTCTGTAATTATTCATAAATGTTTCCCACACTGAAGACAGTTGTTGTTAGTATGGCTGCTAGCCCACCCAGCCTCTCTCCAGCTGTCAACTACTTTAACCTAGCCATGTGCATTTGTGGAAAACACAGCATTGGATTTTTAGTTATGATAGAAATAAACTGTGACTGAATGTGTCGATGAACACCTTTACACCTTACTAAACTATGTTTAGTAAAATAAATTCACAGTTCAAGGTCACTCCCCACCAGTATCTTCGGCTCTCTTTGCTCCATAGCTCCTCTCCTCCTGCTGCTGGGGCATTTTTGTCCATTCATCTCTCAGCACACTGACAGTTATCTGTCTGCCTGAGATCCTAATGCATCATCTGTATGTGGAGGTGGGGCTGACACAGCCTGTTAGAATACCTTTAAATCGCTGCATTAAAAGTTGCCATTGGAGCCACATTAACACAAGCGGAGAGGCATTTCCAAAAATCCTTCAGCATCAAACACTTGATATGTCAGCTTTCGGCATTAATCACATACAGCGTCTGATGGTTTGTGAACAGAGCATTATTAGGTGTTATAACATCCAAGCTCAGACAGCATCTTCTTTGACAGCACGACAATGAAATAAAAGGCAACACCAAAGAGGCGCTGCTCGCAAGTGCATCTTGTAAAATGCCAAGTAAATTTTGAGCGCCCCGCCGGTAAAAAGCTTTAGATGTTATTTACTTCTGACGTGTTTGATGATTACCCCAATGAGTCTCTGGAGGTGAAACACATGCCAGCAGATAAATTTATCTGCACTGGTGTGTGTCTCCTTGTGTGTGTGTGCATGCATCTGTGACTCAGTGGGAGGTAGAGGTTATTTTCGATGGAGCGCTGTTCTTTTTTTTCCCCCATAACACCCTTCAGCAGCTCCAGCCCATATTGACTTCCCAGACTCATCTATTCTCATTTATGAAATGATGTCAAAACTCCATGGCAACCACTCTACCAGTAGCCCTGGGCTTGCTAACCAGAGAGGCAGGAAGCACACACACATACGTAAACTCACAACCACTACACTGCAACACTGATGGTGCACTACGAGGGTGTCAAAGTCAGTTTTCTTCACGTGAGGGATTAGTGGTGAAACGGAAAACAGAATAAAACAAGCATCACATAGCAGCAGTTCTATGGTGCATACTGTATTTATCTCTCCAAACACATGCCACAGCTGATTAGAATTGTGTCTGAGCATGGCTTGGTACACAGCATGGTGTCAGCAAGTCTACTGACGACACCTTTGTGGTGTGAAACGTGACATATACAAAAAATTGTTTTGGTGTCATGATAGTTTTAAGATAAAACTTTATTCTGTAGCTGTTACACAGTACTTGACAATCGGCAGTGGATTTGTGCCAAATCTGTGTTTTTTTGTTATTTGTAAATGATAAGTTCTTGTGTTATCATGGTAGTCTTCACATAAAACACTTAAAAATTGGAAAAAAGTGTTTTTCTTCATGTGTGTCATTTGAAAGTAACACATAACACAGTTAACAAGTAAAAGCTGGAAAACTTCTGAGCACACTGTCCCCTGATAACACAGCTATTTATTTTCTCTCCGTATCTGACAGTCTTTGAAGGCTTGTGAATATCACCCATTACAGTCCTGTTGTAATTAATGAAACACCATAATTAAGGAGTGTAAACACCAAGCCGTGGTTTGATATGGAAACAAGAAAATCATATTTGCATTTATGTGTAATTATTTTTCCCCTTTCACGATGGCTTTCTTCTCCATATCACAGCCCTAGAGTTGCTGTGTTTTTCCTATCTCTGAGAAAATACAAAGAATAAGATGTGCAGGAGAAAAAACAAAACATAATATGTTAAAACCTTATTACAGTAATAAGCAAGGCAGAGTGGGGACAATTTCCCCAACAAATGATTTGCATAATTCAATTTCTAGTACACTATCAAAACTTTGTATGTGTTTAATGCCTTAGCAAAAATAGTCATATTTCCAAGTTACTGAAATAAAATCATATTTTACCCCTCTTTGCCCTTTCTGTTATTTCCAGACTGTTCATTAGATAAATATTTTCCATGGCCCAACTGCTTCTAGTTAAAATAGACTCATTTCAAATAAGCTAATTATTTTTATTTCTCAATCCTGACAAAGTTATTAATTGTTCCTTTTCAGGGAAAAAAGTGTTTTATTAAGCAGCTTAATTCCGTTTAAGTCTGCAATTCCACTGTTTAAACAAAACCAAGAAGCTCTTGCCATCCAACGTTCATCACACAGTGTGGTCAAGATTAAAACATGCTGTACCTGGATAGTTACAATGTAGTTCTCTTTGAGACAAGGCATGGGATTTTCACTGTGATGACAGTGTCTAAAAGCCAATCAATCGATCTCAATTCTTTCACTTATTCATCTTCTGAATCACTTTATTCGCCATAACGGGTCACGGGAAGCTGCAGCCTATCCCAGCTGTCTCAGGGCGTGTGGCGGGGCAAACTGAGGGCACAATGCAAATGCGTCGCGGAGCCACACAAAGACAGACAACCATGCAGGCTCACACTTATACACTACAGGCAATTTGGAATGGCCAATTAACCTGAAGCGCATGTTTTTGGAGGTGGGAGAAAGCCGGAGAACCAGGAGAGAACCCACGCAAACAAGGGGAGAACATGCAAACTCCGCACAGAGCGGGACTCGAACCTGGACCCACCTTGGTGTGCGGTGACAGCGATAACCACTGCGCCACCGTGCCCCCCATCTAAATGTGTAATTAAAAAAACAGACTTTTCAAGAGAAAACTCATAGATCTGACATTTACAGCTGTGCACATAAGTCATAAAGAAAATACTTTGGAACATGCTGTTGAATTAAATCTCCACTTGTGTCACCAGAGAACTCTGATTAAAACATGAACAATGGAAAGAAAAGATAATTGACTTGTCCTGAATGGAAGCATGGTGCTTTGTGTTTGATATTTTCCTTCCAGCTTTCATTGCCCTGACTTTGACTTTTGAGTTTACTGGACTACGCATGGGGAATTGGAATCTTTGTGTCCAGTAACCTGCAAATAAAGCAGACAATAGAACTTTCTATAGTGAAATTGCATCCACAGTATCTTGCTATTACTGATCCAGAATCCAGCTGGATGTGGATTACTCTCTGACAAACTCAGCCATCTCCTATGCCTTCAATTAATGGTAATGTTGGAGACATTTAGAATTAATGCTGTTGTTCATTTGCTATCTTAGTGAGCTAGTGTAAGTTGTAAGTGATCCTTGACACACTGACTTGCAGAAAGCTTGATCAAAAAAGGTTTCTTCCTCCAACTCAGCCCTTGAGCTGATGTGTTTAATGACTTGTGTCTCCATCTTCCAATACCCCATAGAGCAGTGATGGTGGACTTCTAATCCAACTTGAAACTGGGGGCATTTGGGTTGAAGAAGGAAAAGTTTTAGTATTGAGCATGTACATCTGAATCAATCAAGGTTAGACAGATTAAAAAAGTTAAGAGTAATAAATAAATTAATTAATAAAAGTAAGTCAAGCTCACAAAGTCATTAAAGAGAATTCAATACATCGGAAGTGGATGCTGATGAGACTCCTGCTCATCTCCTAGACCTAAATAAAGTTAACAGGATTTTATTTTCCTCAGCAAAACTAAAAACATCTTACTCGGACAAGAAAATGTAAAACTTTGTGCTTTCCACTTCAAATATCCTGAATGCTTTCTTTCTGTTCTTTTTCATGCTTTCATCTCCTTTGCTTAACTACTCTTCCCAAATCAGTCGTAACATATTGAAAGCTCCAAAGCTGATAACCTGGTGACAATCACAAGTATTAAACCGCTTGTTAGTTGTTTGTGTGTGTGTGTGTGTGTGCATGCATGCGTGCTTGCGTGCACGTGTGTGTGTGTGTGTGTGTGTGTGTGTGTGTGTCTACATGAATGGTATGTACATAGATGTGTACCCATGTAATGTAAGCCATCAGGGGATTAGCCTATTATTGATCTGAGCCGGACACAGTATTAACTGGGATAACTTGTAAAGTCTCATCATCGGAAGTGTTTGAGACAGCGGTCCAACTTAATGAAAGCCCTTCTGAAATGTCAAGTGGTTCACAGCTAGCTTAGGTTAGTCAGCATACACACTTAGACACACACACACACACAAACACACAAACACACACACACACACAAACATTGCAGGCAGGCAGTCGCTTCACTATCAGTCAGTAAATCATATACCTGTAATAGTGCATACACAAACACAACAGTGAATACACTCACACATAACTATTTCATGTCAGTCTTGTTTAGATTTCAACCAAAAGTTGCATCTGCCACATGTAATGTAAATCTAAGTGGGCAGGCAATGTCACCTGAAGGAACTCACTGAGGGACATGAAAACCCATGTCCAGTGGCTGTAAAGCTCAGGGCAAGACTGGAAGGCTTTCACAAGATCAGCTGGAGAAAAGGAACTCCTTCCACAACCAGCATCTGTCCCATGATCCATTTTGGCAAATCTCATCCTACTGAAATGAACCCGGTGCAAAGTCTTCATTATTAATTGTGGTGCATGATTATAGGGAACTTGCTTGTTGTACCCAAGGCCAAGACTGTAAAACTAAGTACGTAGTGCAGGTTGATGGTGGTTCTGGAGATATGAGACCTGAAGGAAGGTGAGTTGTGAGGCAGGCTGCACTCTGGTTTTAAATAAAAGAAAAGACAAGAGACCGAAAGAAATTCAGACTCTGTTGAACTGATAACTGAAAGCAAAGAAGCCTCATGAATGTCTGCATTGAAGTTCAGAGCAGTCCAGGATCACTTTTGTCAGAATGATTCATATTCTAGATAAATTATCACTTCCCTCAGTTGTCAAGCCTGGATCGATCATTATCTCAGAACTGATGTCTTTAGAGTCAATTTAGGTATTTAAGTTAGAATACCATTGGTCGGAGAGACCTTCAATTGGATGCAAACTGCACAAGTGAAAAAAAAAATTCCTCTGACTTTTCTCTGTATATACCTATGTAATCGTTTCATTTTCCTTCATCTTCACTTACTTGTTTTTCATCAGATTGCAGAAGCAGTTTTATATTTTCAAAAAGGTCAAAAGGTACATGCAAAGGTGAAAAGGAAGCCCTCTCTTTAAGATCTGCATATTAAATCGTGTACCATAGTGACCCCTGCCTACTCACTCATCTAAAGTATTACCAAGGGAGAGCTCTCACAACTCTTTTTTTTACTCTGTTTCAGAGAAAATTGAAAATTGACTTCACAAAACAACATCAAGCACTTACACTGCAATGTGATTACAAATAATCTACTTCCAATTATCCACCTTGCATCTGCAAATTTGTGTGTGTGTGTTTTTTTTTTTAAATAAATTACATTCTTCATACTCAAAACATTACATGCCTCTGCACTCAGGTGCCACATTGGATAAGCGGACTTGCATGTCGGCAATCAAAAGCGCCCAATCATTTCCTGAGAAACTCATTTGCTGTGATCAGTCTTCCATTGCTGCCTCGTCTTTGCTTCCACATGTGTTTGTACAATTTGGTGAAGCAGTTCCTTTAGCCCATCACAATTAGGTTAGGGGAAAGAGAATTCTGCACTGACCCCCCCAGATGGTGTGTCCGGAAAAAAAGGGAATGGGAGGCAAACTGAAATGATTTAAATGATTGTTGTTATTATTATGCTGATTGTGGTGTTTGTCATAATATAATGCTGCTGTTGCTTTCTTTTTGCTTTGAATGCATCCATTTTTTTGTTAATTGCCTTGGCATCACTCAGGCAGAGCCGTGCCAATAAAGCACCTTGAAATTGAAAAGTGAATTGGAACTGAATGGAGGGAGGAGATTCTCTCTCTCTCTCTCTCTCTCTCTCTCTCTCTCTCTCTCTCCCCCCCCCCTCTCTCTCTGCAGCTGGGAAGACAGGATTAGACCTGGCACAGAAAGAGACAAAGGGGAGCGTACATTTATGTGCGAGTGTATGGATATGTGCAGCTTCTGTTTGTGTTTATGTGCCAGGACTGTCATGAAGTCAGGGCAGCAAGGTTTATAGGGGACTCAATTAGTTCAGCCCAAACACAAATCCGGAATCTTCTGCATTCCAGGTCTATCTGGGATGTGGTAGGGAAAAGACCAAAGCTTTTACCCACAAATCGGAAAAACCTCAAAGTCCCAACCTTGTTCCGCTTATCCCTTCGAATCCCCGCACACTGAGGGACTAAAGGGGAGCCGATCACAGCTGGAATCCAGTGAGCAGCCATTTGCTGCGGGTTTTCTGATATTGCTCTGGTTTGTTTCGGGTGAAAGGCGATTTGGCTGTGTATTCACCGCTGACAATTTCGTTTGAATTATTTGGGGTTTTTTGCAGGAATGAAAGAGCCACATATTCATTGTCTGTTTAACACAAATTGTGTGCTGAAAGTCCATAAAGAGGCCTTGATTTTTAAATAAATATCAATGCAGCGTTGATCATTGATACAAAGATAGGCGCAAGAGGGAAATAAGAAAGTCGGGATCAGGAAAATGTAGAAGTTTTTAAAACATTGACAAAGACCACCAAACAGGAGTCAGATTAAAGTGTTTAAATTTCTGTGGTTGAAAATATCAAAAATGTACATTTGAAAACCAGAGAGCAAGTGGAACAAGAAATGTCTTGCAGCTGGTTCAAGCTTACCGAACCTTGAATAGTGCTACTTGTATGTTTTTACACGCTTACATTAAATTATTAAAGAACAGCGTTATGGTGAAGATTCAGACACAGAGTTAAAAAGCCGAGGCACAGCACATGAACACAGCAAGATTCTCCTTCTAGACATTGGTTCCAGTCCAAAAAGTTTTCCTCTGCCATTCTGAGTTTTCACCGGGTGACTTTTGTTAAGTAAAATACAGAGAAAGGGTTGTGCAACAGTTTCTATGTGTTTGGAGTTCAGTAAGGGGAGATAGAAGAAGCTAGTCCTGGCTCCGGGTCTTACCTTAATCCTTCCACACAATTTTTCAAAGCCCTTCTCCAAGACACCCAAAGAAGCAAAGGGGCATCCTTTTGTCAAAGGCAGATTAACCTTATATAAACAGGTTTGAGAAAAGACTGAACCAGAAATGGAGATGGGGGGGCAGGTTTGGGGTATATGATGGGGAGGGGGTGTTTTCTAACTTTGAAGAAGGACTGGAGTGATATGAAAGAACAGTGAAATGAAATGATAGAGTCGCAAAGCTGGACGCAGAGGAAAGATTGAAAGACAGGACAGTTTTGATTGGGGGGTTAGCGAGAGAAGGTGTGTGTGTTAGAGAGAGAGGGTGTGTGTGTGTGTGTGCAGGAGGGGGGTGTGGAGGGTGGGCTTTTGGTTTGGTTTGGGATTGTGTCCAGCAGAGCAGCTCAGAGGAGTAAGCTGCTTCCAGATGAGTGAAGGGAGTCACACACACTCACACATACACACACATTCACATACACACATACACACACACACACACGTGACAAAGTACACTGTGTCAGAGGACACAATGGCAGTCATTTTTTTTTTGCTGAACAGCAAATCATGTGCCTGCAGATCTCCATAACCACTGAACTCTGCAGAGCCCCAGAACATAAATGTAGAAGTCAAGTTGGGAAATATTTGAATTCATATTTTATGATGGGGATGGGGGAAGGGGTCCAACCTTACTGCTTTTTTGACCAATTCAAAATCTATTGAAAATAAATCAGTGAAGCCCATCTTGGATCTTTTTGTCACATAGGTTGGTGTAATTAATTAATTTGACATCACTTATAAAAAATAAATTGGAAATTAAAGATTACTTCTTGGTCAGGTTTCAGTAGTGTCAGATTGCAACGGGATGAGGTAGATGATGTAGGCACGGTGATGTTGTGACCGCCTGCTGAGAACAGATGATACCTCAATGTTTGACAACAAGGTGATCGTGAAGCAAAGGACAGGAAGACACAAGCATGAGTAGGAATTGTATTCCTGACTGGAATGTTCATTTGACTTCAAGGACCATAACACTGGAGTGAGAATTACTTCTGTCCATAGAGGTTAGGCTTTAAATGACTGTCAGCCTGGTTCCTGCCTTCAGGACACAATAACTTCACTGCATTGAACTGCGTGGAGCAAGCTGGCGAAAAAAGAAGTCCACACAGGCAGTCGTGAGCAAACATCCAAGCACATAGACGTCTCCATGGGATGCGTGTAGTCATCTTGACATGTATGGTCACAGATCGGCCCACAGGCTGCGTGGAAGTGAAATGAATGTGAAAAATAATTCTGAGGAAAAGGTCATCAGTTGTTGAGTTTCTGAACGATACGAGGATGTAGGATGAAAGTGCACACACAAACACATCAGGGCAGTCTGTTACGACTCTCAGTCTATCACATCTGTGTGAAACAGTTTTTTATAACCGAATTAAATATAAAGCATCAATTACCGGTACTTTAATTCTATCTATTGCTTGCATGTGCATGGGTATTCCAATAGCCCATTTGTGCCATCATATATTTACTCTTAAGCGGCATCTTCACAAACTCAGAGATATAAATTTAGTTTGCTGGTGACACCATCCTTTCCTCTAATTCTCCTTTTCCATGTTTACTTTTCTATTTCTTTATTTTCATCTCCTGTTCTCCTTTTCCTCAGCCTCTCATTTCCATCCGGTAATCTCACACTCTTCAGTATTCGTGTTCATCTATCAAATCAGAAAGGAGCCCAGTCATTCATTTTAAATCCCAGCCTTCTTCTGCAATGTCTCAATGAAGTGACAGAGCACCTAGGTTTTTTTTTCTTTCTTATTATAAGAGTATAGTATGTGCGTTCTGTGTGTTTAAGGATTCAGTGCACTTGTTAGTTCGATGTTTTTTTAACCATCCCACGCTCAATTGACTCATCCAAACATGCTGGTGAACAGCCAAATGGTCTGAATGTGCATGTGTCTATATAAGTGTTTGTGTGCATACAGTATGTGCTCCTTCTGCCTACATTCATTAAATATGTTGTAACCAACACAAACATCAGTGCCTTTTTTCATCCTTTTATTTTCTTTCATCCTGCATCGCTAAAGACACAAGAGACCTGGTGTAGTGGAAGTTAGGCTTTTCAAGCAGAGACAGGACAGAGAGCAATTGATGAGAAAAATAGACAGAAATCGTGAAAATAAATTCTAAGGGTGACAAAATGTGCAATGCCAAGCTCACTGCCGTGAAGGGACAGAGGAAGATGAAGGGTGCGATGGAGCTGTGACTTGTTGAAAAATGCATGAGAGGTGAAAAAGGTGAAGAAAACTGTCAGCACTTTTATTTCTAACATTTCCCACATTTAATTAACAACGCAGTGCGCAGCAATAAATACCAATGAAGCAAGGTGAACACAGACAGGTGACAAAGGGGAAAATTGTCTCTTTTCATGTTTTTATCTCGTCTTGGTGAAGAAGATGAGCACAGCTTTATGTATTTATGCAAATAGGCCTGAAAACAAGTGGTTTTATATTGTGGGCAATGCAAGAACATTAACTTTCAAAAACTATTTCAAAATGTGTGTCAAGAGTTCTGCATCTGTTTCTCGGTCCATGTCGACATAATCAATGCAAGTTCCTTCTCATTCATGCAAATGTGTAGAGAATTCTGCAAATGTGTTTTCAGAATTTGCATTTTTCTTTAGCTATATTATGAAATTTACAAAAAGATTTCTAAAGTTGGGTGAAAAATCTTTGCAAACAGAGATACATCTGTAAATTAATGTAGGTATTAAGACTTAGACATCTTCTGCTGCCAGAGCTGGAACAACAAGTGAACAATCACATCCATTTTCACTCATTTTCCACACATATCTGTTCACATGGATGGATGGATGTGTGGAGATTGGATGTGAACCTCCAGCAGCTGTGTCGCCTACGTACCACTTATCAGCACGCACTTTCCCAGACTCTTGTGTACGTTCTCAAATCTCAGCACGCTTTTAAAGATTGTTTGACATATTAGCAAATCCAATTACACACCCACAGTTTGAGATACAGTTACACAATTCTCCACAGACGTTTGCAAATCGCTTTGCATTGGAGTCTAGCCGTTTTCAACATTGTTATACTCTAATTGGCTGAGTGGCCATTCTCTGAATATGACAATCGTGGTTGTAAATGATTTATCCACAAGAAGTACCTTTCAGGGAAATAAGTAGTTATTTAGTAAAACGTCACAGGTAGAGGAAAAACCCAGGCACAGTTAGTTGTCATAGTGAAAGCAGGAAGGACTCATAGCATAGCAGAAAAATATAATGTCAGTGAGTCAGTGAGATCATTTTGAGGAAATATAGTATTTAATATCCCATCAAAAGAAAATTTAAGAACATATACAAAAAATTGAGAACATATACATATAAAATTTGAGAAGATATACTGTATGTGTGTAGTGAGTTAACTGACCATCAAGATCACAAAATGGGTTGTACATCTGCAAAACAAAACAAGTTCACGTCATTAAATCTAACCAAGAATTGAAAGGAGCTAGTCATTCACACAAACATGCACTCATATTATTGGCATGGTGGACTCACACACATTTGTATAATTCACTTAATAGGAGAATTAATACGAGTATTAATAGGAGAATTAATAGGAGTTAATAGGAATTAATAGGAGTTAATAGGAGAATAAAGACTGAGCATGAAACATTGATTTCCTGTTATTACTTTACTTAAATAAAAGAGGATGTTCTGACAGTCGGACAGGGCGCTCTTGGTTGTTGTTGTGGTTACTCCATGTGTGTGTGTTTTTGTGTGTGTGGGGGGGGGGTGTGGGGGGGTGGGGGAGTCATGCAGGAAATGTGAGAGTGAGGGTTCTCCTTTTTTATTATTATATTTAAATGTATTTATTCGTTCATTCATCGTCAAATACCTGCTTCATCCGCTGTCACGGGTCGCTGGAGCCTATCCCAGGTGACTGGGCTTGTGAGGCAGGGTACACTCCGGTTGTGACGCCAGTGAAACATGGCGCTACATGTAAACAGACACCCACGCAAACACACACTTACAACTATGGGCAATTTTGGCATCATCAATTCACCTAATTTGCATATTTGGGAGGTGGGAGGAAGCTGGACAGGCCTGAGAGAACCCACGCAGACACAGGGAGAACATGCAAACTCCACACAGAGCGGGACTCGAATTGGGAAATGCTTGCTGTGCGGCTAAATTAATTTGATTTAATTAAATAATGGGTGAAAATAACCACTCCATTACTTTTAATTTTCAAAATACCCAGAGTGCTTGTTTGTGTGTCTGTGTACGTGTGCGTGCATTTGTATTTGTCTTCACATATTCAAAAAAATTTTTAAAAAATTCAAACATGTAGCTAGTTTTCAATGTCGGCACAATGAGTAGCGCTACAGGGATCAACACCAAATTAACCTTTCTACTCTTTTATTGAATATGAGAGCAAGGTAAAAAGCTCTTCATCAGATGTTTGTTTTGTTTTGTTGTTTAATTTCCAATTTAAAAAAAACTGGTAGTCCCATGTGTGACCTAAACTTTTTTTGCTTTGTTTTTTTAAAAAAAGGCAATTATAAATTCCTCTTTGGATTCAAAGAGAAAAAAATAGTAGGCTTTAGCTGTGATAAGCTCTATAAAGCTACTAGCTTCTACTACTGGCTCCTTTTTTTAATTATGAAAAGGATAGCAAAGGTGACATTTATCTGATGAAGACTTGGTTTCACTGTGTAGTTTTCAAGTGTTTGTTTGATATCATCTTGAAAAGGACCAACTTACCCAGTTTAGTTTGTACATTTATTTATGGTCATGGGTAGAGGTAGTATATTCTAACTGACTGGACAGGTCCCCAGTACTTCACAACCACTGACATTCACAACTGAGGTCAAATTGAGTCCCATCCCACCCATATTGCATGTTTTGGGTGGAGGAAGCACTACCGAGGTTAGTTTAATTATTTTCTAATGTAAAACAAATGGTGACCATCCTTTATTGTAATAGCATTAGGTGGTATACTTCTACAATTTTTCATACTTTATCCACTGTCTTTTTACTTTATACTTATTTCTGCCAGTACAAGGCTTGAAGTCATTGTAATGTGTTGGAATCACATTTTTATAATTAGGTTTTCAAGAGGGTTGTTTCGGAGCAAGAGCATAGCAGAAGTGACCAACTTTGTTGATGACTGCAACACGCAGTTCTTTCTTTTCTTCTTCTACAGTCCTTCTCTTTGTTCCTCCCTGCATCCCACTCTCTCCCTCTCTCCACCATCCCTTTTCCTCAGACTCCATCACAGCCCGGTCGCCTCTGCGCTGATAGATTATAATGATCTTTAATTAGATCTAAATATAAAGATGGGCGCTCACTGCCATCAGTGCTGCTCACGGTGAAGACTGACTGTCATTAGGATGGGTAATAAGAGAGGAAAAAAAGAAGTCACGAAAGACTGGAGAAAAGGACGAAGGAAAACATCTTCAAAAAAGGACTGGCGGAAATGAAAATTGGAGTTAGGGAAGGCGATTGGGGAGATTTGAGAAACTTAAAGAAACTTTGGGCAGTTTTCATCAAATGGGTTTTATGGCCATTCAACAGCTCTAGCATTCAGTACATCAGCAAGCTATCACAGAATTCTATTTTACTTTTTCTCTCAACCAAACTTCTATTTCCCATTGAATGAACAGACTAAACTCTCAACTGTTGGGGTTAGGAACTACATATTCCAGGTTGCATATCTCTGCTTCTTCATTTGGGCATCCTCCGTCTATTACCATTTCTTTATTATCATTACAGATGGTCCAAGAAAACACTTCTATCTTGGTATCATTGGAAAAAAGAGCAAATACAAATCAAAATGAGTTATTCTCAACACCCTGCGCAGTCATCTTCTCACGCTCATTCCAGAATCAATGTCAGTGTAACAGTGTAACAATGTAACAGTGTAAGTCTATTTGGCTTTCTTGTTCTGGGTCTTTTATGTCCTTCATGCATGTTCCTACTGAAGACATTTGTTCTTTGTTGTTTTGTCAGTTGATATTTTGGGTTAATGGAATTGACCTTCTCTCTCTAATTATTTGGCAGACAAGCCTGTTGTGGCATCATTCTTTCAAGAAGAGGGGTCATAAACTAAGATTAGACCATTTTTCCATCAGCTACCGAAGACAATGTATGAATGAAAATGTATTAATATCAATGCTTTGTGATGTATTTTTCTGTTGGTTGGGTATGTCTCACTTTCTCCATGTTGTTGTGTTCCTTTGACAATAAATGTTGGTTTTACAAAATATTGAACCACAGACTGCCACAGGAAAACACTAAACCTGAGGCGCTCCTGAAGCAATACGAATGTTAAAATGGTAGAATTTCAAAGTTGTCTTTATCAGCCCAGAGGGCGGCAGTTTATTTTCACAAGAATGACATAGATAGACAGATTGACAATAGACGGACGGACGGACAGATGGACGGACGGACAGACAGACAGGCGGATAGGGAAAAGGATGACACGCTGTGGTGACCCTTAACAGGACAAGCCAGGAGAACCAACATTATAGAAGAAACAGATAGTGTACGCTAGCACTAGTTATGACACACACATGCACAACCAAAGCAACACACTGAGTGAACACCAAGAAACATAATCAAAGCTTTGCTTAGTTGAAACACAGCAGAGTATTAAATCACTGGGGAGCGATACAAGTGATGAGAGATACCGAAATGCTTTCTGGGAAAGTCCCTTGTTACTTTCTTGTTAGATTAATAGCATACCCCCAACACCTGCGTGGGTTATGGGGTGAGGGTGTGTTAGGTGTAGATTCCATCATCGTATACTGTACCATAACACACGGCATGAGCTCAGAGACGTGAGAGAATGGAGGTTTAAAGTAAATACTGTGCAGATCCTTGTCCTACTGTTTTCTCATACTCTTCATACATGTCCTTGAAATAATTGCCGTGGTCTTGCTGATATGTTGTGTGCCCTGGTTAGCCTGTATCCCTTGGTGTGATTTCATCAGTGTTTTTTTGTCGAGTCCTTCACTCCAGAGGAAAAAATAAATTAAAACACAGCAGGGGCACAAACAATGTTTGATAAGACCAGAGGTTCCAAATGATCACTCCTTTGTCTCTCCTTTTTTCTCCTCCTGTCTGCTGATCTCCAACTTCACCTCTCCTCCTCTCCCTAACACACACACAGACGTACGCGCACACACACACACACACACACACACACACACACACACACACACACACACACACACACAGACACAGACACACACACACACACACACACACACACACACAGTGTTGCTTTGGGTAATTTACCAGCAGCAGGATATGCCTTCAAGCTCTCAGCTACAAACCGATAAAGACATGAATGCACACACACACACACACACACACACACACACACCTACACACACACACACACACACACACACACACACACACACACACTTCTTCTTCAAAAGTTTGCCACGTAAACTTTTTTTTTTTGTTTTTGCAGGGAGTCAGAGGACAAGAGGACGTTTCTGCTTCACTTCGGCTGCACGTCTAGCTCACCGTATGAGTGGTGAAAAGCTTATGCTCCAAAAGTGAATTAATACACCCCCACACAGACATACAGACTCATTAATTATTCATCTTCTCTTCTGTTAGGAGGAAGCGAGCATATGGGCTCTTATTTCCCCTTCCTTGTTTCTTAAAATAGCAAAAAGATCATAAAGTAGTCTCAGAGATTATGTTTCTCTCATCGCAATGAGTCAGCATTAATGCTGAAAGCTTCGTTTTTGTGGTGGTGCGGTATCTGAATGATCACCACTGACCTCTCACTCAAGAAGGTCCTTGGTTCCTTACCAGCAGAGTATCAAACCCAAGGGACCAGTTTTCGTCCATGCGAACTGTGTTTCTGATAGCTCAGTGTTGAATAGATGTTTTACAGGAGAACCTAATCACGTTTTTTGAACTATAATCAATTGCTATTGCTGTATACAGAGAACACATATCCTCTTCATCTAGGAATGATGAAAACAATAGTCATGCCAATTTGGCCTGAAAGTCTTCCTATTAGACTAATGAAGAATATGAACAGTTGGACAAGCAAGTAATTATAAGCCACATTAATTTTTTTCACTTAATGTATTGACACGCTGCTCCTGTCATCTTGGAACGGGCTAAATCACAGCTTTTTCTCGCTCATCTTTCAGTTTTTTTCTTTTTACTTACAATGTATGGATTTTACTTTCCGTTGAGTCCTTTAAGCACTTAATGGATCTCATTGAGTGCTTTTATATACAATGTACATGTATAATGCTTTTTTTTTTTTTTTAATCCAAATGGCTCTTATGATCAGTTGGCTCCAATCCTCCATTTGTAAGACAGATCATTCTTTTTTTTTTTTAATCAATAATAATTACTCATCAAAAAACTCATTGCCTTATAGGTCATGTTTCTGAATGAGAGTGTTGCTCACATTAAGAGACTTCCACTGATCAACTTTCTCCTGATGACTGTGTTAAGGCAAAGGCATAAAAGATCTGAGTAAGATTGGTAGGAGCTTCTACCTTGAGCATATTTGTTACAGGATGCTATAAGAGGCTGGTCATTATGGATGTCACTGGAAATGCTGTCTGACAAGACCCGGGGTTCTCTTAATATGGTTCCAAACTTGTGAGTGGATGGAGGAGGTAACTAATTGCTGGTCTGGAAGACCATGACCATGGTTGGTTTCTTGTAACATGACTTTTTGAAAAGTGGCTTCTACTTCTAAGGTGAGGGAGGAAAGAGAGAGAGGGAAAAGATAATCCTTATTAATAATTGATTAAATGATGATTTTCATTAAATCTTATATTTCCACAAAGGTAACAATAGTTTGAGTTAATGTCAGGTAAAAAGAATTACCTGATTAAAAGAATGTATAGTTGTTAATAGTCATAATTCATATGTGTTAATAAAGCTATTTACTGGATTATTAAAATAACAATATGAAAGCGACATCACCCTGGTAACAGGGAACAAATAGCCAAATGCTATCATTCTCAATTAAAGTTCACTGAACAGTGACGGGAATAATTCAAGCACAGACCCTCTCAACTAGCCTTTAAAACAGGCCTACAGTAAGCACAAACAGTTGGTGGAAGCAGAGACGTCATCTCACCTCAGGGCTTTTATGACACTGTGAAAAGGGACGAGTCCCCTTGGAGTTTTCAAAGGGTCTCCTCCAATAGTAGCCACCTAGGGGACGGAGTCTCTCATGTAGTCCCATTTCTCAAAATATTTGGGCCACATCAAGTACTTACATTTAAATTATGAATAAGTCTATATGAAGGGAGCATGTGATCTTTTGAATGGAAATCTTATTGTTTTGTTTTGGTCATTATGGGCTGTGACTGTACTAAATCTTGTGCAAGTGATTCAAATAAAATCTTGCTCCTGTACTGACCTGACTTCTGCCTAGACCAATGGAAGGTACATTTCCCGCCCGGCTGATTTCTTACATTGAGATGCCTTGTTTTGATGTATTGAACAATCTCTTGAGACCCTGCTGTCCATCCAGCTAACCAACCATTGGGGCTCCCATCTGGCAGCAAGGTATACCCAATCAAAAAAGGCTTTGTCACAGCAATACTATGATTGTGTGCACTGCATTTCATTGAACATTACACTGCATTGCAATTGCACATGCATTGTGCTCTGCTGCATGCTGGGGTTTTCAGCAGTCTCGAATGTGCGTAGCACTTAAAATCACCACTTGAAACCAGAAAAGTCTGTTATTCTTGCACACAGACACTTCAATACAACACTCGGAGGTGTGTCTTTTGTGGCATGTTTAATCCTTTGAGAAAGATCAATCAATCAATCAATCAATCAATCAATCAATCAATCAATCAACCAATGTATAAAGCACTTAATCACATCAACAGACATTTCAAAGCGTTTTTACTGACAGAGAAGCAAATACCATGTCATAGTATCAAGTGCACTAATAATTTAAATTAAACAATGCTGCTCGCAACTTGTGGCATTCCAAATACTTATTAGCTTAGCTTACCCAAGACCACTTTGAGGATGAAGTGAGGATGAAACTGTCAGTCCCTAGGATATGGGAAGAATTCTTACTTGGCTGATGTAGCTGCCCCCTAATGACATGTTATAGCATCTTAAATATTAGCAGCCAGGATATTAAATGTAAGCAGAACATTTCTACTGCTTACTAGGTTATTTTCAGATAGACTTCACTTCAAAGCTGCTTAGTGCCATCTATGAAAATACAAAGGCGATATCTAGGAATTTCAACAGATATTAGTCAATACAAAATAGTGATGGTGTCTCAGTAGCTAATCCACCTTTTTAAATGTATCAATGTGGTAATTTTGTCACATTGAATTGAGAAAATCTTCAGCAGTAAATGAAGTAACATGTGTTCCCCCTTGATCTGCCTTGTCTGTCACACTCTTGCTACTCACTTCACCCACCCAGCGCCCCTGAGGCTCAAATTTAAAACTCAAAATTTCTGACTTTTAACAAATGCTAAGAGGTCAGTGAACGGTGAACCCAACTGAAGACTTCAAAGAATTTTGTCACACATCCACAAGTGACATCACACTTGTGGATTAAATATAGATGCTCTATCCATGTCTTTTACGGGTACAGGTTACTGTTGGTGTTGGTTTTTAAGAGAGATGGAACAAGTAATGAACATTCTCTTTCCTTTGTAATCATCACCTCCTCCTTCTCATTGACCCAATACAGTGCAGAGAGAGCCTGGAGCGCAACATGAGTCATACCTGCTGATCCAGGGTCTGCACTTAATCCCACGCTCCATTGCACTGAAAAAAGAGCACTGCCTGACGGAGTTGAACTGAGGTCTGCAAAGTCACAACACCGTCTTTGTAACCAGCAGAGCCACATGCCACACACGTGCACTTTCACACTTTCACTGTTTTGACAGTTAGCACAACCTATCATAAATGGAAATATATGCAGGGTGATGTACCTGACACTATCTGGCACATAACTCAAGAACTAATTTTCACTTTATTTTTCTACATTGAGATTTTAAAATATGTTTTTCTCATTTTGTGGCAAATTTTTTGAACACTTTGAGCGTTATAACAAACTCAGAGGCCTTAAACAAGTCAATAAAATTATGTTATTTGCTGTTTGTAGCCTTGTACAATTTTAATTTGCTTTGTGTTTCCATAGTGATAAATACAGATCCCAAGAAAAGAGTGCAATGATGTATTAAAGCATTTAACACGTACTAGGAATGATGCAAAATTTATCATTTTAAATTTCATTAGCATAATTTAATACTTTAATTCCCAAATGACTAAAAATTGAAATATCATGAATCCAAGCAAATACAGTACTTGATTTGATTTTGGCAAAGAGAGGTAACTGCTGATGCTCAAAGCAAATTTAAATCATAAAATGGTCCGAAATTAAGTTCAAAATCCCCCCAAATTAAGTTGAAATCAGATACCCAGATCATAATTTATTGTTTTGTGTACTATGAAGAGGATATCAGTTGAACTGTCTGTTAAAGCCGATTTCTTCAGAAAAGAAGAAAAGTTTCTGTGCTCAAATTTCTTTCTTTCCTTAAAATTAGGGATGAGCGAGTACACCACTGTCTGTATCTGTATCCGTTCAACCATCTAAATTATTGTATCCGTATCTGTAGGAATGTGCGGGACGTAAAACAGAAGTGGGTGTGGTTTGACCGGAAATGGGTGGGGCTAAAATATATTACATAAAATACATTATTTTCAGTCTGAAATTGAATTGGATTGATCAGAAGTTGCTATAATTATTGTGTACATTAAAACTACAGAATAGACTCCAATTTAGATGAATATTAATTGAATATTCTTAAGTGTATGAATGAATATTTACAGAACAGTCTCAGAATTGACATTCAATGCTTTTGATCACACTAGCAAAGGGACTATTTACAGAACAAATGTTTTATGAGCTCAGAACATGAAGTGCATTAATGAATACAACACAATGCAATAGGAAAGTATGAACTACAAAATATGCATCAACAAGAATTGTCATACTCAATACAACTTTCTAATGTTTTGTTTCTTTCTCTTTTTTTATTTTTAGAGTGAGAGAGACATAGAGAGACAGAGCATGTTTGTGTGTGTGTGTGTGTGTGTGTGTGTGTGTGTGTGTGTGTGTGTGTGTGTGTGCTCGCAGTATGTAAAAGTTAAAATATCTATACAGTATATAAATTATTATTTTGACCTGAAGTGAGAGCAGAGATTGTTTCTGTTGTCTCCCTGTAAAGAAGAACTTACACACAGATATAAACATTTATATGGTCATCGGGTGTAATACAAAGAATAAAGGAGTATTAAAAGAGTAAATATGAGATAACTTATATACATTATTCTAACAATTAGGTACTGGGCGGCACAGAAAGTTTAACTTTTTTTTATAGATTACCAATCTAAAGATGTTTTATTTTGAAAAGTGACATCTGTGCGGAATGGTGCACAGACAAATGCATGCGTCTGTCCCGCTTGCCAGGTCGTGGTCATGTGACAGATCTCGGTCACATGACAGGTTACCCTGAATTAAGCACCCACAACTGCACCAGTGTTTGGGATTAAAGCCATAGCAGAATATCATGAGATTTCCCAAAAAGTAAGGAAAACCCTGCTTCCATTTCCAACCTTCTGTCTTTGTGAAGCAGGATTTTCTGCAGTGACCTTAAAGAAAACCAAATAGACCGGACGTGCGGACCACACTTCAGGTGTCATTGTCTCCTGTTACCCCTAGATCAGTGGTCCCCAATCACTAATTCTCATTATTGAAACCATAATTATTTGATTGACTTGTTCACCCTTTTATTGAAAATGATCAGTATTTCTCCTATGTTGAATGCACTGATTGTAAATCGCTATGTCTCAAAATAAACTTGATCAGTGCTGAGGAAAAGAGACAGGAAACAGAGCTGGAGGTAGCAGAGATGAAGATGCTAAGATTTTCTTTGGGAGTGACCAGGAAGGATAGGATCAGGAACGAGTACATCAGAGGGACAGCACATGTTAGAGGTTTTGGAGATAAAGTCAGTGAGGCCAGAGTGAGATGGTTTGGACATGTCCAGAGGAGAGATAGTGAATGTATTGGTAGAAGTATGCCGAGTTTTGAACTGCCAGGCAGGAGGCCTAGAGGAAGACCAAAGAGGAGGTTTATGGATGTAGTGAAAGAGGACATGAAGGTAGTTGGTGTGAGAGAAGAGGATGCAAAGGACAGGGTTAGATGGAGGCAATTGATTTGCTGTGGCGACCCCTGAATGGAATAGCCGAAAGGAAATGAAGAAGTGCAGTCACTTGAATCGAGTTATTCATATAATAATTTCTTACAATCATTTTGTTTACAGAGATGTTGATTATCAATTTATGAAAAAAAGGTTGTTTATTGTCGGTTGATGTCTGCATTTTACATAAAATCACTGCGGATGATTTATTGTTAAGACTACAGCTGTCCTGACGTCAGTGACGATTATCGAGCAAATGAAAGCCGGTCTGTGAAAATATTGTATAAGATGAAACCCGTCTGTTGCGCAAAAAATGTTGGGGACCGCTGGTTATGAGGATTTTCCATCAGTATGAGCATGAGTATTGACGAGTTTTACTTGTATCGTGCTCGTACTCGTCAAAATGCTTTATCCGTACCGGATACTCGTCTGAAATGAGTACCCGGCTCAACCCTTCTTAAAATCCTTTTATTGCCCCTCATAATTTCCTCTAAACAGATCAATTAAACACAAAAACTATAGGTGGTCTCTCATGTGTGAACTGTGTATTTTCGCAGGTCTGTAGCTGCTAGTACGATAACAAAAACATGTACACTCGCTGCGATGCGACTATGCTCAAACACAATATAATGACAGAAAAGCCATCTTTTCTTAAAACCATCTCTACTGTACCTCTGTTACCATGGTAACTGTTTCCAGATCTAGGATAGTCCTGTCTCCTCCTTTGTCATTGTAACCCCTTGCACTTCATAATCTCCATCCCCCTGCTTTTTGAGTTACTCAGCATCCTGGCACTAATAACTGCTACTGTTTGTGTGTGTGTGTGCCTGTATGTGTGTGTGCGTGTCTGTGTGTATCTGTGTGAGAGCGTGTGCGTGGGTTTTGGGGATGTGGGGAGGCATCCCTCTATATACGCACCACAGTGTCAGTAAAATTGAAATCCAGTATCAGCGTTTTGACATCGAGCTGCACCCACACACATACAGTCACGCGCACACATTCACACACGAGCACTCTGAGAAACTTCTTCTTGAGGTGATGTAGTGTCTTGTAGTTTCCATGGTAACATTGCAAATTAAATAGGATGGCCGACATAACAAAAGGGAACACTGCCCCCCCACGACGAGTGAGAGCAGGAAAAAAAACAAAGGAAGACAAGGGATGGAAACACGGAGCAAAACGATAGAGGAGGAGGAGAGAGTGATGATGTGTCAAAGTGAGACAGAGATGCTCTGACGTAGGCTTACGTTTCTCTGTCCGTGACTCTACATCATACAATAACTAAATGTTCTTGAGTCCTGAGCCAGGATTGTGCACACATGTATTGCCAGTACTGGGATCGATCATTTCTGTTCAAAGCCTGCCGGAATGTTAGTGAACTCCTGTTGCTTAGTGGAAAATCCCTCTTCTCGATTCCCTGAGGTCTGTCTAGCCGCACCACTTTGATCTTTGTCTTTCCACTGCTGCCACAGGCAAAGGACCAGTTGATGTTTCCAGCCTTAGCTTCATCTGTATTTGAGAACCACTCAGGAATTCTTTTTCTTTGCTGCGATCAAAAACTGCTAGACCATTAATAATCCTAATTTTAGATGCAAGATGCAGTTGTATCTTTCTGATGTTAAACACTATTTCGTGGTAAGGCAAACCACAATCAATTTCATTTGGGTTATGTTTGAACTTTCATTTTGATTATTTTTCTATATGGAATTGTGACATGTTATGATACTATTTTGACATAGATCTGCACGAATAGAAGGAATGTTTTAACTATTCACTATGTAAAAGAATTAAGGAACAGATCACATAAAATCAAATATTGCTAGAGGTTAAGTGCATGTTAACTCATGAAATGAACATGTACGAATGATCAAAAGTGAAACAACACAAACTGAAAAACTATTATGTCATGTAATTTTTGGAGATTGGGTATAATTAACAATAAAAGAATGAGAGGTCAACCTGGAGAGAGAGCTGCAAATGTTCCATCTTACCTAACTAAAGTCAGTATGCAATAAAAGTAGAATGTGTGTGGAGGGGGCGGCACGGTGGCGCAGTGGGTAGCGCTGTTGCCCCACAACACAGCAGCCCAAGTCCTGCCCCGCGCGGAGCCCGCATGCCCGCGAGCCCCCCCCCCCTCCCCCGGGCCCTCCACCCCCAAAAGCACGCACCCCAGGCTGATTGGCCAGTCACAAATTGCCCATAGGAGTGAGTGTGTGTGTGCATGGTTGTCCATCTTTGTGTGTGGCTCCGCGGTGCACTAGCATCGTGCCCGGAGTGTCTCCGCCCCACGCCCCATGCCAGCCGAGCCAGACTCCAGCCCCCCGTGACCCGCCACAGCGGATGAAGCGGCAGAAGATGAATGAATGAAATGAATGTGTGTGGAGGCACATAATGCAAATTAAAAATCACATTCTGAAATCATTACCCACTTTTGTTTATTTTAGTTTCACTTTAAAAAATATCTGTAAAACTAAAACAGAAGTAAATAATATTACATGTTATCATTTCTTCTTTTTGGTTTTTATGGCAAGCAAGTCCCACTTGAGAGTAACACATTTGAAAGAGCATCTTATCCGGTTAGATGGCACTTTTTGAGAGGTGTGAAAACTGTATGATGTTAGTGAGAGAGCATATGGTGTGTAAGTTAGACTCGATTTATTAGTCGATGACATTGGAGATGTTTGTCGCACTTTCCATCACCCAGTTAATTTTTTCTAATGATGTACACAAATAAAGATAAAGTGTATTACTTTTGAGAATGAGACTATTTAAGGAGGAGAGAGTCTTGGTGTCACAAGCTAATCACATAGGACATAATGCCTCTATTTTGCATATGGATGTCTTGTTTGGTTTTAAATGTGTGTGTCACTGAGACCATTCAGCAGACGTGTTAATTACGAAGCGATGTAGGCAACTCCCGACATAGGGTACACACAAATACACACGCTGTGTTTGACACAGGAGTGTGAGCAATGTTGTGAAACCAGCTAATTGGAGCGGACATTGGAAAAGCAAAAGCTGTCATAGCTAATTGAGATAAATGAAGCTGGCGGTGATCAAAAGCCATTTCAGTGTCACTCAGCAAAGAGAGATGTGGAGCTTCAGCACAGGAGCACAACGTATTACACATGACCCACAATGTCACAGGGCTGCCTCATGCCATCACGTCGCAGAATAATATAGCAGCTAACTCTCTCACAATATAGCAGCTAACTCTCTCACAAAACTCTCAGAGTTTTGTGAGAATTAGATCAGTGGTAATTAAGGAAAATGTAAAAAAAAAAAAAAAAACATATATGGCAATGTTCAGAAAATATTCAAAATCAAAATTTATTGTTCTTCCTTGACCTGTAACCCATCCATGTAATGATCTGTGCTACTAATTTTGCATAATCCTGCTGACTAGCCAGCCAGCCAACCAACCAACGAACAAAACAACCAACCACAACATACACTGGTGAAACATAACCTCCTCAATGAAGGTGAAAATGTCACAGTAACTTGTTGATTTTTTTTCTTATTTGCTTGATCAATCGTGACATTGCTTTCACCATCACTTTTGCTCTTCCTCTACACTGCTTCACTTTCTATGTTCAACTTTCAGGTACATAATTGCCAACCTTTAAAAACTTCATTATTTTATATAAATGATTTTTTAACGGTTTTCTCTAGCGAACACTCCGCTGCCTTAATCTGCCTAATTGCTCTGTGTGACAAATGTATGTGACCACACTGGTCAATAACCATATGCCGGATTAATGTCAGAGGGAGGCTTTAATTAGGCTACAGCAGTATCCCACTATTTAATCTATAGTTACAGTAAGCTATCAATCATTAGGTGGATGGAGAATGCTACAAGCTGGTCAAAGGAGAAATACACATAGGTTTAAACTGAACAAGTTTCAGAGAAGCAGTCAATAGATATGTGCAACTTTTCAGACAGAAACAATCATGAAAAATTTGTTAACTATTGAAAAAGTGAAAAGTTGGAGGTAGGGCAACCCAAAATTGGATCAAATAAAGAGGAAGGACAATTAGACTAATGAGGCATTAATGTAGAAATAGAGGAGAAAATGATTAAGAATGTGAAATTTTACGCCTCCCCATGTCTTTCACTCTCCTGTCCACCATTTTTGCTCCTTACTTAATGTAAGAAGATGAGTCCTGGTCCACAACAGCCACCTCTTCTGGTCTTTGTTTTCTCTCATTTTAATAGTTCATCAGTACTTTGACGAGTTGATGAATGAGGAAAATGAGAGGAGAACAAAGATTAGAAGAGGTGGCTGTTGTGGTCCAGGAAGTAGCAAAGTTTAGTCAAGATGAAGTGAGGACGGCACTGATGAGGATTATAGTAAGAGTGGAAAGGGACTCGGTCCTGATGATATACCTGTGGAGGTATGGAAGTGTGTAGGGGAGGTGGCAGTAGAGTTGCTGCCTGGGTTGTTCAAGAGGATCTTAGATAGTGAGGACATGCCTGAGGAATGGAGGAGAAGTGTGCTGGTGCCCATTTTTAAGAACAAGGGAGATGTGCAGAGTTGTGGCAACTACAGAGGAATAAAACTGATGAGCCATACAATGAAATTACGGGAAAGAGTAGTTGAAGATAGAGTAAGGGCAGAAATGAGCATATGTGAGCTGCAGTATGGTTTCATGCCAAAAAAGAGTACTACAGAGGCAGTAATTGCTTTGAGAATGTTGATAGAGAAGTACAGAGAAGGCCAGAGGGAGCTGCATTGTGTTTTGGTAGATCTGGAGAAAGCTTATGACAGGGTGCCCAGAGAGGAATTGTGGTATTGTATGAAGAGGTCTGGAGTGGCAGAGAAGTATGTTAGAGCGGTGCAGGACATGTATGAGGACTGTAAGACAGTGGTGAGGTGTACTGTAGGGGTGACAGAGGAGTTCAAGGTGGAGGTGGGACTGCATCAGGGATCAGCTCTGAGCCCCTTCTTGTTCGCTATGGTGATGGAGAGGCTGACAGACGAGGTTAGACAGGAATCTCCATGGACTATGATGTTTGCAGATGACATTGTGATCTGCAGTGAGAGTAGGGAAGAGGTGGAGGAGAAGCTAGAGAGGTGGATGTTTGTCCTGGAAGGGAGAGGGATGAAGGTTAGCTGCAGTAAGACAGAGTACATGTGTGTGAATGAGAGGGACCAAAGTGGAAGAGTGAGGTTACAGGGAGAAGAGATCAAGAAAGTAAGGATTTAAGTACTTAAGGGTCAATAGTCCAGAGCAATAGAGTGGAAAAGGGGTGAAGAAGCATGTACAGGCAGGATGGAACGGGTGGGAGAAAAGTGTCAGGTGTGATGTGTGATAGAAGAGTTTCAGCTAAAATGAAAGGAAAGGTGTACAAAACTGTGGTGAGACCAGCGATGTTGTTTGGTCTACAGACAGTGTCAATGAGGAAAAGACAGGAGGCAGAGCTGGAGGTAGCAGAGATGAAGATGCTGAGGTTCTCTTTGGGAGTGACCAGGAAGGATAGGATCAGGAATGAGTACATCAGAGGGACAGCACATGTTAGTGGTTTTGATAATAAAGTCAGAGAGGCCGGTCTGAGATGGTTTGGACATGTCCAGAGGAGAGATAGTGAATATATTGGTAGAAGGATGCTGAGTTTTGAACTGCCAGACAGGAGGCCTAGAGGAAGACCAAAGAGGAGGTTTATGGATGTAGTGAAAGAGGACATGAAGGTAGTTGGTGTGAGAGAAGAGGATGCAGAAGACAGGGTTAGATAGAGGCAATTGATCCACTGTGGCGACCCCTGAAGGGAAAAGCCGAAAGGAAAAGAAGAAGACTTTATGTAAGAAGATGTGATAACATCTTCCCCTACATTAGATCAGGGATGATTTAAAGCATTATGCCAGTGTTAAATGGTAACGCTATTCATGGATAGCTTTAAATGAAGGAAGATCAGTTATTCGAACCAAGAGTGCAGTACAGAGATATGGAAATGTAGTTTCCCTGAACTGTGTGTGTGTGTGTGTGTGTGTGTGTGTGTGTGTGTGTGTGTGTGTGTGTGTGTGTGTGTGTGTGTATGTGTGTGTGTGTGTGTGTGTCTGTATGTGTGTGTGTGTGTGTGTAGGTGTGTGTGAGTGTAGGTGTGTGTGTGTGTCTGTGTGTGTAGGCGTGTGTGAGTGTAGGTGTGTGTCTGTGTGTGTGTGTGTGTGTGTGTGTGTGTGTGTGTGTGTGTGTGTGTGTGTGTGTGTGTGTGTGTGTGTGTGTGTGTATTGAAATGTGGGTGTATCTTTCTTGCATAAAGGTGTGCAAGCATGCAAATGTCAAAGGTGCTTTTGTGAGTCTGCATGTGGTTGGACTGACATTAAGTTAGCATATCTCTGTTTTAATGCAAATAGGGTTTGCTGGCATGTATTTGTGTGTGTGTGTGTGTGTGTGTGTGTGTGTGTGTGTGTGTGTGTGTGTGTGTGTGTGTGTGTGTGTGTGTGTGAGAGAGAGAGAGAGAGAGAGAGAGAGAGAGAGAGAGAGAGAGAGAGAGAGAGAGAGACTTCATTTATTAACTCACACAGTCACCCACTCCTTTTTAAAAATAGCAGCCTCTTGGCTGTGGCTGTCAGCAGCAATGAGAAAATAAGGAGCTCCATTCTGGAGGTGGCAGCCTTCATGATACAATAAGGATAGGGTAGCTTAAGGAGCTCACACAGACGCACACACGCACACACTTTTAAATGGCTCCAACGAGTCATTGAAAACGTCCTCCTTACTCCTCACCTGACTATTGTTTACAATTAAAAAACAGGAAGCCCTGATTTTACCACAGTCAAAGACGTTCTGTTTTCCACCATGTTGGGTTGGTTAGTTTATTTTGTAAAGAAAGATTCTGAAAATAACATACAATATTTTAATCGTAAGATTAAGGTTTGAAAAGATCTAGATAGATCTGTCCATCGATTCATGGGTGGTTCGATGGATGATAGATACCAAACTATCCATCCATCTATGGAAAGGATGGATGGTTTGGTTGGTAGATAAGTGGGCAGACAGACAGACAGACAGACAGACAGACAGACCGACAGACAGACAGCTAGATAACAACCCACAGCTAAATTCGGCTAAATTGCTCCAGTCCTTGTCTGTCTGGCGCCACCAGACAGACACCTGTCCTGGTCATTCAATCTTGCCCCAAGTCACTCTGGCAGCGATGCCAAAGGAATGGTGACCTTCAGCCAAACAGCAGCAAGCTGGTCAGGAGACCCTGTGATAGATGAAGAGGTTGTTGTGTTTCCTGCCCTCAGGACCAATTGTACAAGCACCGGCACTGTTTGTTTTTTAGCTTACAGTCCTTCCACTCTTTGTTAACTCATAGTCCTTCAGAATTACAATGTCCCATTACTCAAGTCGTTGATAAAAAAAAGGTTGGTTTGTTGTGCTAGCTCGCATACACTTGATCCCAATCAAGTGCTATGATTCACTTTTAAATGAAATGAAATGTTTGCTATTATTAAGTTAAGTAAGTGATGCATTATTGGGTTGAAGAAAAATAAATACATGGGTGTGCAGCCTAGTTGATCATAATAGTTTCACAGACAGAGCTTAAACAGAAGTTTATTATTCCAGCTGCTTGCTTCAGAGGATTTCCTGTACAACCATTTCCCGGGTGACAATGTTCAAAAGTTGTTGGCCTTTCTCTCATTAATCTTATCCCAAACTGTGTGTTTGCTTATCACAATTTCTGCCAGGAAACACACATACAAATAAACGCAATGCACTTAAACTACTTCTGCTTTCTGGTAGGCCATTAAAAAACTCAATCAAAGACCACACACCATTAAAACAAAGCCACAGCAGCACCCATCCCGTGAAAGCAGCCCTATTAGCCCTTTAGTCTATCTGGCCTAAATGATACATTGATCACAGTCCTTTTCAAGCAAAGCCAAAGGCACTATATAGAGGCTAACTGAGTGCCAACCAAGCCGGTACCTGTTGAGACCAAAATGAGGTGCATCATTATCCCCCTACCTCTGCAATTAGGTAATAAGATGAGGAGCTTATTAGCTTGAGTGCTACCCCTGTAAATCTATTGTCTTGAGGGGAACAGAAAAAAAATATAATGGTGGTCAGTTCTATAGTTTCGAAAAACCTCAGAAAAAGAAATGAGTTTACTGCCAAACTCTATCATATCTTTTTTAAACTCATCGCAAGGCTTTTCACACAGCAGCCACTAACAGAACAAGTGACTTTTTTTGTCTTTTTAAGGTTATACAGTCCTTTTCAAAATGGGCAGGATAACATAAGTGGTCTGGAGCTCTGGATTTATTTTCATTTGGTGCAAGTAAAACAGACCCAATAAATGCCAATTTTATTTTAAATATGATTGAATTAAGAGGAATGAAAATGAACTATATGTGGTAATTTGAGTAATGTCGTAGTCAATGTAATTTTTTTCCCCATCATACTCACTTTACTGTGCATATTTTTAAACCCCTGCATGTCATAGCACATACTGTTCTAAATGTGTGTTTTCACATCCTGTTGTTTTATCGGCCACATATTTTGCCCTTTATTTGTGTCCACAGGTAAAGATCAGGTCGACAAAGAAATTCCCATCTGTTACCTCTACATCCTCTATGGCTGCTGTCCCCACCATGACCTCCCTCTCATCCACCTTCTCTTCTTATTCCCTCCATTCATTTTCTCTCATTTTCCTGCCACACTCTTATTGACTCCACAGTTCCATCCTTGTCCAGCCACTCTGCTCTCCATCTCCTCTCCCTTCTTCGCTCTCTCTCTCTCCATCATCCCTGCCTCTCATTCAGACCAGAAGCAGCCTCAGTCAAATTGATTTTGCCGCTGTGCTGAGGAGCCCCATCAACTCTCAGATTGGGTTTCCCGCTTACCCTCTCTCTCTTGCCCTCTGTATTTCTTTTTCTCTCACTGATATTTTTCTCTTTCATCCAGGTTGTCCTGTCTCCCTGCTTTCTGTTTCTCATCTTCCGTATCTTGCTGTATCGCTGTCTTTTACCGACTGTTTCTGTTCCAGTTTCCATCTTGCCATGCCCAAAGTTATTTGTCAGCCTCGGCACAGGTAAACTCTCAAGTAATGAGAAAACATGTGCAGCTTCATGATTCCGATTACAAGGTACATGAATGGTTATTTGGCTGTATGTGAGAAAGACCTGTTGGAAGGGATTGGGGAAATATATTTATGCAAAGACACGGATGTCATCAAACGTATGGTATGCAGTGCATGGGTCTGTGTAATAATGGCCCTGTGTCTGGTGTATATTCTTAAATGTCTGCGGTTGTAAATCTGCAAATACAATATGTGCATAATATTTTATTCATGCTTTCCCCATATTGTCTACACAAGAATTTGGTTTTTACCCCCCACCTGGTAGTAATGGCTGGCCTAGAGTCAGTGCTGTGCTGTTAACCCACGGGATTGCCTGGCGTCTCAGGTGTTCTTCATCTCTGCATGCACAAGCATAATAACAGCATTATGATTAATCTTTATATTAAAATAATATGATTAATAAAAATAAAAGGATAGAATTGCATCAATCAGATTTGAAGTGTATCATGTGTGACTCTGGTTGATGTTTTGTGAACTCAGATCCTACATCCACTAAGTTGTAGCGTACACTTATACTTTCCACCTTGCCACACAACTTCCTATGTTGCAGGTCAATAACTCATTTTGTCTGATGAAGGTCAAGGAACCAAAAGTTGTTAGCCTTTCAATCGGAACTTATCTGCAACTTCTGATTGAATTAGAGTATTTCGCTTCTTTTGACCATCATGGGATACTGTATACTTTTTGAGGTGGGGGATTATCCAATATAAATGTATTCAGTTAAACAAAGCCTGGTTCTGCTGTTACACATGATATTACAACTAACAGAGAAGACTCATGGGTAAAGCTGGGCTAACCAGGAAGTATAAATCTACCTTTTCAAAAACAATCCAGGCAGTTTTAGAGTGTTATTGGAAGTAACCCAATTTAATGAAGGCTGGACTTTCCTTCCTGCATGTATGTGTGTGTGTATGTGTGTGTGTGTGTGTGTGTGTGTGTGTGTGTGTGTGTGTGTGTGTGTGTGTGTGTGTGTGTGTGTGTGTGTGTGTGTGTGTGTGTGTGAAGAAATAGAGAGCGAGAGAGAGAAAGAGAGAACACGTCATGCATCGCATCCTATAAAGCAGACATGCTTCATAAACAGATCATAGAGAGACGATCCAGAGTGATGAATGACTTCAGATGAATAATCCTCCAGTATAACTGAACAGCTTGCTCTGATCTTGTCCCATTGCTGCTTGGTTATTCTCCATATGACTCATGTTTTTGTGTGGGTCACACAATAATGGTGGGCTGTTCGAGTGTCACCCCTGATTTGTGGACTCAACAAAAGACATTCTGTTTTTATTTTCTCCAAGAGTCAAAGCACATTTTTGAAAAGTATGATCGATCAAAGACTAATGTAAATGCAAGAACACTAATAATGGCATATAAATGGGTTTTATTGGAGTGAGGAGGATTTAGCATGTTTGATCGTCAATTGCAGTTCACACGCTCAGTTCACAGTGAAACAGACATTTGACATGATGACACCTCCTCACTTTAACTAGATCACCGAAAGACATATTTGGACTGACACAACAGCAGTTGTTCTTAAAAGTGAGTTGAGTCATTTTTGTCCCACTACAAATACAAATTCACCAAAACCATCAAGTCAATGGTTTTTATGTGTGTGTATCACCCTTGTTATAACCCAGGATTCAACCCTTAATCACGTGAGCCTTTTTGACTAAGATCTAGTATTATATTCAGTGTCCATGCATCATAAAGGCTCTGGGAGGCTGGAGGTAGAGGCGCTAAATGTTTCCTATCAGAATGTTTCCTTCAACCCGCAGCATATATTGCCCTCTAGATAAACATGTTTCTGTTCCAGTTTGTCCATCATTTAGCCGCTGACAAGCGTATTGCAGTTTCATTGAGCAGAGTGACTCATCCTTTATCCCTTATTCTCCTCTTAATGAGGCAGTTACCGAAACCTGCCTCTGTGAGACACTTGAGTCCAAATGTTAGATTCGCAGGACTATTCTCTGGTGAGATTCGTGTGATGCAGGCACAGGCTTTGAGTTTGTTTTTGAGCAATTAAATAAATGGACTGAAGCCTCCGTTCTCATGCCTTTAGTAAAATCTTTGTGTAACAACAGTTTATACATTATTTAAAAAATGCAAAACTAAAAAAGAAAAAAGCCTGAAAGCCAAAAGTGACAGCAATTTTTTAAATATAATGTCCTTTGTGATCAAAAAGTTGCAAGAAATAGAAAAAAATACCGGCAGTAATAAAAATATCTTAAACCTGGGTACTAAGTGTATATGTTGTGTAGTTTCAAATTATGTTCTGAATTCAAGGACATACCTGTACAGATGCTCCCAGGTATCTGTACAGGTATGTCAGGATGACGACTGCTTTAACCTCTGAGTCTGAGGTGTATGTGGGTGTTTATCCATTATTGGATTACATCCAGCCTCATGCCACTAAACAAATTTCTGCTTCACTTAATATTGACTGAAGAAAGAACAGGAAAGGCGTGCACAGAAATAACAGGACCAAGACAGATAAGGCGGGGCGGATGTGTGCGGAGAAGTGAATAATAGGAAGTCAAAAAATACACAATCTGACATGAACTACACGAGCTGCCAAAAAACCAAATGTGTACAGGGAGATTACTTATTGTGAATATATCTGTAAATATACCTGTGAACTAATAAGAACACTGTATTCACCCAAATGTTGTAATACAAAGAACAGATATGGATCAACTGCATTATTACATTAGCCCCACGTTGTGACCCAGAGCATGTGAGCAGCAGTCCTTCAGAAACCCTTCTGCATTCACAATTTTTTTTACCACATATTTAAACAGAGAGTGAAATATTAAGGTACAATGTTGTATTGATGGAGATCTATAGTAGACATGGATTATAGCAAATACGGCATGAATAGTTTAAAGGTGTACGTCAATAACAGTGGTCAAATTTATATTTTTTTATATTCCTGCTATAAAGTTTGCATAAAAACACAAAGTATTAACATAGATAATATACAGAAATGCTAAATAAATAAATATTAACTGAAAATGACCAAAAACAGAATAATCATGATTAATATTGTCCCAAAACTGTTCATATTGTAAATTGTCTGATATTACATGTCTCTTTCCTGACGCTTGAACAAATCCAACATGCAGCTCCATACTCGCCTTTCCTCTGACATTCCATGTTTAGTCCGGCTATATTAGATGAACTACCGACTCTGACGGGCAGAAATAAGCAGGGTTAGGCTCAAGACATTCCGGGTTGAGCCAGCAGAAGCCAACAGGACTTGACAGAACAGACCCAAAGCTTTAGCACCGCTGCTGTGTTCATGGAAAACATGGGTTCAAACAAGCCGCGGGAGGTTTGTAGTGATGATACACATCCTGTGTGTTGCACAGTTAGTTTAAGTCTCAGTATCCAGGGGAAAAAATCAGCTTTGTATGAAGCTGATGCTGTGTTCTTAAGAAATGTTGGTAAAGGGAGCTACCCAGAGTAGTGGGTCCAGCCACTATACAAAATAAATCATGTAATAAATCACAAAATAAATCAGATCATAAATATTTTGTCAAGTACTAATAGAAGACACGTTTAGTGGAGCTAAATCAGAAGCTCAGAATCGGTATGGGTGGGTGTTTGAGTGTGTGGGTGATGCTTTGGAGTTCACAGGCATTGCTAACATGTGATAGTGTTGGCATATGCCTCGCAAAAGACCTTATTGCATTAGAGACACACCGTGTTGTTTCACATTTCTCGGAGCATCTTTTTTTTTAAATGTCTCTTCTTTATACCGTTGAGCATCTCCAAGGACGGAGCTTCCTTGTTTGGTTTGTGTGGGTCTTCAGCGGAGGCGTTCAAGGCTCCAGACTGGATAAACGTCACTCCACACCTGAACACGCTTGTGCATGCTCAGGTCTAATTTGTTGTGGGAATGAGTGGGAACCGCCCTCCTATGAAATACATCATTGATCATGTCTTTTGGTCATGGATTGACAGGATGCAACTAAGAGAAGAAAAATGGGTAAAAAATTCATTATTATTTAATGACTACAATCATTTCAAAATCTTAACCATGACAACAATCTTAATGTTCCATTGATTTTTAACCCGAGGCACAAAGAAATAAACTCATCCAGCCTACAGGAGCAATATCATTTGCACTTGTAATGGGTTCAAAAATACAAAAATGACACACCATGACTTTGGTAAAATGCTGATGTTAATTGTTGTTCCAGACATAATATTTATTCAACCTGTAAAAGCTAGAGGAACAACCTAAGTACATCTATCCTAACAGTTTGCCTGGTGTCAGTCATCAATGAAAACCATACATTTTTGAAAAGTAATCGTTAAATTTTCTTTTTCTCACCGGCCGGCTTGAAGTTATCTTCAAAGAGTACAGACAAGCCAACTGCAGAGCAGAAATGATGCATACTTGTCACATACATGAAAGACAGCTTTGCATCACCATTTAGTCTAATGTGGAAGGAATTCCATCATCTCCTGTTTGTTCAGCGACCTTTAACTTGGAAGAATTCAGAAAAATCCACTCTATATAGTTTGGAAACAGTCCCAAATGACTGCTGACAAGTCTAAAAGAAATGATGTAAGATATATATTGTACTTTTTATTTCAGTTCATGGTTAATTCACTGAAATGTTTTGAACATATTTCACTGATTTGGAAGAGGGGTCACATTCCAACAAACCTACGGAGACAACTGAAGGGCAGCAATGACAATAATTCATGAACAACATTCTCATCACAGCCACAATGTAAAATAATTGTGCTCACCATCAGTCACTCAACCATTGTGCTGCTGCTCTAGAATTATGTAAGCAAAATTGCTGTATTCATGGATCAAAGCTACAAACACAAATCAATGTAGTCACGTTGTAGCTGAACCACAACGTTGTGTTTGTACATATAACTCATGACATTTTAGTGTGGGAAGAAGAAGACGTGAGATGTTGGAGTTGCATGTGTGGGCACAGTGGTGGTGCAAATGTGCAAGTATGTGTGTAAATAGGCCTTGCATTGTGTTCTTTTCTGTAGTCTGGAAAGCCTGAGTTTCTTACACGCTAAACTGATTAACATTCAAGATGGCTAGAATGCCTGAAACTATGCCTGCACCACCAGGAGTAACGTATTACTGAATAAAGCACGCATAAATACCTAAATAGACAAAAAAAGAAATGTGAAATACGTGTTAGATTAAAATTTTTCTCTATTTTCAAATGTAATTAAATTTATCTTGGCAATTTCATTTTATGCATTACAATCACTTCCACTTGTGTTAAAGCTGGTTTGAATCAGCGGCCATATGCTGGTACATCTACCATTCACACCGCAGTTAATGCATTTATTGACATGAATTATAAACAACTACAGAGAAACACATCGCAACAACATTCGTTTTTCAACTTTCAGACAGCTTTTTTGCACACATATGGCACACCAAAACACCAAAGCACATCTTTTTTTCCTTTCATTGCCTACCCTCCTTCTTTCTATCTTTCTTTCTTTCTCATCTGCTTGCTGGCATGCTTGTCTCACCTCCTCGACCTATGTCACCTGCTGTCCTCTGCTCAATAATTACCTCTGAGTGCCGGTGACATTTTACTGCCTCATTTCCCATACATGAGAGTAAGACATAGAACAGAAGAAAAAAGAAAGAAAGACATCGGGACAAAAAACAAAAAATCTATTGAGCGGCATCACAGCAAGTGACCTTTTATAGCGACGGCTGACTCTTCTTAGATCTGTGCCCTGTGAGAGGATTGAGACAGCGTTTGATCTTTTAAACAGTCAGACGTTGCAGACTGTGGTGTAATTACAAGACAGCTGAGGCGCAGGCAGGGGAGCATTGATCAGAAGTAAGCACACAACCACACTCACATGACAACATCCACACACACAAACACAATACACACAACATAAGTCCAATATGCATGCACTTAAGGTAAATGCACAGAAACATCTAAAGTTCACCGGGATTCTACGTCCCGTACTGAGCTTGGATAGTTAAAGCCATGAAATATTACTGATGCTACAATTATGTTATGGCGTTGCCATGGCCACAGAGGTTTATCACTTGAGAAAAAGGGAGATATAAAAAAGTTCAAGAAGTTTTACTACTGATGTTAGTAAAATACATACTTTTCAGCAAAGATTTTTTTTTCTTTTTTAAGCTGCTTAGCATTAATAGGTGAGAATGAGCGTACTTAAAGGTGGTGATGCTTGATACTGCATCTATAACTACCAGCAGGGATGCAGATTGGAGGAGAATTTTAAATGATGGAGCGACGATTTACTGCCCAATTTACCAATACATCTGAGATGAAATTCAGTACACAGATAACAGCATCAATACTGAATGGTAAGTCTAAAGATTTTTTTTTCCCCCTGAATATTTGCTAATTTCACTCATTCATTCGCCAAATGAATGGTTTTCTGAAAAATAGAGTGTAAGTATAATTTTATGCCATTTTGATTGAAACCAGGAAAAAGGGAGCGAGAGCAGCAATTTTCACTTTCTGTAGCAGAGTTACCAAAAATATAGTTTGTGATTTACATTTTGAGCACTTCTCAAAATTAGTCAACTTTAACGTAAAAGCATGAAATATTCATTGTACTGTCCTCAACTTTCTGAAAGATTTTCAGGACTTGAATTTTGGCCAATTTTGCTAATTGAGTTTTTTTTTTTTTAAGAACACATAGCTGTTTAATACTCAACAGGAAAACAAGTGGCAATTAAATCTTCAATGAAAGGATAGTTAATTTATAATTTAACTATACCCGTAGGGGGAAAAAAAACAGCAAAACAGTCACAATATCAAGCTCCCTTTAAAACAATATGAAATGTTTTTCATTGGATTTTTCATGTTGCCTAAAAGTGAACAGACTGTACGCTCATATCGGCAGTAAAAATATGTCGTCAGGCATTAGACTGCCCTCGTTAAGCACAAAACTCATTATGGCATGCCTCGCTCCCCTGCTGAAATAAAAAGTGAGCATTTTCTTCAATTTGAAGGGAAGAAAAACTAAAACAGTAGTTAGCTCCTTCTATCTGTATCACTCAGGGAGGTTTTGGTGTCTAAGACCCATGTGCAGACAGAGATAAAGCTGAGAAGGGTTAGTTATACAGCTTTTTTAAGAGGCTGTAATAATATTCATTAATTTAGATTCATTTCAACTTCTATTTGAACAGAGAGAGAGAGTGAGAAATGAGAGAGTCATTGGATATAAGATTCAGAAGACCAGGATATGGAGGTTTTGGTCCGAGGTCAGAAAGTTAAGCTGGTGTCACTGAACTCAGTCAAGAAAAGTAAATACTCAAAAGGCAGTCAATCAACCTCAAAGTCTTTTCTCTGAGTTTTTGGAAGTTCTGCTGCTCTCTGTTGAGCAAGTATACCCTTTTTGTTGTACAACTAAAAATAGGGGAAAAAGTTGTATTGGGAAAGTAGATAGGAAAATATAAGTCTCTCATTCATTCATTCAAAAACCTGTGGATTTCACATTTTATCCCCCTGAATTTCAGACAGTACCACACTTCAAACATGTCCAGCAGGCAAAGCCATGCAATTTCTACAGCCAGAAAGTTCATCTAAAATTGATATGGGAATTTTGAATCGCATATGACAGAGGCTATCGACTTCACTTTTGTTGTGCATGGTGTGTTTGTCTGTCAGAGATATCTGCTGTCGTCACATAGGTCTGCCAATGAAAAAAGAAAATAGCCTCCCATAAACTACAGAGTTGACTTCAAGCTGCGAACCTATGCTAGTTCTGAAAACTTTAATAAACTACTTGATACAGCCATAAACCACACACTTAAAAAATCTAAAATGCATTTAGTGACTATTAGCATTGGAAAAGTGTACAATTAATACAATTTCATTAGTACAGTTTTGTAATAATACAGTAAAGAACCTAAAGAGTAAAATTGTCCCAAGGAATATAAAACTAAAAAGCTTAAAGTGAGTAAAATAGTCACTTTGTAAATGAGTGATAGTATCTTTCATGTTCCACAAAGTTATGGGATGCATGAATATTGATGTCTTTTAATTAGGATGTAACTTTTGGGTATTTTTGATTGTGACTGCAGCTGATTAATTTCCATCAGAGACTGCATTGTCAGTCAGTATACAGTCCTTGTTCCAGGCCACATATGGTCCCATCAACCCAGAGAACACTTGGCCAAACTTCTTCACCTGTACAAATTAAATAGAAATACAGTGCGGCCTCACGCATGCGCGTATCAACACTCACAACTTCACCTCATCACGGATTTTTGGTAGGCAGTCACGTGATACCGTACTCGCATTCCATTGGCTGACGGCATCCAGAAGTGCGCTCGGTTCTGTGAGTCTCAGTCAATCAATCAATCAAGTTTTATTTATATAGAGCTTAATCATGGCAACAGACATTTCAAAGCGCTTTAACAGACAGAGAAACCCAACTGAACCCTTCAGAGCAAGCATAAGCGACAGTGGCGGGGAAAAACTCCCTCGATGAGGAAGAAACTCCGGGCAGGACCCAGACTCTTTTGGGTGGCCATCCGCCTTGACCGGTTGGGTGGAAAAGAAATCAAAGGAAGATAAGAACAGGGAGAGAGAAAGAGAGACAGAGAGAGTGGCAGATAGTCCAGATAGAGACAGTGTCAATATGGTTAAAGTTGTTTCCCATCGCTAAAGTCAAGGCACAATTACAGCTGCGTGGATGACCGTATGGCTGCACGGAGAAAGAAAGAACGCAGGACCCCAGCCGATGGATAGATGGGGGTGATGCTGGTGGGTTTGGAGGTGCAGGTCCACAGAGGACGGTCCACAGCGCATGGGCGGATGAGGGGTGGAACAGTATGATGACACGAAGGAAGAGAGGCAGCAGGACCCCAGCCGATGGTTAGGTGAGGGGTGATACTGGTGGATGGGAGGTGCAGGTCCACAGCAGATTGTCCACAACGGATGGGTGGATGAGGGGTGAATAAGCATGGTGGCGCAGAGGGAAAAAAAAGGAAGCTGGACCCCAGCCGATGATTAGGTTAGGGGTGATACTGGTGGGATGAGAAGAGCAGGTCCATAGCAGATGGGTGGATGAGGGGTGAACTTGAGAAAAACCTGTGAGGACATAGAGCACAGAGACTCCAGGGAAGAATTTGAGTTAGTAGGGTGTGATTGGAGACTTGGAGAGTGAGATTGGAGAGGAGGAGGAGTAACAGAGATTGTTGGAGAGAAGGAGGAGGAGAGAGGAACTCATCGAGTCTGGATGTTGAGTCTCTAGCAGTGTAGGTCTATAAGAAAAAAAAATGTAGTAGCCTTAATTGTAAAATTTGTGAAAAAGAAAAGTTTTAAGTCTAGTCTTAAATAGTGAGAGGGTGTCTGCCTCTCGAACTAAGGTAAGACACAAAAGTGCTTTAAACAGTCGATAAGAGTGTGGGAAAAGGTAAAACAGATAGAAGGTGATTTAATATCAGTATGGGGAGGGTCATAAACGTTTAAATTACCATAAATAATAAGATAAATAGTTTGTCACTCTACCGCAGAATTTGTTAATCGCGTGTCGTTCCTGGAACTCATTAACCGCAAAGAATGAGGGCTCACTGTTTTGCTGTAGAAAGGTTCTAGCATAACTGTCCTCCTGTTGGATGGAGGCCACATTTATAACACAACCTGAGGACATCTCCTTTTTTGTCTTAAGCTTCATGCCATAAGTTTGAGCAGCTATTAAGTCTTCAGTCTTGAGTAACTGAAGAACAACTAGACAAACAGTACATGCAATATTAAGAGTTACAACTGATACAAAATGATTCCTAAAGGCACAAGCTGTAAGACGTTCTGGCATCAAGTTAACAGACTTTGACATGGAAAGCTTTCCCATTGATGTTAGTGCAAATTCTCATTCTTCCAGGTCATGAAGGCTGAATTTAACTGAACCAGACTTCTGTCTGGGTTTTTTTTTGTTTGTTTTTTTATATACTGATTATAATCCCCACGGGGAAATTAGTGACACACTCTTATTAGTTCAAACCGTGCATATACTGTATATGTGTGTACAGACCCTGAACACACAAACACACTCATGGGACATGTATGCATGCAGAGGAGGTAGAGTGGCGGGCAGCTCCTTTGTGGTGCTCCCCAAATGAGTGACTTGTAAGGGGGATGGCACCTTGCTCAAGGGTGCCTCAGCAGTGCTCCGGAGGGGAGCTGATACCTCCCACTGTCAGCTCACCTCTGGGTGTTGTTTTTTGGGCGGGAGCGGGAATCGAACCGCCGATCTTTGAAACATTGGACGACCCGCTCTACCGCGCGCTCTACCACTGAGCCACTGCTGGTTTGAACATGTTTCACCTCTCATCTTAAGCTTCATTAATTTACATGGTGCAATATCATCTATTACATTGTACAGAAGTAAGAGCAGTTTTAAAGAAGTGCTACCACAAATGTAAAACTAGTGGAAGGTGGCCCAGGCTGGAAAAATGCAAATTCATGAGCCCTCATTAGGTTCTGCCCTGCAGTGTTTTGAACATGATGGGCCTTTTTCAACAGGGTGTTTTCAACAAGTGTTTAAGCCAGAGAGAGGGACATTCCAAGAACCTGGGGAGACGAGAAAGCATTAATAAGAAATGAGATAGCTGGGATAGTGCTTAACTAGAGGAGCATAGTTAGACTATGTAGAGGGGAGGATTGGTCAGTTATTATGGTTTTAAACTAAGTCCAAAAAAAAAATACAACTTTCATTTATATGTCAGTATATGAATTTCAAAAAATGAATAGAGATACCTGGCATAAAAATTGTTAATGCAACCTACTTAAAGCATTAGTGATCAAGCCGTTTGTTTCTGTAGTCTTGATTCAAACCCAAGTGACGAGGCCTGTTGTTATTGCTCTCATCATGATGACATTTCTGGAGACTAACATTGTTGCTTTTGTTTAAGAGTTTTAAAATTCGCTAAAGGACCTACCTATTTTTCTTTAAATCATTGCTTCATCTTTAGTTGCTAAATTTAGACCCACAATTCTTTGGGTGATATAGATGTCAGGCTGTACAGTGGTAAATTTAGCACTCTCACTACACATTAAAAACTTCCTGTGTCCAAATTTGGGGCGCATAGGGTTTGCATTTTATCTCCAAGTACTGTAACTTCCCCCTACTTTCCAAAAACATGCAATAGAAGTGAACTGGTCTTGTAATGAATTGTCATAAGCATGAAGGTAAGTGTGGAGGTTTCTTTGACTTAACACGTTTTGAGTCTATCCAGGGACATGGTCTAGAATGTGAGCTGGGGTAAGCTCCAGCTGCCTTGTGACTCTGCACAAGTCTTCATACAAAATGGATGGATGGATGGATGGATGGATGGATGGATGGATGGATGGATGGATGGATGGATGGATGGATGGATGGATGGATGGATGGATGGATGGATGGATGGATGGATGGATGGATGGATGAATGGATGGATGGATGGATGGACTATATATTGTTCTGCGATGATAATATGCAGCAAAGTCAAAGACAGAGGGACAGACCATGAAAAGCGACCGTGAACATAAGCAGGGCAGGGGAAAATGTGAACACCTCACAACTAACCCTCAGGGACAAGAACCGTTTGCTGTGTTGTTTGCCAACTGCTGCAATAGTGAAATTGGTTACCCCTGGAAATACAGTAAGAGCCCTGTCTATATTTAAGAGCACTGTCTGCAGCACAAGCATTAAAAAGATCTAGAGATTATGCTCTCGAAAGACCTTTCAGTGTAGCCTCAGGCATCTGTTCTGTTGTTGGTCTGTGTGGAGTTGTATAAAAAAATATGTGCTGATGATGTAACAAAAATAACATTTTCAGTCTTGTATTGTTGTTTCTAGGGTACAAACTCATTTAGGCTAAAGACCTATAATGCTTCACAATATTAGCAAAATTTACTCATGCAATGGTTTGTTTGAAAGAGATAATTTATCAAAGTTTATGCTACAGCTCGCACAATTATTTATTTGGACTGTCAGAGCTCATGAAAAACAGCCTCAGCTGTTGGACAGACGACGGGAACAGAGAAATCGTATGCCAACAGTCACAGCAGGGTGTTTCTTTATCCAGCCTTTATGGTGGAAAAGCATTGCTTGGAGGCAGGGGGAGTGGGGTGGTGGGGTAGAAAAATTAAAAGCAAAACTAATGGGCAAGGAAAACAGAGAAACAAACTGAAAGGGATGATGGGGAGAAGGGAGAGAGAGTGAAGGTGTTGTGGTAAGGCAACAAGGATGGAAACAAGACAGGAAGATTTAAGGCACAAATTCTACCACATAAGGAGCGCTGACAGAGACGTTGATTCACCGATGATCCTACAGAGAATGCCAAGTGTGGAGAAAAAGTGAGAGGTGAGAGGACATAGATTAGATGTGAAGGAGAGAATGAAAGCAGGCAATGTGGAATGCAACTGAAAGAGAGAGAGGAGAGGAGCCAGATATCTGTGAAGTGATAAGGAGGCGGCCGTGGCTTAGAAGATGGGGATTGGTAGTAAACATTTAGTCAGGCAGAAATGGAAGTCAAAGTGACTTTTGAACAGTCGACTGTCTCCTTGCTCTCTATATCTCTCTGGCTCTGATTTTGAGCTGTACATTGCCCTCTGCATTTTTAGGGGAGTCATCTGCCAAATTGGATCAATAAGTAATTAACACTTTGGCTCTTTGCTGACATGTTCTCCTCCTTACCTCCTCTGTCGTTTGTTCTACTGCAACATGCTGCAGATACCAATGCACATGAATGAAAGAATGTAGACGGGGTTTACTCATTTACTAATTTACACACTTCTTGGGTCTTCACTGGGCTAATGAGGGATGTGAGCTCAGGGTATCGACCTCAATGCTCCTAGAAAAAGCTCTGAATTCCATCTATTCATCCATCCATTCTATACTGACTGAGTCTCTCCTGCACCATAAAGTTGCATTCCCTTCCAGCCATTCGTCTGCCACCTGCTGATGGTCAATATCAGTTAGACACTATCAGAAAAACGAATATAGTAGCACATGCATCGATAACAGATAGGAGAGAAGATCTTGGTGGGATAAAGCTACAAAAATAGTGAGACTTGTCAAAGTAATCAAATGTAGGGGGTGTGGGGTGACAAAAAAGAAAGCCAAGAGAAAATAAAGGTAGCAATGGCAATAATAGAATGTCAGGGGGAAAGACGGAAAAGGCAGAAAGACATGTTGGGGAGAGAGATAACAACAGCCTGCAGCCAAGAAGAGGATTGATGTGTGAGGATTCACTGCAAAGCTCCATCATCAATCCTATCGGCTAATAAGATGTATGACTAAATTATTGATAAGTGAACTTCATCAATAATTGCAGCACTGTTGCTTTTGGGGCCACAGACTGTAGAGAAGGAGAGAATCTGAGCTGTTATCTTAGAAAACACACAGTCATCATCACAGACGCTTTAAAAATAACAGAAGGACACAAGAAGAAAGAAAGAAAAAAGACCTTGAAGTTATTTCACTGATGAATGTTGAGCTGTGGATGATGCTGATGGACACATTCAGAATGCACATTCACAATTCAATTGGACAAACCCTCTTCTGACCGCATCATGAGGTCATAAACTGGAAGCAGCTGTGACGTAACTTTCACAGTCCTTCCTCCATCTGCTTGATGGAATGGACCAATATTACACTGTAAAATCCCTGTTGAGGATTTACTATTGAATAATATAAACAACATATCTTTTTAGAAGCCTGCTTCTTCTTCTTCTTTTCCTTTCGGCCTTTCCCTTCAGGGGTCGCCACAGCGAATCAACCGCCTCCATCTAACCCTGTCCTTTGCATCCTCTTCTCTCACACCAACTACCTTCATGTCCTCTTTCACTACATCCATAAACCTCCTCTTTGGTCTTCCTCTAGGCCTCCTGCCTGGCAGTTCAAAACTCAGCATTCTTCTACTAATATATTCACTGTCTCTCCTCTGGACATGTCCAAACCATCTCAGTCTGGCCTCTCTGACTTTATCTCCAAAACCTCTAACATGTGCTGTCCCTCTGATGTACTCATTCCTGATCCTATCCTTCCTGGTCACTCCCAAAGAGAACCTCAGCATCTTCATCTCTGCTACCTCCAGCTCTGCCTCCTGTCTTTTCCTCATTGACACTGTCTCTAGACCAAACAACATCGCTGGTCTTACCACAGTTTTGTACACCTTTCCTTTCATTTTAGCTGAAACTCTTCTATCACACATCACACCTGACACTTTTCTCCAACCATTCCATCCTGCCTGCACACGTTTCTTCACCTCTTTTCCACACTCTCCATTGCTCTGGACTGTTGACCCCAAGTACTTAAAATCCTCCACCTTCTTGATCTCTTCTCCCTGTAACCTCACTCTTCCACTTGGGTCCCTCTCATTCACACACATGTACTCTGTCTTACTGCTAACCTTCATCCCTCTCCTTTCCAGGACAAACCTCCACCTCTCTAGCTTCTCCTCCATCTCTTCCCTACTCTCACTGCAGATCACAATGTCATCTGCAAACATCATAGTCCATGGAGATTCCTGTCTAACCTCGTCTGTCAGCCTGTCCATCACCATAGCGAACAAGAAGGGGCTCAGAGCTGATCCCTGATGCAGTCTCACCTCCACCTTGAACTCCTCTGTCACCCCTACAGTACACCTCACCACTGTCTTACAGTCCTCATACATGTCCTGCACCACTCTAACATACTTCTCTGCCACTCCAGACTTCCTCATACAATACCACAGTTCCTCTCTGGGCACCCTGTCATAAGCTTTCTCCAGATCAACAAAAACACAATGCAGCTCCGTCTGGCCTTCTCTGTACTTCTCTATCAACATCCTCAAAGCAAATACTGCATCCTTGGTACTCTTTTTTGGCATGAAACCATACTGCTGCTCACAAATGCTCACTTCTGCCCTTAGTCTAGCTTCCACTACTCTTTCCCATAACTTCATTGTATGGCTCATCAGCTTTATTCCTCTGTAGTTGCCACAACTCTGCACATCTCCCTTGTTCTTAAAAATGGGCACCAGCACACTTCTCCTCCATTCCTCAGGCATCGTCTCACTATCTAAGATCCTGTTGAACAACCCAGTCAGAAACTCTACTGCCACCTCACCGAGACACTTCCAAACCTCTACTGGTATATCATCAGGACCGACTGCCTTTCCACTCTTCATCCTCTTCAGTGCTCTCCTCACTTCATCCTGGCTAATCTTTGCTACATCCTGGTCCACAACAGTCACCTCTTCTAGTCTTTGTTCTCTCTCATTTTCCACGTTCATCAACTCTTCAAAGTACTAATTCCATCTTCCCATCACACTACTGGCACCTGTCAATAGACTTCCATCCCTATCCTTAATCACCCTAACCTGCTGCACGTCCCTCCCATCTCTGTCTCTCTGTTTTGCCAGCCTGTATAGATCAGTCTCTCCCTCCTTACTGTCCAACCGAGCATACAAGTCATCATAAGCTTCTTGTTAGGCCTTTGCTACCTCTACCTTCACCTTACGCTGTATCTCCCTGTACTCCTGTCTACTCTCCTCAGTCCTCTCAGTGTCCCACTTCTTCTTAGCTAACCTCTTTCTTTGTATACACTCCTGTACCTCCTCATTCCACCACCAAGTCTCCTTATCTACTTTCCTTCCAGATGACACACCAAATACTCTCCTACCTGTCTCCCTGATCACATTAGCTGTAGTTGTCCAGTCATCTGGAAGCACCTCCTGACCACCCAGAGCCTGTCTTAACTCCTTCCTAAAGGTCATGCAATACCCTTCCTTTTTTAGCTTCCACCATTTCGTCCTCTGCTCTGCCTTTGCCCTCTTCATCTTCCTCACCACCAGAGTCATCCTACACACCACCATCCTATGCTGTTTGGCTACACTCTCGCCTACCACTACTTTGCAATCACTGATCTCCTTCAGGTTACATCGTCTACACAAGATGTAGTCTACCTGTGTGCTCCTACCACCACTCTTATAGGTCACCCTATGTTCCTGCCTCTTCTGGAAGAAAGTATTCACTACAGCCATTTCCATCCTTTTTGCAAAGTCAACTACCATCTGTCCTTCTGCGTTCCTCTCCTGGATACCAAACCTGCCCATCACCTCCTCATCTCCTCTGTTACCTGCACCAACATGTCCATTGAAGTCTGCACCAATGACAACTCTCTCACTTCTAGGTATGCTCTGCATCACTTCATCAAAGTCCAACCAGAATTTCTCCTTCTCCTCCAGCTCTCTACCTTTTCCTGTCATAGTTCCAACATTCAACGTCCCTACTCTTAGTCCTATACTCTTGGCGCTCCTCTTCTCTTTCTTCGTGCGAACGCACTTTCCTCCTCTCCTTTTTAGAAGCCTGCTGCTGTGGATAAAAATATATATTTTTTATATCTGAAATAACAAATCATTGTTTAAACAAGTACCCCAGAGTGTCTCCATGGGTAACACATTCACAATTTGGAAATTGAGCTATCAAGAACTTTTGGAAACCACTCAAAAAATACTTTGGGTTCTTCTGAAGGGGCGTTGCATGAGGTACTTATGCCTCATCAGTGAATTACCTATTACCAATAAAACAATTATTGACAGGCTTACCATATTGCAGAAGCAGCAGGAGTACCGGTGTTCAAATTCAAATACTGCTGTGATGGTAGTAAAAAGATATTCCAGTCACTGAAAAAAAGGCTGATTAAAACAATCATAATCACTTTCATCATAAGCTGTGTTATTAATATTTTGACCTTCTTGTCCGACCACAAGGGTCATGCCAACCACCAAATCATTTCACTGTCAGTAACAAAGAGTACTGCAGCAGCGGACTCAGTGATTCCAACCCAGGCTAAACTTACCAGAGCAACACTCTGTTATTCTCCCACAAATAATAAAACACCTAAGTTCCTCTTGTCTCGGACTGTTGGCCTCTCCTCAGGTTCAGCACAATACTGCAGATAAAGGAGAATATGGATTGTAGATGTGATGCTGTAGGAAATGCATGATTATGTTTTCTTAACTTTAGCTGAAATACATGGTATTAATACTGTATATGCAGTGTATAATATATATATATATATATATACATACATATATATATACATATATATATATACATATATACATATATACATATATACATACATATATATATATATATATATATATATATATATATATATATATATATATATATATATATATATATGGTTATGGACGAGCTATGCAGCAGATGCGTTGCCAGCGCATTGCGGAGTCACACGAAAGACAAACAACCACCACGCACACTCACACCAATTCTCCTAAATTGCATGTTTTGGAGGAGAACCTGGAGAGAATCTGCACAGACAGAATAAGAACATACAACAGACATACAACAGGTTAAACAAGAAAATATAAAAATATTAAAATTGTACATGATGGTTGTATTTGACACTGCTTAGTGTAGTAAAAGTACTATGACATTGTATTGTCTCATTTTCTATTCATAAATGTCATATACTGTATGTAATAATGTTTACCAGTATTACTGGTTTGGTCACACGGTACATATATGCACCATGATACACACACAGTGAATTACCTTTCCGTGTTACACACTTCATTTGGGTTTGCCAACGTGCTCACTCTCCTAGCCATACAGTTTCAACAATGAGCATCATTTATCTTGGCAGTGACTTTCCCAGTTTCCTGTCGTCTCTTGAGTATTTAAAGGTTTGGCGTGTGTTTTTGTTTGCATTTCCTTCTATGAACCTACTACTGCTGTAGATGTATGTACAAATGTATTTGTTTGCCTGTATCCTTGTATATTTTGTATGCTTCTTTATGTGTGTTTGCCAGCAGTCAGTTGCATTACCCTGTCAGAGTGCGGAGTCTAGCTCATATCTTTGCTCTAACAGCCGGATAGGAATACCACTCCGCTTTTGATTTGAGGCTAGAAAAGTGGTTTAGCACACCTCTTTCACATATCTCACCCTCTCCTCTTCCACCTCCTCCTACTCCTCCTCCTCCCCTCTTGCATTCCCAATTTACTTGTATTTGTCAATCTCCACCTAGTCCCGGCTGAGCTGGAATCTGCCATACATAAAATATATAGGAAAAGCCTCACAGGAACTTTTTCTGGAATGAAAATTTGACTCAAGTTAATGTTTAAATGTCAACAAAATTGTGTTATAATGTTTATGTAGAGAATTGTCACGGTTCGGCGTGGCAGTGCTGGTGTGTGGCAGGGAGAGGCCAAACTGGTGGGTGGAGCCACGGCTCCACACCTGAAGCTCATCCACACACTGTGGTGATCATCTCACCTGAACTTGTTTTGAGCTAATGACTCTAAGGCTTTTTAAGCCTGACTCAATGTGAGCTCAGAGCTGGTTCATTTCTGATGTTTGGTTCCTAAAAGTCTGTTTGGTTTTTGGAGATTCTCGTCTGTCTGGAGAATTTTTGGGTTGGTTAATAAATCATAGCTGGAAGATTAGCTTTTGGTGTCCTGCATTTGGGTCCACATCCCACCACATGTGACAGAGAATAGAATAAGTTAACAGGGGTGCACTGTATTTAGTTTTGGATTTTTACAGTTTCAAAAGACCACCAATTTCAAATCATTTTGAAAAATTTGGAGTCACCTGTCACGAGATTTAGAATCACATCACAAAAAAAAAAAAAAAGAATCACATCACAAAATACAAAGCATCAAAAATTCTGCACACAGCTGTGTCTATTAGTTTTGTAAGGGACAACAGTTGTGAGCCAAAAAAGAAAAGATCATGCATTTCTCTACGTAAACTGCTGTAATGTAACTGTAATGTACACAGTTTATTTTCATTTTTAATCATATCTTCTTATTTTTCCTTTCAGCGTATCCCATTAGTGGTCGCCACAGCGTGTCATCCTTTTCTATGTCAGCCTATCGTCAGCATCCTCCTCTCTAACATCAACGGTGCTCACTACATCCATCTATCTTCTCTCTGGTCTTCCCCTTGCCCTCTTCCTGGAGCCACCAGGAAGAGGACAATATGCTTCTTTGATTTCAAAAATATGTGGCCACCTCATATTTTTCAAATTTACTGCATATACTGAAGTGGATAAAATAAAATTAAATAATTATATCAATCATTAATTGATTCCTAATAAATACTATGTAGTAATGAGGTGTTCTCTAATACACTCAAGGGATATTTATCATTGTCCACAGTGGTACTTTTATTTTTAATACCCAAAGTGCAGTTTGTGTGGTTTCACTTCCATCCCCTGACTTAAAAAAAAATCTGGTAGCAGCAACATGCACCCCATGCACTTATGAGTCCGTAGCAGTAGCCTCATTTGAATTCTGACCAGGGGCTCTTGGCTGTGTGTCTTTCCCCCTCTCCCTCTCTTCCCTTCCAGTCTATCCACACCTCCCCTATCAAATGCAAAACACCGCCTGAAAAGACCTTGCAAACTGAGATTTAAATGCTTAAATAAAGGATCCAAATGCTGTTTCCACTGCTGGAACCACGGCACAAGCATTTCTACCTTACATCATTCTGAATGTGATTTTCAATGGATAATAGCACCTTCATTTTTCAAGGAAATCTCTTCAGGATCTGTGTTCATGTCAGGCTGTAAATGTCAATATTTGATATTTCCAAGGAAGCTCAGAGACATTTGTTGTGAGATAACAGCAAATCTGTAAACCCTTTACACCATGAGATGCCAGATGTGGTTCCTGTTGAGCCTTCAGTTTAGATTCCTTTGCTGTCAAGTGGTCAAAATGTACTTGAAATCTGTCTTTTTATTACCTGATTGCACTTCAAACATGTGCCCCTGAAGTTCAAGTGGTCTGATGTCCTCCCTAGGTGAGGCTGATAAGCAGCCTGACCTTTGTACCAGTCGGCATCTCTCCATGTTCATTGTACAAATATATTTTAAAAATATGCAGACTTGCTTATTTCATATATGAATATGCATTGTATGCATGCACTTTTTTCTGTTATGTTTTATCTTCAGTGTTTTATTAAAGGCTCCAACTCTGTGAGCCTAAAACCTCAACTCTATCATCAACATAAATATTCATTGAGCAGTGTACCTATTAGATGTATGAGATGTGCCGGCCCCAGTCAGCTGTCTTCATTAGTGCTATCATGCCTTGCTTTCAGCATTAAGCTTTTCTCCCTTCCCCTCCATCCCCATTCCCTGTCCCTCACTTCCATCACCCTGATGCCGACAAGGGGCTCTGTAACAAATTGCTGTATTAAAAGAGATTATTAAATAGCATTTTATGTATAAGAAAATAGAAGAGCTTAGAAATAATCTGTCATTTTCCTCTGTCTTTTGAATCTTTGGTTCTTTGTCTCTTTATTGGCCTGTCTCACTCTATTTCTCCCTATGTTTGATTGCAGTTGTAGATTTTTACAGATTTAAATGTTGATAACAATTCGGTGGCAGAGGGCAAACAGTAGAGAGGGATGAAGAGATGGATGACAGGAAAAAGACATTGAGAGAGGGTTGATGGGTGTGGAGAGGTGCAGAGATTTGCAAACAAATTTAATAACTAGCCCGCAGAATGGAATCACTTTGCTAGCTTTGGAATTACTCACCTCCCAGAAAGCGAGTGAGAAGAGGTGATAGTGGGATGTTGAAAAAAGATAGGGGGGGGATGGGGAGGAGGGATGCTGTATTAAAGAACTAGAGAAAATTTGAAGGGTGTCACATCAATTTCAGCTGCCGCAGTTATCAGGGTGATTGGTTTACCCCTGAAAGAAAAAGAAAATCAGGGTAGGAAAGGAGAGACATGAAGAGAGGGATGGCAAGTATAAAAAGAGAGGCATACCGGCAAAGAAAATTAAAATGACCAAGTTTCTCCTATTGATGTAAGGAAGGGTCTTAATTTCCAAAATTTAATTCTGATAATTTGGGATTTTGACTAAACCAACCTTAGTCAAGCTTTTGATCAAAGGGCTCCTAAATTAGCGTCATTATTATTATTGTTATCAAAGATTTTGCCAAATCAGTCTGATGTTTATCATCAAATGTGACAGTATCGGAATTAGTTTGACAATAATGTTAATGATTTATCACCGGTCACATAAGGACATGCAACAATCAACATAAAGATAAGACAACTCACTTTATTTGTCCAATGAGATGCAAAAGTGTGAAATTTAGTCCAGTTGTTTCTGAAATTAAATGTTTTCCATGACCATGGTAGATTTTTTGTGGTGGCTTTCCCATCTTATGACACCATCAGCCATGAGAAGTGAAGCAATGATTAAGATAAAACACATGCATGTCATGCCAGTTCTATCAAAGTAATGGCATAAAGAAGTGATCTGTAACTTGCATTCAGTTTACAACATCCATCCTTGCCCCACTAGTCATTGCATCCATTCCACAAAGAATTAATATGTTTAGAATTGTAAGCATCAAACAGTAATTACTAGTGGGAAAGGCCAGGTCCATCCTGGGAGTGGTCACCATTCTGTTTGCTAGAATCTGGGAACAACACAAATCATAGTTTGCCAATTTTTGAGTGAGATGTTTCTCCATTTCCATTCTCTTTATTCCTTGGACCCACGAGAAGGAAACTGGAATTATTTGAGTTGCTACACCTGAGGCAAAAAAGTACTTTTATGTTGAGCTTCTTAGTTTGTTTGGGGGTTTTTTTTGCATCTTGAGATGCTGGAGGGCTATTTGCTTGATGAGTCACTTGGTGGTGGATCTTTGTCCAATATTCTGACCTTTTGCTTTACTTTTCTGCAATATACCATATTCAATCAAAATCTTCTATTTTTCAATTTTTCATTTGTCAAACGTAGTTGAGAAATAAATTAAATTTGTCAAGAAAGATATTTAAGCAGAGTAAATGACTTATCCTAAACCATTAATTCTCAGGCCGGTGATGTGAATCTAACAGAGACTATTTGTCTTTGCTGTCAGCACACACATTAGGCAGAAATCACACTGCTAGTGATGTTTGGTCTGAAATTAAAGCAAGACAGTTACTCATTTTAGCATCCCAAAATAACATCTATGTATAGTAAAGCACGACAAAATGAAGTGACAAGCAGATACAAAATGTTTACCCTTAAATGTTGTTATAATTTATAACAGCAAAACTGTGACTGAATGGGTCTTTAATAAATCTTAAGAGTTGCATCATATCCTGGCTATTACTACCCATAATCCTTAGTAATAATTTCCCAGCCTACTTAATAATTCCCTCTTGTGTAACCTCGAATAAGATTATTTTATTGACGAGGAATTGTGGCTGTTTGATTGGATGAGAATAGTGATAATGTCGCAAGTACGGTTAATTGCAGCTCTGAAATAATTTTAATAAGAACAAATGCCCTTGGAGGGTTCTCTCTCTCTCTCTCTCTGACGCAGTCACTCTCTTTCTCTCTGTCTCTCCCTCCACCGAAACGCACACACAAGCTGAGACAGAGAAAACGATTGAAATGTTTCCATTAATATTCCCATTAATTTCTAATTATTCTTACGTTAGTAAGGCTAGCAAAAAGTCTTTTACATTCCAACGTACTGAGGTAGAGGAGTGGCAGAGATGAAGGAGCTGCTCCTCTGGGGTTCTGGCCAGAACTTCTGTCACTGTAATGAACAGATAATCTATTTGTGATGTATACATTAAACATTAGACTGGCACTTCCAGATAGACATTAGTTTCTGTAACTAATGGGCTATCAATATCTAGTTTGCAAGAATGACTTTTAATAGTCCCACTGTGCGAATGGCCGTTGCCTGTTTTTTCTGTTATTATATGATTTGAACACTATTTATGCCCCACGAATCAAAGACAGACTTGTGTGGAATTCACACAAGTCTGTTATTAAATATGCTATTTCACAATATTTTGTCAAAATTAGTAAAAAAGAAACAGAATGAGCTATCATCAAAACAAAACTAATGATTCCATTGTAGAAACTGCAGCTTTAAATATGCTATTTCACAATACAGTGTGCTGTCGTTAGTAGCTGTTGATGCGTTCCAGGAACCACATGCAAATAATGAATTCCGCAATATAGCGACAAAGTATTTATCTTCTTATTTACGGTAATTAAAACGTTTATGAGCCCTCCCCATACTGATATTAAACCACCTTGCCTTCCGAGGCTCACAGATTTCCGGGAGTTGTAAGCCAATAGAATGCACATGACTACCTACTAGTATTTTGCCAAAATTAGTGAAAAGAAATAGAATGTGCTATCATGAAAAAAAACCACTAATGATTCCATTGTAGAAATTGCATCTTTTTCATATAGATCATTTCCAAAATCCAGATCAGATGATTCTGAATGATGATAGATAAATGATGAAACTACTTGGTTTGGATGAGAAAACAATTGATTAAGTTGTGAAAAGTATTGAATGAACTTCAAACTCTGAGGAACACTCAATTTTTACTTAATGCAGCCTGGATGTGGTTTTAAACACTAACAGAATTTAAACCAGGACAGTTTTATTGTAATTCCAGGAAATCAATAGTTTTGTCACCACCTGCCTGTGACAAAAAAAAAACAAAAAAACAAGCAAACAATTGTTTTTCAAGCTGTGGCACGTATTCTAGTTGAGATAATTGTGATGAATGTCAAGTTCTGCAAACAGTGGTACGATTCAAGAAAGTTTGGAAAGTATCCAAATCACCAACACTGCTTGATATCAAATGGTCGAAGCATCAGAAATGATCCATCCTCAGATGGAAGGTGACAAAAAAAAACTAGAGAGATTTGACTGCGCAGTTAAATAAGTAACACTTCTAACACTTCTTATAAAACTTAATTCTTAGCCAGTTTTTATCTAAACCAATAGACCATCACTTCCACTTTTTTCTGCCTGTCTTTTCTCCTTCTTTACAGCAGTTTCCACTTTTCGATAAGATCAATATAGGAAATGGACCAAAAACTACCTGCATTCAATCAACAGGGCTTGTGTATTTGTGTATGTCTTTCTTCTGCTGATAAGTGATGAGCTGCTGTCTGTTCTCATCAAGACAAATGATCAAAGACAAAAAGATGAAAAAGAAATGTCAAGTAAAATTGAGATTTAAAATTAAAATAGAATGTACAATATGAGTGAGAACATCAGGATTTTGGTGTCCGTTGGCACAAGAGCTAAATACCTTTCAATAAGGAATCCTGTCATGTAACATATCACTGCATTTTACGAAAATAGTTCCACAAGTCCCAGTGCTTGTTTGTCTGCTGTTACTTTTTTACATGCTACATTTAAATGAATGGAAATCTTTAAGAATCCGCAGTCATTGTGCAACAGTTTTATATTTCTCAACTCTAATTGGGAATAATCTGATATAAAACTATTATGGCTGTAAAAATATTCAGTAAAAATAAAAACACCAGACCTCATTTACAGCACCATGGAGCTGTCCTCTTGCTTTAACCTTGCAGTTATGACATCGTCTGCCGGTGTAGCGCTGAACCCAATAAACAACCGACAGCAGATTTATCTTAAGGGACATTACAAATGCATTTTGTCATTGCTTTCCTCTGTTTGGCTGCTCAGCAATGCATAGGTATGTTAAAAAAAAAAAAGAAAGAATGTGAAATAATATGAAAATAAATAAGGGCATTGGATATGTAATATAAAAAGTCAGCTGCGCTCATATGCTTATATTTGTTTGTGCACGTCAACATGAAAATGAATGAATAATGAACTGAGTGACTGAATAAAGCCTTACTGACACAAAGACAACAAGAGTAAACACTCCTCCCGATAATCACTCCTCTCAGTGGGAGCTCGGTACTGCATTCAGTTATGAACTGTAGTAACACCTGAAAGTTGTAACCAAGGTCAAAAACAAGGTTTGAACTTTTTATGCTATGTTCCTTTCATCCAATTAGTTTTATTTCTCATTGCAAGTGCACTAAAGATGTATCTATGCCAAATCATATCTACAGGTATGTGCTGTTGTCATTATCTAGACAGACAGATAGACAGACAGAGATAGATGTATCAGCATTTTCTGTAAAACTTTGTTTACCTTTGAACTTTGTGCTTAATACCCAAATACCCAGTCCATCTTTTTCCACTATCTATGATCTTTTTTAACTACTTGTCTATGTCACTTCTTTTTCTTTTTCTTTTTCTTTTGGGAGTCATCTGTAACTGAAACACTTAGTTATTGTGTCATCATTAATATCTCGACACATTAGTGAGAACACAAAATTATCTCTTTTTTTCTCTCTTCTCATTTTCCACCATGTTTAATCTTAATCAGCATTAAGGAAGAGTTAAGTCATAGGGTGATCCATCTCTAAGTGATAGCATTAATCACATTACTGAGTAATATAATGACACAAAAACACTGCACACATACAATATATCAAATGATGTATGTTTGGTGAGCTCATTCAGTTACAAGAACCTTGTTTATTTATCACTATTAGATAATAAGCACTGTATGTAAATTATACCATTCATCACTGAGATTACTGTGACACTGATATTGGTCTCGTCAGGCATTCCTGCTCTTGGGTTTACTGAATATGTCAAAGTGGTGCCTTCTGAGGCTATCATAATAAAACTTCCTGGTGTCTACCAAGGGCTGGTACGTTATAGAATAAAATCATGTGTTTCACAAACCATCTGGTCATTAAGAAGTGTCTTTGTTTTTTGTTCACGTACTGTATATACATAAATATTTTTTTTTCATTTTGGCATCCGTTTTGGACCCAGACAGAATGCTGCTGATAAGAATTCTGGTTGATTCTCTGCAGGGATACAGCCTCTGTCACGTCACGGTCCCTGGTTTTCCAGAGATTGATCGGTACCAGTCGCCTGCCTGACAGTTCCAGCATTAAATCTCATTTAGCAAACTTGACAATTTGAGACCGAATGAAAAACAAATTAGAGAGACAGAAGGAAGAGGAGAAAGAGAGAAGGGGCATGCATCATGGATGGGGTGGTAGAGAATGAAGAAAATCTACACACGGAGAGGTAGAAGTAGATAGATCACTGTTTTTAGACTTGGAAACCAGGCAGGATGGGGTCAAGGACCGCAAGATTTGCTCAAGGCATTTAAGACTATTTTGTGCAGATAGGAGTCTCATACTGCTATTGAAAAGTCTAGAAAAACCACTGGGATAAGTATCAAATGGCTTTATGAACATTTACTCTTGTCAAACTGAACTTTATTTATGAAAACCCTGGTTTAATCCATTTCTGTAATAACTACTTTAAATGACAGAAAAGAAACGTGACCACAGGTTAAATTAGCAAAGGCAAAAGTAAAGTATTTTGCAAATCAAGAGTCACACATTTCCTACAGAAGGTAATAGTGACCAAATCAGACAGAGCTAAAATAAGAATAGAATAGAATAGAATAGTTTTTATTGCCATTGGAATAAAATACTACATATTAGATACACAAACACAGTGGACATGCATTGAGAAGGTAGTCACAAGGAAGTCTCCAAATGTTAATATTGCGGTTGTTGTTTGGATGTTTTCATAAGCAGCTGTTAAAGTGACGCAGTGAGTAGGATTCAGTGGAAAGTAGGTAAAGAAACTTTATATAGGAAAAAACTGAAGAAATATTTTGTAATTAAAATGCAAGCAGCTGCAAACATGCCCACACAGGGGTGAGCTTCAAAACATCTTTAGTTACTCACTCCTTTCCCATGTTTTGCAGTTGCAGATAAACCCTTGACTCTATAAAGGCAACACTGCCATTCCGAGTTTTGCAGGTCAGGGCAATACTTTGAAATTGCCTCTGATGTGTACGGGCACCGAGGATTGGTGTTATTTCCTCAGATTTATAAGAATTACTTTGCATTCTAACAGCAGTAGTGAACAGGATCCTGATTTCGGATCGATGAGTCTCAAATGAAAAGAAAAGTTCACAATTCACAACTAATAGAAATGTAAATTGTTTATTCTAATAGTAACATTGTTTGGCTTGCGCTACCATTGGTTGCATGAATTATATGCATTCTTACTCTGGACTGGACGGGAAAACAAGACCAAAAACAATATCAAATGTATTTAATTACTATTGAATTACAAATATGCATGCGTATGCACATGCATATTCATAATATGCATGTGTATGCATGTACAGTGTATATATATATATAAAGTCCCTCTCACCCTTGTGGGGTGGCATCTGTGTCATCCTCAAGCTCGGGTCCTCTACCAGAGGCCTGGGAGTCTGAGGGTTCTGTGCAGTATCTTAGCTGTTCCTAGGACTGCGCTCTTCTGGACTGTGGCTTCAGATGTTGTTCCAGGGAATCTGATGAAGCCACTCTTCCAGTTTGGGGGTCACTGCCCCAAGTGCTCCTACTACCACAAGGACCACATTAACCTTGACCTTTCACATCTGTTCCAGCTGTTCTTTCAACCCTTGATACTTCTCAATCTTTTCATGTTCCTTCTTCCTGATGTTGGCGTCAGCTGGAATCGCCACATCTATCACCACTGCTCTCTTCTGCTCTTTGTCCACCACCACTATGTCCGGTTTGTTAGGCAGCAGCTGTTTGTCAGTCTGGAAGCTGAAGTCCCACAGGATCTTAGCCTTGTCGTTCTCAACCACCTTTGGTGGTATGTCCCATTGGGATTTGGGTACTTCTAGTCCATACTGGGTACAGATGTTCCTGTACACTATCACGGCTACTTGGTTGTGCCTTTCCATGTATGCTGAGCTGGCGAGCATCTTACACCCTGCTACCACATGCTGGACCGACTCTGGGGCTTCTTTACATAGCCTGCACCTTGGGTCAGATCTACTGTGGTAGATATTGGCCTCTATTGCTCTTGTACTTAGAGCCTGTTCTTGTGCTGCCATGATCAGTGCCTCTGTGCTGTCTGTCAGTCCAGCTTTATTCAGCCATTGGTAGGTCTTCTTGATATCAGCCACTTCCTCTATCTGACGGTGGTACATGCCGTGTAGGGGCTTGTCCCTCCATGTATATATATATATGTATGTCAGTCAGTCATTTTCATAACCGCTTAATCCGCTTACGCAGGTTGCGGGGGAGCCGGTACCAATCCCGGCAGTCTCAGGGCGTGAGGCGGGGGACACTCCGGGCACGACGCCAGTGTACCGCGGAGCCACACAGAGACAAACAACCACTCACACATACACTCACTCCTACGGTCAATTTGGGACTGGCCAATCAACCTAAAGAGTAGAGAACCCACGCAGACACGGGGAGAACTCCGCACAGAGCGGGACTCGAACCCGGGTCCGCCATGTTGTGAGGCGACAGCGCTACCCACTGCGCCACCATGCCGCTGTATATGTATGTATGTATATATGTATATGTATATATATATATATATGTATATACAATATATATCAGCTTTAGAACAATTGGTTTGCATTTATATTGTAATAGCTTTGGGCTACTTTCAAAGTCCATTTTCAAAGATGTTGTTTTGGTCAGTTTGACCTGAAGCAAAAAACATCAGGAAACATCCCTCTCCGAGTTGCTCTTATTCATAATAGCAACCTTTGAAACATTAAGAATGACTCAACTTTTAGGGGGCCTTTTAGGGTCACTCACCTCATTGCTCTCCTGCCTCATCTACTGCTGACACAGATGCACCAATTTGTTTGTATGGCTGGATGTGCTCACACAGACATCTGTGTAAATAGCCCTCCAGATGTGAGGTTCGTGGCTTCGCTCTTCATCTAATTCATTTACTGCAGTAAAGAACATCCCTGCAAAAAGATCCCTCTATGAGAATTTATTTTACAGCCTCTTCTCAGCTATTCCCAAGCTGTGGGACTATATTTGACTTTGTGTATGTCAGTGTGTGTGTGTGTGTGTGTGTGCGCGCATGTGTGTGTGCGTGTGTGTTTGTCATTCTTTTGCATCAGCTCTGGTGCCTATGAATTGTTCATTAGCTGTGTCTGCGTGCTTTAATTTAGTCCTGACACTCATGACTCACCAAACACACACACACACACAAGTTTAGTCACACGGTTTTGAAGTCGCTCAGTAACAGGCAGTACACTGGCCATCTATATCAGCAAAGTGGTGAGCCCCTGCTGCGCCGCTGGAGCATGCCCGGAGATTAAGCCGGCTATCCAGAAGAGTCGGAGCAGCAAATGGCCAGTAACTACCATTTGCTATAAGAGGAAAAGTCTAACTTTGGTTTTACAGGCGGCACGGACACCAGAGACTGTTAGAAGCCATTAAGTCAATCATGCTACTATCAGATTTACTGTTGATGGTGTCTCACCAGTGTTACAGTGGCGTTTATGCTTTATTGAGTTGTATTCTTCTGGGGCCTGCTATCATTTAGGGTAACATAGTGTTTTACTTTACACAGACCTGCACTCTATTTTTATCCCTTATCTCATATCCCACTCTTGACACTATACCTGCTTTGATTGGGACTATTTTGAGTGATGTCGGATGACGGATGAACGTATGATAATGTATGATAACAAATGTGTGACACTGTGATACTGCACTTCCTGTGAGTACTAACCAACAACCAGCTCAAACAGGAACTGCCAGTGTCCTTCTACCAGTGCTCTATCAAGAGCATCCTCTCATACTGCATGCTCCAGAGAGTCATCAACACCACCCAGAGGAACATCGGTTGCCCCTCCCCCCCTGGAAGAACTGTAAAACTCCCAGTGCCTCAGGAGGGCCCACAACATCCTCAAAGACCCATCCTACCACATTCACTGCCACATTGAACTCTCACCCTCAGGCAAACGGTACAGAGTAATGGGCACACGCACAATTAGGTTTAAGGACATTTTTTATCCTAGAGGGGTAGGGGCGCTCAAGAAGAGCTAAACATTAATGTGCAATATAACCTGACATGCTATGAATTCTGGTACTTGATTAGAATTCCATAAATTCTATATGTGTAAATATATCTTATATTTTTTGTTTTTTATTGTTCTATCTATCGTTATCTTTATTGCTACAAACGCACTTGGGAGGATGGTTCTCATCTCTAAAATGAAATCCTGTTAATGTGCAATGACTAATAAACTTCATTCATTCATTCATTCATTCATTCATTCATTCATTCATGTCATGTCATGGATCACATTCAACCAAAACTATTTATGTTAACTGGCCCCAAATTTTTTTAACGTGTTTTTGTAGTGTTCATTGACGGTTGTTAAACATGCTTGCACATATTGCAGAGTGCGTTCAGGTCGTGTTATATTGCATCATGTGTTGTGATGGCCAAACAAGACATTCAGAGAGAAATTAGAAATCATGAACGACAAATAGCATGTGGTTTAATGAAGCTACTTCATAGAGCTTGTACCTTTACAGGCTTTTCAGCATCACTCGTGGTCCCACTGAGGTCTTGACTCATCTTGATTCACTTGTGGGACGCAGCAGAGTTCGCTGGTCCATTTTCCAGCCCATAAAGCAGTTGTGGCTTATCAGCGGGCACATCTGCTCTCTTTACGGCAATAGTGTGTTATTATATTACACAACATTTTATGGAGTCAATAAAATAAAAATTGTAAGCATTAAATTGACCTGATGTCTTATAAAATCCACCAACAATGAAGGAACTCATCTTGCGTGAGGGTCTGTAAACAAACAACAAATGAGTTAAAATGCTTCGCCTAATGTTGGGTTTTTGCGCAGGATGCAACTTTTACTATTTCCTCCCAAATCCCACTTCTCCTTCGGCTCTTCTTTTTCCTTTTCCTTCTCCACCTAGCCCCCAGACTCAAGGTATAGGGACTATAGCTAATGACAGAGGTAATCAATGCTTTGCACGACTCTTACTAAGCCCTCCTACCCTATTCTCATGCATTACTAGCCTGTCTCCTTCATTACCTATTCAACCTCTCCAGTTTGCCGCATGGCTAATCCTTTCTTTAGCTTTCTATCCCTCCCTCCTGTCCACAACTCACTTTATCTCACTATCCATTCTCCAAACTCCATCTTCACTCCACCTTCATATTCGGGTAATACTCCACTTTGGGCACTGCTCCTTCCTTTGCATCATCGCCTCCCGAAGCTGTCTTTTTTTTTTTAATGGATGATTACAAATAGTACAAATTAAGGGCAGTTTTCATTTCAAATCTTCCCCAATTGAGGGATTCATTAAAATATATGATTCTCATTTCTGTTTGCCCTCCTTGTTACTGCACAGTGATGCTGATGGAGTATCAGACTCATGGCGGAGAGCTCATTGTTCTTATCTGTGTGGAGCTGGATCTGAATATCTAATCTTCTTAACTGAAGTCTAATGAAGATCCACATGAAGCCGAAGAAAGGAAATATCAACACTAGACTCTTATAATCATTTTTTCTCACTGTGACTCATTAGATTATTTATCTGTGTGTGTATGTGTGCGTGTGTGTGTGTGTGTGTGTGTGCGCATGTGTGGGCATGAGACTGTGAGTGTGTATGTGTTACTGTAATTGCATGTGTAGTTATGCATGTTTTATGGGCGTCTGCGTGTCCCATGTCTCTGTGATGTATGTGCAGCACACACACTCTAAAGCATTGTAATGATCTCTAATGATAATAATGTTGATAATGTCCCTTAGGGAGAGTTCATCTACCATGTTTTATGACACAGAACACTCTAAATCCTTGCAACAATGTGTGGCATAATTGAATCATGCCCATTTGCAGTTTTGTTATTGCTTTATAATTTTATTGTCATTTTATTCTCGGGAATTTAAAGCCTTGACTCTTTGGATCATCAGAATCATCATTACCATCAACATCATTACAATCATCATCATCATCATCATCGTCATCATCATCACCAGTTCCTACTGAGGCAAACTACCACAGAAATTCATTATTTGTGTGGGTGTGATTTGTTTTAATTTTTTTAATCATGGACTTCTTTGTACATATTCGGCCAACTAACCTTATTATTTCCCTTTTTGCTCTGTAGGACACACAGGTTAACAGAAAAATTGCTGCAGATTCTAAACCTACAATAATAACAGTCTTCCCTTCAGCCATGCCAACACCATCTGGTATTTTTTAAGAGAGAATTGTGTCTCTCTCCCTTTCTCTTTCTACATGCACACAGATGCAGGTCTGGCACTAAAAAAATCACACACCTTGCAATGTTGCTCTCTGCAGGTTCAAGGCAGGCATGCTGTTCATCAGTGTTCACAATCTGTTAGCTGGTCCGGGCCTCCTATCCAACTGTTACCCAACCGTTAGCAAATAGCTCTTAATACGGCAAAGGATCACAAGCCTGGATACGAGTCAAACAACCGAGTCACAATCAGCCATGCACAAAAACAAGGCGGGCTCTCACAGAATGCAAACCACCTCCAAGGCCGATCGTACACTCTGAAATGACTGTCTCCAAGCTCACCCTCAGCATGTATTTCCACATCTTTTTGGATTGTGCGAAACTGTGCTGTAAGTGGTTTAAATGTGTTATTTGCTGCAGAATAGGTATTTTTACATTTCTGTAGACACATACAGTGATCCGTCTTTATTCTCGGTTAATGCGTTCTAGGACCATGATATTCACACATTGATATTACACCACCGTATGTCTGTATTAACTTTTCCCACACTCTATAGATTGTTTAAAGCACTTTTAAGTGTTTATTTAATACACAGAAGTGTGCTGCGTTCCGTGAATCTCGGATTTCTGTGAAAGACCTTTTACTTTTAGTAGTGACCACTCCACCCACTCAAGATATTATCTTGCAACACCACAATGTCATCAATCTTTCACACAAACACACACACACACACACACACACACACACACACACACACATACACAGAGAGAGACATAGATGATGGATGCGCTGACATCTGAAATGCAGTTTCCGTTTGCACATTTCTTCTAATAGCTCAGAAATGTCTTCTCAGAAATTAGAGGCTCAAACTAATTTATGATGTCATGTCTTCATTTGAAGCAGTAAGAACTCCTGAAAATTACAGTTCTGTTTTCCATTTGAAACTCTCTATCTCCATCTTTCCAGCTGCTAAGCCCACTACCTTCTGGACTGAGGCTAATTGTGTAAGTCTGCATGCTGAGAAAGATAGCAACTCCAAATGAGGAAGAAAAGAGGGCAAAGAACTGTCAAATTGAAGTGGTTTTAATTATTCTGTCTGGGCAAGGATTGCCTGAGACAATGTTGTTCAATTTGAATATATATTTTTACAGATTTATTTTATTTGCCTCATTTTGTCTTAATTAAGCCCAGACATCGCTTTAGTGAGAAAAGCTGTGTGTACCAGGATCAGGAGTCAATTTAATGCATGAGCAGATTAAATCCTGTTTGCAATAAATTGCACTTGTGGCTTTTATTCTTGTCATAGAGATTTGTGCTGATTTAAACCTCATCCATATAATGAGAGCTTCGCAAATCAGTGTGGTTAAATTCACATCTTTCCATGATGCTCATGTGCTTTTATTTAGATGCAGTGGCTTGAGATGTACAGTAAAATGAATGGCCTGGATGACTTATATCGAGCAAAGTTAAGTCTCTTGATGGAAAGAAAGCATAATTACTAGCAGCAGAAATGGAAATGAAAACCAATGCAGTTCATGCATCCTTCTTTCATGCAGCATGTGCTGTGAACGCACTCACAGATGGCATCACGCAACACGGTAGGGATAAAGAGCCCGGTTGCATCAGGTGACTGTCCTATTTTGTGACGTCATCATGCTTCCTTGTCCCAGTAAATCATTATCAAGAAGTATTATATTTTCACTCAACAACAGAGCCCAGCTGGCAATATAAAACATGACTGTATGTTTCTGCAAATCACTTACATAATGTTGTAGACCTCATATACATGCATATAAACTGAGTGTCATCAGGAGATGAAGGAAGCTGTTTCCAAGCAAAAACACAAAACACCTTAACACCAGACCATCAAACCAGGATCTTTGAACAACCGGTTGGGCACCTTTCGTCATATTGCTCGGTATGTTTATGATTAATGAAGCTGACAGTTTAAGAGAGATGTCAGAAAGCTGTGTGAGCTTCTACTGGGAATGTTTTGCACTGTGTCAGTTGTGTCTGTGCGTGTTATTAAGCCATTATTAGTATTATTAAATAATTAGAAATCAAGACTTTCACATCTTATTTTGTATAGAATGTTCTATTTTACCATGTCTGCTTAATGTTCTTTCTTGATTAATTGAGGTTCTAATTGGTGAAAGGAAGAAATAAGATAGGAATTAAAATTATTGTTGCTTGTTTATCATGATACTGAACAATAACGTAATGGCAATGACATTAAGGATTTAATGATGGCAGAGACAGCTTCTGATAAAAAAAAATGTAAATGTTAATGATAAATAAATTAGAAAGAAAATTATTGTACCCTGTTAAACCCGCATATGATGACAAATAGAGCTGTTGCGGACTGCATGCTGGACATGTGATAGAGAGGCGGCCAAGTGGCAAGTGTCACATGGGTTTATGTGCGTGTAATAGCACACGGGGGATGATATGTGTCTAACACTTCAGAGAGATATACTGACGCTGTTGTGTGCCGTTGCCATGTTTTTTCTGTATTAAAAAGGGGAACTAAGAGACTTGTTGGAAAAACATAACACATGGTTGAGCAACACTTGCATGAATGCTCATGAAAGATAAGGCCAAAGATGGCAAAGACCGTTCCAATTCAAACTTAAAACTGCAGTGCTGTACGAAATTATTCCATGATATAGATTAAAAGATTTTATTAAAAAATTTAATTATATTAAGTCACATTATGACAATTTTAATGCTTGCATGCAATCTTTTAAAAGGAGAAATACATTTATCACCCCCCCCTCCCCAAAAAAAAATAAATAAATAAAAAATGAAGGAATAGATTGATCATCAAGGAGTCATTTTGATGATTTTGCTGAATTGACTTGTTTTTTATGATTTATGGATGGCGTATTTGCTTCAATGTCCATAGGGATGAGCAGTCAAACAGTTTACAGACATAATAGATGTGATAATAAGTTATTGCAGTATTGTCTTGAGTATATTTAGCTCAAGATGCACCTTGTAGCGCACTTTTTCCTCGTGATTGCTTTTGAACATATTGATTAAATAGCACACACTGACTAAAAGTTTAACATATTATGGGAAAGCAGAAAACTTTGGGAACCACAAAGTCCAACAAACCCATCAAAAACATTTTTCAGTGTCACACAATCGTTTAAAATGTGAGGTATTTTGGTGGAAAAGCTGCAGGGTAAATGAAAAGTGTTGTTTCCCAGGGTATGACAGTACACAATGTGAACATGCTTTTTTAACATCTGTATTTTAATATACAGGTTCTTCTCAAAAAATTAGCATATTGTGATAAAGTTAATTATTTTCTGTAATGTACTGATAAACATTAGACTTTCATATATTTTAGATTCATTACACACAACTGAAGTAGGTCAAGCCTTTTATTGTTTTAATACTGATGATTTCTGCAAAAAAGTAAAGAAAAAACAAAAATCCCTATCTCAAAAAATTTGCATATCTCATCCGTCCAATAAAAAAGAGTTTTAATACAAAAAAAGTTAACTGAGTCAAATAATTAAGTTCGGTTATGCACTCAATACTTGGTCGGGAATCCTTTAGCAGAAATGACTGCTTCAATGTGGCATGGAGTGGAGGCAATCAGCCTGTGGCACTGCTGGGTTTTATGGATGCCCATGATGCTTTGATAGCAGCCTTAAGCTCATCCACAGTGTTGGGTCTGGTGTCTCTCAACTTCCTCTTCACAATATCCCACAGATTCTCTATGGGTTTCAGGTCAGGAGAGTTGGCAGGCCAAGTGAGCACAGTAATAGAATGGTCAGTAAACCATTTACCAGTGGTTTGGGCACTGTGAGCAGGTGCCAGGTCAGGCTGAAAAATGAAATCTTCATCTCCATAAAGCTTTTCAGCAGAGGGAAGATTGAAGTGCTCCAAAATCTCTTGATAGCTAGCTGCATTGACCCTGCCCTTGATAAAACACACTGGACCAACACCAGCAGCTGACATGCCCCCCCAGACCATCACTTCACATTGGGCTTCAGGCATTTTGGCATTTCCCTCTCCCCAGTCTTCCTCCAGACTCTGGCACCTTGATTTCCGAATGACATGCAAAATTTGCTTTCATCTGAAAAAAGTACTTTGGACCACTGAGCAACAGTCCAGTGCTGCTTCTCTGTGGCCCAGGTCAGGCGCTTCTGACGCTGTCTCTGGTTCAAAAGTGGCTTGACCTGGGGAATGCGGCACCTGTAGCCCATTTCCTGCACACACCTGTGCACAGTGGCTGTGATAGTTCTACTCCAGACTCAGTCCACTGCTTCCGCAGGTCCGCCAAGGTCTGGAAGGTCAGCCCTTCTCCACAATCTCTCTCAGGGTCTGGTCACCTCTTCTGGTTGTGCAGCATTTTCTGTCACACTTTTTCCTTCCAACGGACTTCTCACTGAGGTGCTTTGATACAGCACTCTGGGAACAGCCTATTCGCTCAGAAATTACTTTGTGTCTTACCCTCTTGCTTGAGGGTGTCAGTGATGGCCTTCTGGACAGCAGTCAGGTCGGCAGTCTTACCCATGATTGAGGTTTTGAGTTATGAACCAGGCTGGGAGTTTTTAAAAGCCTCCGGAATCTTTTGCAAGTGTTTAGAGTTGATTTGTTGATTCAGATGATTAGGTTAATAGCTTGTGTCAGGTACCTTTTCATGATATGCTATTTTTTTTAGATAGGAATTTTGGGTTTTCATGAGCTGTATGCCAAAATCATCAGTGTTAAAACAATAAAAGACCTTAAATATTTCAGTTGGTGTGCAATGAATCAAAAACATATGAAAGTTTAATTTTTATCATTACATTATGGAAAATAATGAACTTCATCACAATATGCTAATTTTTTGAGAGGGACTTGTATGTGTCAAGGGAGAGATGAGGAGAACCAAAAAGCACAACATTTGGGGGAAGTCCAAATCCGTAGTTTATTCCAAACAGAGATCACAAACCAGGTAATCAATCTGAACAGACAAACAAATCCGATAAGGAACAGGTAAACAGGAAGACTCCAGGAATCAGCAGAATCAATACAGAGTAATCACACAGAGAACAGGAATGCTAGAAAGTAGGAACACTACAATTTGAAAGGTACCTGAGGGCCGAGGAGAGTATATGTAGAATTTTGATTGATTGTCGGATAGGCTACAGGTAGCTGTAGCAACAGAGGTGACGGGAATTAGCTGATCGAGTGCAGGGAGGTGGAGATTGGACATTGGACATTAATGACAACTGAAAAAGCTAAAGATGAATGAAATTGAACCTAAGATTTGGCATGAGTCATGTCAAGGTGTGTGTGTGTGTGTGTGTGTGTGTGTGTGTGTGTGTGTGTGTGTGTGTGTGTGTGTGTTTTACATGTGTGTTGATCCAGAAGGCATCACATTCACATAGTGCTTTTCAATTTCCTCGTATATTCCAAGGAATATGTGTCCCAATTGTCAAATCAATTGGGACACGTCATTCAATCATCATGCTTACCCTTAGGTGATCATATCATTATCTCTTCCATTTTATTCTATTTTCCCTTTCAGTGTAATTATCTATTCCATCGGTGTCCAACACATCTCCATCTCCTGCATTGTTCACCACTGCAGCACCGTTTTCCATTGTTTGTCCAATCGCTTTCATCCCCTCATCTGTCAATAATAGAGTCTTAGGTTGTTGAGGTCTTACTTATGTATGTTCAGAGTCATCGTAGTAATACTAAATCTCTTTATCATGTTCACCCTTTACACTTTACCCTTTATTGAATGTAGTCCTACACATCCCATTTTCATTGGAGAAGACATGTTGATGCAAACAAAAATGGGATTTACAGGGACTACAATGTAACAAACTGTATACTTAAGCTTCTGCAGCGAATATCAATGCTTTGCATCACTGCGGCCGCGACCAGGAAGAAAACCTCATTGTTCCTGCTGAATCCATGGTTCGACTATAGCTCTAATCCCCCTCTCCAGTATCCTGGAACAGACTTTCCCAGGGAGGCTGAGGAGTGTGATCCCCCTATAGTTGGAATACACCTTCCAGTCCCACTTTCTGAAAAGAATGACCACCCCATGCCATGCGATGCTACAGAGATGTGTCAACCATGACAGTCCCTGCACATTCAGAGACTTGAGGTACTCAGGGCGAATCTCATCCACCCCCGGTGCTTTGCCACTAAGGAGTTTGGCGACCACCTTGGTGACTTTGGCTTGGGTGATGAAAGAGTCCACCTCTGAGACCTCAGCCTCTGCTTCCTCTATGTAAGACATGGTATCGGGATTGAAGAGATCCTCAAACTATTCTTTCCACAGCCTGACAATATCCTCAGGCAAGGTCAGCAGCTCTCTGCCTCTACTGTAAAAAGTGTTGGCTGTGCACCGCTTTCCTCTCCTGAGGTGCCGAAGGTTTGCCAGAATTTCTTTGAGGCTGACCAATATTCCTCCTCCGTGGCCTCCCCGAACTCGTCCCAGACCCGAGTTTTTGCCTCCGCGACTACTCGAGCTGCAGTACGCCTGGCCTGCCCATACCTGTCAGCTGCCTCCAGAGTCCCACAACTCAACAAGATTTGATAGAACTTCTTCTTCAGCTTGACAGCATCCTTTACTTTCGGTGTCCATCTCCGGGTTCGGGGGCTACCGCCACGACAGGCACCAGAGACCTTGCAACCACAGCTACGAGCAGCCGCTTCGACAATGGAAATGGAGAACATGGCCCACTCTGACTCAATGTCCCCAGCATTCTGCTGGATCTGAGTGAAGCTCTCCCGGAGGTGGGAGTTGAAGACCTCACTGACAGAGGGTTCTGCAAGACGTTCCCAACAGACTCTCAAAACACGATTGGGCCTGGTGAGTCTGTCCAGCCCCTTGCTCTGCCAGCGGATCCACCAGGTGGTGATTGGTTGACAACTCTGCCACTCTCCTCACATGAGTGTCCAACGCACGCGGTCGGAGGTCTGATGACACGACAAAGAAGTTGATCATCGACCTCTGGGCCTATGGTGTCCTGGTGTCATGTGCACTTATGGACATCCCTGTGGTTTAACAAGGTGTTATGGACAAACTGTGACTAGCACAGACGTCCAATAACAGACCACGACTTGTGTTCAGATCGGGGAGGCCGTTCATCCCAATCACCCCTTACCAGGGCTCACTGTCATTGCCCACGTGAGCGTTGAAGTCCCCAAGGAGAACAACGGAGTCCCCAGTCGGAGCACTATTCAGTACCCCTCCCAGGGACTCCAGGAAGGCCGGGTATTCCGCACTGCTGTTTGGCTTGAAGGCCAAAATAACAGTGAGACACCTGTCCCCAACCTGAAGCCACAGGGACGCGACCCTCTCATTCACCGGGTTGAACTCCGACATGACAGTTGAGCTGTGGGGCTATAAGCAAGCACACATCCAGAGACCAAGCTGTGGGTGGAGGTGAGCCCATCTATATCTAGTCGGTACCTCTCTACCTCCCTTACCAGCTCTGGCTCCTGTCCCCCTAGCGAGGTGACATTCCATGTCCCTAGAGCTAGACTGTTTGTCTGGGAATTGGGTCATCGAGCCCCATGCTAAGGACTGCCACCCAATCGACACTGCACCCATCCCCGATTTCCTCAGCAGGTGGTGAGTCAAACGGAGGTTGTGCCCATGTCATCTTTTCAGGCCCTGTGGGCAGGTGTGCAGGCCCGGCTACCAGGTGCTCGCATACGAGCCCCAACCCCTGGCCTTGCTCCAGGATGGGGCCCCGGTTGCGCCGTACCAGGCGATGTCACGGTCCTTGATGTTTACTTGCCATAGGGATTTTGTTACTGCTCTTAGTCTGGCCCGTCACCCAGGACCTGTTTGCCGAGGGAGACCCTAGCAGGAGCTAGGGTCATAAAACCCCTGACAACATAGCTCCTGAGCTCATTCGGGCACTCAAACTCCCCCACCATGATAGGGTGGCAGCTCTCGGCAGAGAAGTTGGACATGTGAGAAAATTAAATTCGGAACTTAAAGGTTCTCTTATTGTTGTTTCAGCTCTTATATCTAAAGAAAGCATTCCTCCAAACTGTTTTTATGTTATTAGCAACTCATTATTTTTCTGCAATAATGTTTGCTGGAAGTTGTTCAAACTCTTTTTAATGAATAAATTTTCACTGGATTTCCCAAATTGTGCAAGTCATCACCAAGTCACCAAGTTTTAAGGTGACAATAATATTAGTTTAATAGTACTTACCCAGAAATCCATGAGTCATTCATTTAAAGTAACTTTAGCTGAGTACCTAAACTTAGGTCTAAAGAAAATAGTTGCTGGGTGACTTCATCAATGAGAATGGCAATGAGATCTTTATAAAATCAAGTTTCAGGATGGGTCGGAGCAGTGACACAGCTTTTCTTAAAGTTCTTCATAATCAAATCCTTTCAACATCTGACAATAGCCAAATATGTTTTATCATTTTTCAATCCTTTTGATAGAGTTCACTATCTGATTTTGATTGAGCAATTTAAGCAGTGGATTGGCAATCACATTATAGGTTCAAATTTGTAAAATTCTGTGGCTTAGTCCTTTGCCCTTCATTACACGTATGTCACTTATCTGAAAAAGAAATGTTTATCATCCTTTGCAGAATTTAACACTGTGATCAGTACTTTTCACAACCTAACACTTGGACTAATTACATTCCTGTATCAGTGTAAAAAACTACTGCCGCTATATGCAAATTCAACATGACACCTCTATTTACATCCCTGCACCATCTACATTTTCAAATTAGAGTCTGCATTCAAGGACACATGACTGACTAACAATTTACACCCTGCCGGAGGTGATCAGGTAGGCTAGCTTGATTTAGTTTATTAATTCCATTAAAGCTATGTCATATTATTTCTGCATTAGAAGTACACCTTGATTATACTTGCAAGCATACAATTCACGATTCAAAGAATGAACATGTAAAAGAGAACTGTACTACCGAAATGAGGGGTTCCATCAAACCAAATGTCTGTTGGGGGAACATTTTATGCTTCACACTCACATGCAGCATATGGTAACTTGTGCATGTGAGGGCTCCAGAAATGCATTCATTTCCTTTCCCATAATGATTTTTTCCCCTCTCCACCATCTTGTTTTCCTCCTTTATGAACAACATGAGTGTGTAGTTTTATGTTCATTCCCATGGCCACGACTTAGACCTGCCCTTCCTCCTAGAACCACAGAAATTATATTACACACTCTCCCTCCTCCCAGTGAATCACAATAGAGGTCCAGTATAGTCTTGTGTTAATCCCTAGGGTTGCAATAACGCTGGATAGACTTCCACTCCATCAGCCTAATGTCATTTTATTATTGACCATCTGAGATATGATTGCTGCTGGGTGATTATATGCATGTATCACAAGCATGACTATTGCCAAAGCCAGGGGACATCCCATAAAACCATCCCACATAATGAACAACCAAACGATGTACCAAGGAAGGCATTTAATGACTGCATGAATGTAAAGACAATTCCCAGGCACAAAAGTGGACATTCCACTACTACCACCAGACAGGGAATACAAAGGGTGGCAACAATAATTTGAAACAGGATATGATCATGTGAAATAGTCACACTGGCCACAGAATTGAACACAGAGCATGAAAATGATGACAAAAGGAAGAGAATTAAAAATGTACTTCCTCCGCCCAAAGCAGAAATAAAATCCAAGGTGGAAGCAAACATGAGGTTGACACTGAAAGACAAACTGATTCACAAAGAAACAAACCAAAAGCTGATAGAAAGCCATGTCTGTGAGAAAGACTAGGGGTGATTCATCATGGAATGGAGTAAGATGGACAAACAAAGCCCATCACAGGTAGTAAAACAGTATTTGTTGTCATGTCCATAACTCAGACTCCCCTGAGTTTTTCCTCTAAAATGAAAATCGGACACTGTGTTTTGTCCACTGGGGTGCCAAAGAAAAAAAAATCTATCCCTCTTTCCGCTTCTGTTTACTTCTTTCTCTAAATCTCATCGAGTTTCATCATAAAAAAAGGATAGGCCTGTCTGAATGCATGGTGCTTAAATCAGAGTGGAGTCTGGACGGACCAAAAACAAAAATGGGACAAACAGGACCAGAAATGTGCTTTCCACTACTGCAGTATAGATAAATCTCTCTCGGAGCTGATCTTTAAGGAAAATCATTGTGAGGACCAGTTTAAGGACCATTGCGACATGTGAAAACACAGTATTATAAATGTCTAATTTCTCTCACATTGTGTTGGGAATAGTACATTATGTGTTTTTATAGCAGATGCAGATAATGAGATGCAAGTCCCCTGGCAGAGCTTGGTCATATTATTGATGCAGACAGTGTTGGCTTGGACTTGTTAAGCCCCACCTGACAAACCTACGTTTTCTTATTTCAGTGACTTATGCACTAATTCTTTTCTCTGGCCCCTTTAAATATATACCTACTCTCTTTTAGTTTAAATAACCCAAGTAGTCGTCAAAGATACTGCAGTAATACACCAGAAAATTACACAATTATCAACAGATGTTAATACCTTTAAGTCATGTTTATATGAAATATCATATCCCTCATTTCTTTTGTTAGATACAGTAAGTTCCACGGTATGTTATAGGAATATTGAAAGTCTGTTTTAGTCCGACTGCAATGCAAGTCCTTTAATCCTGCATGAGACATACTGGGTGTATTTTTCCTGATCTTCACGCCATCATTATCAAACACTATCAAACATTCTGCAAGTAAACCAAAAACAGCAAATTTTCATGGCAAGTACTCCATCTAAATATCCTAATCAGTTTTAGCTGGAAGGTTGAATTTTGTGAACCACACTGATCTTCTGGACACTTTACAGTTTTCACTGGTTAGGAATGGTGTATTTCTTCTCTAAATCACATGAAGCATCCCTAGATCCTGCTGTTTTCTGTCTGTCTCTTCTTCATCTGTCCCAGAGACTCTTGTCTCTGGGACAGAGATCAAATAGCATACAGTGTTGTAAATAAAAATATGTCATAAAGTGTTTTAATGACACCTTGTATGTGATAAAAGCATAGCCTATGGTGTTTAGTGAAACCTTATATATGATAAAAAATAGCATATAATGTTTTAATAACATCCTATTAAATAAGATAGTTGAATAGCTAAGTCAGCCTGAACCAAAATTAATGTCAGCTTGTGGATTGCATGAGCTAGTTGTTCACTAATTAACAGTGAACGAGCCATTATTTTTTTGTTGGCTCATGTATGAGTAAATTTGTTTTAAGGTTAAGGTTAATGGATGAGCGACACGAGAAAGCAAATGAAAGCTGACAAATTAGACAACCTAACGTTTGGGTTTGAAACACACACATGCATGTACACACATATATATTTAGAAACAGACCTTTTGAAAGTCTCAGATTAGAGATACACCCGAATGAAGCCAGAGCAACAGGTTATCATAGGACCCAGCTTGTTAACTCACAAGCACACATTAAATCCTAAAATAAAGACTTGATTTTTAGGTAATTTTTTTTTTAGAAATCTGCTTCCTAAATTCCTTTTCTTTCCAAAGCTTTTTGTCATATGTCCTTATTTCTGCTATAAATTGGTGGAGTTTCAAACAGTAAGCACCTAATTCTGGGCAGAAAGTTGACCTGATGTTATGAAGTTTGAGTCAGTTCTGACCTACTCGTGAACATCTGAAACAAACACTCACATACTGTTACACCTCTTGTCTGATAATTTGTTTTGTATTTGTATCACTAACTTTTGTGTCATTCCAGATCATGTCTCATCAGCAGTCAGCTCATTCCTTTCACCTGCCTTCTCTCCACACACCTACAGCCACTCCCCAACAGCCTCCACTCTTCAGATGCCAGCTCAGCCCTCTGATCACTGCTAGATTGTTTAGTGTTCACCCTGACCTTCCAGCCTTTGAATCCTGCCTGTTGCTCTGATTTTTATGATTGACTCAGCCAGGCTGAGTCAGCCTGTTTCCTGGACCTTGTCTTTCGTCAACCCCTCTTTGGATTTGTCTGCCTGGTTTTTGGACTGCCTTTTGTGTATGACCCCACCTGGTTTTTGGACTTTGCCTATTCGTCTGTCGTCTGTCTTATTCATCTGCTTGTTGGACTGATTACCTGGTACCTGACCCCTGCCTGTCTTATTAAACCCTTTAAAGACTTGACCCGCCTGCTTCCTTGTCATACTTTTGGGTGCTCCCTGCCAGTTGTGTTCAAGGCCCTGACACGTTCACAGTCTTTCACAATCTTTCTTTAACTGGTAGTCCTTTCGAGATTCACACTTGTATTGATTGTTCTCCATCTCCACGCACTTATGTTCACAACCACCATCCAGAACCGAACAAGAGTTCACAGCTTGAAAGAAAAAGACAAACAAGTGCAGAATTAATGATATGAACCTTTGCCTAGTTTAAAATTATCATCATGATGGAAGCCGTTGAATTTCTTATTCATTTATTTTATCACACTTCAAACTGTGTAGTCATATAATTATAAAAACACTTGGTCAAAGGCTGAAAACTGAAGAGAAAATCTATTTCATGCTGGGACCAGTGGTTGCCGCTGGCTCCTCTAATGATCTTTCTATTCCATCACTCTAGTAATTTAGTAATACGCAAAATATGAAAATCAATCCTATAACTTCTTGGTGTTCTAAATGCAGATACAGTATATTGACACTAACAGGTTGTTAAACTCAAAGATGCTGGCATCCGTCATTGAAAAAAAGAAGTTATATATACAGTATATATTTAAGCCGAGCTAGGGTTAGATTTAAGATAGTCACAGTTTTGATCTGAATATACACAATCATAAAATATTTTAAGAACTCATTCTGATAGCCTTTACGTAAAGGTATTGTTGTCCAATAATTTTACATAATTGACTCCCATCTGCCTTTCAATGTAAGCATGAGCCATATGGGCTATTTCAGAAGTATGAGTAGAGCTGGCCTAAATCTCCCAATGCCGAACCCGTTCTCTTCACTCTACTTGGCTTTTCCAGTTCTATTTGTCATGCTGAAGATAAGAGGCTGTTTGAAGGAGATGAGGAGAAAGATGGAAAGCAGAGATTAAGCTACAGTTTGAGAGGTTCTTGGTTCACTGAGTGAACTGTGTGATGGCTGCCCTGTCTTTGTTTGACTATTTCGGCCTTACAGTCTCTCACCCTTTCTTTTCAGATTCCTTTCTTCCATCTGCTTCTTGCCTTATCTCCTCAGCAACCTTATTGACTTCAAACTGACTGCACAAACAGCGGTGATGGCAGTCTGAGACCGACAGTCGGGCCGAAGGCTTTTAATCTCCCCCTGCTTTGCATTTTAAACCAAGCGCATTAGGGCGAATGACAGAAATAAATGCTTTATGTGCGTGTGTGTGTGTGTGTGTGTGTGTGTGTGTGTGAGAGAGAGAGAGAGAACAAAGCATGACAGCTAGCTATCCTTGACCTCTATGAACAGACATACCTACTAATCCCCTTTAGCAGTTGCCTAGGAAACAGATAATGCAAATAAAATCCGAACAAACAATGACGTCTAAAATACAGAAACACACACACATACACACAAACACAACTACACACAAACACACACATATACACACGCATGGATGTATCATTCCTGTCAATTTGATGAAACCAACCATAAAATCAGCGATCATTTGGAAACTTTCCAATCTCAGACTATTGATAAGTTTGCCATTAGGTGTGTACAATTCTTATACAACCTTTTAGAACTTTCTTCAAGCCAAACTGTTGACCACAAATCTAGCACTCAGTCATAAGAATATTACTTTCCAACCAAGGTAAAATTAGTTCCTGACTTTATTTTCCATGTGTTTTGTTCAATGACCCTCTATATTCATATCAATGTTCTTCACACACGGTGTAATCTACAATTTTATCCCACAGACACTTTCATCAGAGCCAAAGCATGAATTACAAATGACGCAGCAGGGTTGGACGCCCCATGTGAAATCAGACAAGTGACACGAAAGTACAGTGCTTTGGACAAGTATCCAGCTTTGGGCCGGGCAGGGAGAGGAGTGTGTTGAGTCTGCATGTCTACATGTGTTTGAATGAATGGTCTCAGTGCCTATGCTGCACACCTGTCACTGTTACAGCACACACACACATTCACACACAGACAAACAAGCAGATACATAAAAACCACAGGTATTCCACCTCTTAATTCATAAATATGATACCAAGGCTTGGACACACACACAGCAGAGCTCATCACCAGCCTCATCTATCTTCTTAGTTCTTATTATTTGGTCTATGGGTCACAGACCCTGCAGATTTCATGGATCTCTGCTCCTTATCAAGATCAATTCCGTTAACTAGTATAGGAGCTGAGGCCTCCTATTAGCTAATTGAATTTGAGTGGGTAATGAGAACAGAGAACGGTTACAGCACCGGTGAGCCGTTTGGACACTATGTGCAGCTGCTAAATGTGCAACAAAATGCCAGGAGAGGTGCCGTCACCAAAAGGCCGAAAAAAAATTCCTAATACAAATGAGATGCCCTCATATCCCTTGTAGAGAAACACAGTGACCACATTTTGAGTGAGCCTGGTGAAAATAAATTGAGCACCACCTGACTGATCATATACCTTAGAGGGGATTGAAACTTCTGTATGCAATATGAAGGGCAAGTCGCTGGCCTGTTGAACCAAACTCCTCAAAGAAATCCTTTCAACACTTGTCTTTTTCTGACCCGTTTCTTGTTTTGTTGTTTTCCGACTGTCTCCAACCTCAATAACCTTTGAATCAATGTGTCTTGTCATTTTGCTTCTTTTGCTCCTTTTGGGCCTTGATTGCATCCCTCTTGTTTGACATTTTGGTGCCTTTATTTCAAATGACCTCCTTGTCTTCTGACTGAAGTGGGTCATGATGCTGCTTTGGGCTCATGCTTTCAAGAGTGTAACATATCGCAGGTGAGAAAAAGATCATCCAACCAATGACTCCCTTTGTAGTGAAACTTTTTCACACTCCAAAATGCCTTTCTCACTTCTACTCACTCCACCGCTGTCTTTGCATCTATGTCATTTTCTCTTCCTCTCCCACACACATAGACACATCATCATCATCATCAAGCTTTTCACTTGTGAGGGAGCTACCCTTGGCTATCCTATTATTCAGATGCTGAGCATTCTCTATGAATAAGAATGGAGGCATCTATCCATGAAAATGAGACATCTTGAGGATCTAAGTGCTGAATATGACTCTGTGTCAGTGCCAATCAGTATGCGGAATAAAAGAAGTTATGTATTTGTCATGGCAAGTGTGTTTGGATAATTTAGGCGGAGAGGAAAGCTATGCTGGTATAGGAGAACAGAAGAAGAGAGATTTTCTATTATAAAAACAGAATGTTTCTTTTCTTAAGTGTCATTCAGATAAAGCAATAATGCACTGGGAATAGCTTTTAAAAATACTTAACCTGTGTGTGTGTGTGTGTGTGTGTGTGTGTGTGTGTGTGTGTGTGTGTGTGTGTGTGTGTGTGTGTGTGTGTGATTTGCAATTCACTCTGAGGAGCCATTTGAATGCCTCACAAATGCAAAGAATAATATGAAGTTTAACAAACCGAGATTAGACCTCAGTCACATCAAACTGAAAAGGCATCTCGAGAAATGGACGCACAGAGTTGGCTTTAAAAATAGTCAATACACAGTGGGTTACTAGAAAATATGTGTATTATTCATTACATTCCAAATACATTATAATACTATATAAAATACAGGCTCCTGCCATAAAAAGAACTTCTAAGCCTTCTTTTCAACACTTTCCCCAAGCTTCAACAAACAGCTAATGGTTTGGATCAAAATATTAAATAGGAATATTTTCTAAGATAAGGTTGAATGAATTTTATTGTTACCCATCAAAATTAATACCTCTGTATTAATGTGATACTTCATTAATTTCAACCAGGAAATTGTGTCAACACATTCCTTCCTACAAAAGAAGGTCAGACGACAGGGTCAGAGCAGCAGAAATGACTGAAAGATAGTAATGACAAAGGTAATAATTAGGGCTGTCACTTTAGCGCGTTAATTAGATTAATTAATCACGCTGAAAATTAACGTGCTATAAAAATTAACGCAATTAATCGTGAGTGGCAAGTCAATGCGCAAGCATTTTAAATTTGACCCATTGGCGGACCCGTAGGCTGCAGTGGAACGTCCCTGCCTACCTGCGCCACTAGTCAAAAGCAGAGTTACTGACAACAGAGATGGACGTGACACAGGAGAACGAGGTAAGCCCACTCAGACCATTGGGCAGAAAGTTTATTTATAAAAAGAACAAAGACGGGACTATCAACAAAAACGCAGTGATTCTGCGCTGCCAATCTGCGCTGTAGACGCCTCCATCAGTCTCCCCCAGGGCAGCTGCGGCTACACACGTAGCTTACTGTCAACAAGTATGAATGAGGAGTGAATGAATAATGGATCCGATGTAAAGTGTTTTAGAGTGTCCAGAAAAGCGCTATATAAATCTAATCCATTATTATTAATATTAATGTTATTATTATTACTATTATTATTATTATTTGTACCTTTGGTAAAAGAGAATTTTTATATCACCGAAGCAGCTCCAGCCGTAACGTATCATTTAAATGTAAAACATGTCAAGGACAGAGTTGAACTTTAAATTACCCTTTTAAAGGAAAAGCTTGTTGGCATCTTGCTATTTAGTTGCCTTATTTAGAGGCATGTTATACTATTCAGTTTGAATTGCTGTATTGAGTCAGCTTTAGTATTCATTTTGATTGAGAGTCTGCTTATGTGCCTATTTGAGATTCAGCCTTATTTTATTGCTGAATTTTATTTATTTTATTTAGCTGTATTTGTATTGCATTTTTGAGAAATGCACCTGGCCTAATTGGTTTGCTGATGTGCTTGACCTTTTTTCTTCTGAATTTCATTTATAAAGCACACTTACCAATAAAAATGTGGATTTCAAATCTTATCTTCTTGGTACATTCTATTAATTAGTCATGTACTAAAATTTTGTAATGTCCTAGAATTCAAATTCTTTATTTGGGACCTTTAGCAGGTATGAGATTAAAATGCGATAAATTAGATGAATTAATTACAAATCCTGAGATTAATTTTTTTAATCGCCTGACAGCACTAGTAATAATAGAATTTGTGTGTGACGTTCAAAATATTTTCCACTTCAAATTTTTTTTTTTGTTTGTTTATGTATCATTTAGGTTTATTATTTTACAAGTGTTAGTGTCAAAAATATTGGCACTTAAAAACAATAACTGAATGAATCACAGTTATCAAGATTAAACATATATTTAAAATAACACAGACTTCTGAAGTTATTAAAACAAACGCTCGTGTAGTGATCTTATCTTAGATTTGATGAGTTCTTCATTAGGTGTAGAATTGTCTCAGTGAAAGGTCTAAATGAATGGAGTGCTTGTCACAATGTGACTTTTATAGTAATTATATTTGAGAATAGTTTTATTATTGTACCTACAGGGCTCTCAGCAGTTTGCCAGCCCGTCTTATTCAGATGAGGCTAACATGGATAAGCTGTTTCTCCCCTGCTAGGTACACCAGTGGTGAGTGATAGACTGATGGGGAGTGACAGTAGATTTGCCTTCACACAATCACTACAAAAAGTCATATATTTGTCTTACAATTGAAAAAAAAACAGACAAAAGATTTATGATTTACTGTATGTCCTCAATCTCTTCAACATGAATAAATTTGACTGCTCAAACTACTGCTCTTATGCAAGTATGGCTTTGTGCAACAAATGCATAAAAAAGCTAAATCAAATCATTCATTGAAATGAGTGGAGAATGAAGGATGACTTTCATCATAGACTTATCACAAGAGGGAAGCAAAGAGGAAAAGAGATGAAAAACAAAAGCCTTAAGATGGAGTAGATGTCTAAGTAACATCTTCACCCTTGTGAGGAGACGAAGACATCCTGTTTGCAATGGGAAAACCAAGGATCCATAATGCATACACTACATTTACAGCTCTGCAACACTGCACAAATGTCTAGGTATATGTGTATCCCAGAATGTGTGGCGAGAGCAGCTCTCTACATCTTGGCATATATGGAGCAGTGGGAATCACAGCTTAAGTATGTATGGTTCCTCCTGTGGGAGCCCCCGTTTAATTCTGCATGCCTGCAGAGAGTGTCATAACACATTCACATCACACAGCTCAACAAGCTCACAGGGTCAGGATGGAGAGGAGAGCTTCTCCTGTATGTCTGCGTGTGTGTTTGAAAATGCATGTACAATTGCTCATACATATAGATGTGTAGGTGGATAGCATGCATGTGACACATAAGTCCTTAATTGCTTGTGTGCATTCGTGTTTATGTTGATTTGTGTGCAAACACTTGGTGCATCTTGTGAAGCCTTCTGCTATGTTGGCTAAAGTGGATTGTATTGTTGCACAAGGCTGAGCAGACCGCTTAACCTTCATTAGCAGCCCATCTATACATAGAGCTTATGATAATAGAGTAAGAAAACAAGACCCAAAACATTTAAAGGTCCGATCCATATTCTAAAGGCCATCTAAAGGCCGTGTCAACCCACTGGACACAAATCATGAACAAGGAGAAAGTTTTTTTATATCTACCTGTATATATGATTTACAATCCAGCAAATATGAGGACTTACTGGGTTCTTAATTGTGAAGGTTTATTAGTTTGTGGAGCTGCTAAATGTTTTTTTTCTTTAATTTAGTTGTTAGTAATTCTTGGATTATATTAAATCTTTAGTTTGGTCTTCCATTAATGAAGAAAACAGCAGCCTTTCAATTTTTATTTCCCATTAAAGGGATCATCTTTCTGGTGTTTTTAGGGGAAGAGAAACACATACGTATGTGCAAAGTCAAAACATATTCATTATCTGATCCATCTGAACTGGCTGTATTAATTTACTTCACGCATGCACAGGACAGAATGGGGTCACCGTGTTAAAACAGTAAAACAATCCTCTCTTCTCTTTTTTTTTGGTGTCTTGGCGTGTGTTTGTGTCACATTTGGTCGTGCCGTGAGCCTGTTTTCTAGTAGGCTGCAAAGAGCCACAAGGGAATCTAACAGGTCTTGTCCTGATTCTCTACATCTCCAGCTTCATTGCCTCCCTGCTATTCCCTACTCCCACACAATGACAGGGTCAGAATCTGTGTTTGCCTGGTCTGAGAGCTGCAGCAATAAACACATATGTAGAGGGACAATCTAAAACAACAAACAAGTCCATATAAGACACACACTCGCAAACAGCATGCACTCACTTGTAAACAGTGTTTCACTCAGGAGTTTTACCCAGAGGAAAAGAACTCATTCACTCCTTCAGAGAGTTCAAAGGTGTCACAGTGAGTTTATTTGTCTGAGCAGAGGTCCGTGTTTTTCCATACATCCGTGTGTTCTACTCTATTGTATGCACGCATATGTTTGGTGCCCCATAACATTTCAGCAAGGCCAGTTTGTCTCAGTATTTTATTTCTAACCCTCCGTTGTTAGCATATTGTCCATGTTCTTTTTCCGCTCATTCTTATTCTATATTCCGTCTTGCTGACTGAGCGTCTGGCATCTCAAAAAAGCATTTCTACTGTCAGTCAGCACAAGAAAAAAAAAAAAAAAAGATTGTTTTGAGCATGCCTCCGGAATGAAACACACACATGAAAATAAATCAAATTAGACTAAATGAATATATAATTTCTGCATCTATCATTTCCGATGAGAAATGGAGGAATGGGCTTATTGGAGCATCAGGCATTAACATTCTGAGTGAAGGTGATCGGTCAGTTAGAAGCAGCCGATAGCAAGGTGCTTTGCATTCAAAGATTTTAGTTAAGGATGCATTGATTTCCTGTGTTACACAAGACAGCTATAGAGCTGCAAAAATCATTCCGAAGAACGGCATAGGGACTTAGACAAAAAGACGCTTATCTCCTGAGTAACTTCTTGAAGACTGGCAGATCAGTGAAAGCGTCATTCTAAGTGACTACCAGCTTGACACAAGGTCAATAGTTCCATCCTGGATCTGTAAGGCCTTTTGAATTAGCAGCTAAATTCATTATCCTTTTTAAAGCTTTTTTACATCTGTACATGTCCCCCTGGATTAAACATGAGGTACTTGAAATATGCCAAATACTGTTGACCCTGAGGTACACCTTGGACAGGTTGCAGTTTCAGGGCCACATACTCACACCTATGATCAATTTAAAGTCACTGTTTCACATTGTTGCATTTTTTTTAGTTATGAGAGGATGCCATAGAACCTGGAGGGAACCCACAAGGAGAACATGTAAACTTCACCTGAGGACACAGCATCTTACTACGAAGCAACAGCGCTACCCACCGCCAGTGCCACTCTGGAGTTATATTATTGAATCATGAGGTTTCAGACAACTTAATGAAAGGAAAAATAAGATATGGTGAAGGTTGCACAAAAAAGAGGGAGATTAAAAATGCATGTATTCAAACACACACAATTTAGCGAGCATGTTCCGAAATGACAAGGTCAGGCCCACATACAGTGGAGACGGAGAATATATGGAGATATTAAAGCTTTTTCGGGAAGGAGAGTCAATAAATCCCACTCAAGGGAGAAAGACGGCTAGAACAGTCACGTCATGATTATTTCTGCGCATGTTCCTCAACTGTAAATGAGCGGTAATTCCAAACCAATGAGACGGGGTGTGCAGCGCTGTTATTATTTTTACAGTCTCTGTTTACACACACAAACATGCACCCATGTACAAAAAGTGGCAGAGATCCACATGCAAAAAAAAAAACAAAAAAACATGTGTTCAAAGCTTTACCTTCCATTTCATTGGTCATAGATTATTTACAATCACTTTGTCACATTTGTTTCGGTCTAAGATACTAGAAAGTTGGTTCTACCGGGATGTTTCACTGCAACTGCAGATGGACACACAACCAGACATGATGAAAACAGAAAAAAAAAAACTTATACACAACAGCACAAAGGCACATTATTAAATTAGATTGGGAAACATGCGCCCAGTGCCTCTAAGACAAGAGCCTTTCTCTTTTCACCTAATCCCAACAAAGGGATGCTTACTCCTTTGTTCTACACTCCCTCTCATCTCCATTCGGACAAGGAACTATAGGGATCCAGACAAAGCAGCAGCGTTTGCCAAGTCCAGACAGAAAAGAAAAATCTCTCCCTTTCTTTGTTTATTTGGTTTTCCATGGCGTTAATCTCAGTGCTGCTGATTAGTGGGTACTATATGACTTTTCTCAGTCGTCTTCTATTGGATGAAGGACAGCAGAAGGAAAAAACAAGTGGAGAATAAAAACAAACAACTGCGTCCATCTCAGGAGATGCAGACCTGTCACACATGTGCTTGTGTGTGAAGGTAAACTAAACAAACAAATTCTGCACCTCCACCCTGACTCCGTTCATTGCCTTGCTATAAAATAATAAATATTTCTTTTCTTTTGACATATTTAATCACCTCCATCAAGGCTTTAGTTAGCAAAACCAACAGTCTGTGTTAAATGCTCTCCTGATGGAGGCCAGATGCAAACCTTTGAATTCACCACATCAATGCGAGAATACTTGAGTCAGATGAGATTGTCATTAACAGTGGTGACACAAAAAACTGACATTGCAGGATAACTGTCGTTTAGAATTAATTAAATGAATTTATTAGATGTATAAATGAAAGACTGGCAAAATCGGAAGTTGATATTCATATTTACATTTTTCTTCAATGTCTCATCAACAGAAAGTATGAAGTGTTATGTTTCTGACACTGTACAATGAGCCTTTCATACCGACAGACAGCCCATTTTCTGTCCTTACAGGAACCAGATCATTCACCCTTTGTGTCAAAGTATGACGTGTAGTTTGACCTGTGACCTCATCCTGGAGGCAGCCCTCGAGGAGAATACGGCAAAAAAAGGCCTTTCTGGATGGGGTGACTGCTCAGGTCGGAAAATAGGACTTCCCCATTGAGGAGACTGTGTGGTTTGAATCCTGTGATGAACCAAAATGTCATTCTTAGCTTGTGGTATGTAAGACAGACTTTGTTTTCATTTGTATTTGTTTTATTTGAAAAACCAACAAAAATGACCTTATTTCCTTGACAATGGATACCAGTAATTTCAGAATGATGCTAAAATTGATCAGCGTAGAGTTGTGAGTGCATCAGTTCTCCACTGCGTTGAATGTTTGATTAAGTCATTTTATTATATGGCTCTTAATACTTTGTTGGGATTAGAAGAACCCTGAAAAAAAAAAGGAAGGTGGAACTGAAACACTATTACAAATAAACAGTACTGAATTCTATGTCCTCTCACTCTGGTTAAGTAAGTCCAGCTCATTTGTTGATCTCATTGTAGTTAAAATGGCCAAATAACCCAGATCGGACACAACGAAAATAGTACAGTATCTTCTTAAATGCAATTCAAATGTCAGCTTTCTAAAAGACTGGTTTTATTTCTCAACACAATCACTAGATTGTGTTGAGATATCTAGTGATTCAGTCAGAAATCTGCATGACCATCCTACCTTACTGTCCCTGGAAATGATAAATGGACAGAATAAATCACTGAATAATCATAAGGATCCTTTGGCTAATTATGATGATGGAGTTTTTAATTTAGAAAATTATTTTAGTGATCATGATTCTGCCACAGATAGTGATCCGATCAAGCAACGTGAGTAAAGTAACAGGTATTTATATTTCAAGTTGTCATTGGAAAAAAACAGTACAGTGCATATTAATTTGTTTAAATGACTTGTTGCAATCTTTTGGTCATAAAACGGAATCAGTGTACTTGCAAAAAAAAATAAAAACATTTGTCTTTAAAATATCTCGTGCCAGAATCAGAAATGAGACAAATTCCAAAGACATAATGAGGTTGAGCAGCATGTCAGCAGTCCAGAAATTTTGGATGAAATTTCTGCCTCTGAATCCGTTCATGTAACGATCTCACCACTTCTGGCTACGACTCCATCTGTACGGCCATCTTTATAGAAATAACACTCATTTATGCCCCCAAAACAAACATAATTAGAAATTTGACTCCCGTTCTTCTCACCCTCATTATCATCTTTTGTGAATTCACTAGCTTCCACTGCACATTAACTTGGAAATGAAACTCTAAATGCTGACTTCTGTATCCTCAATATGTGCTTGTGCCACAGCCTGCAACGTGTCACTTCTTTGCCAGAATTTTCCTGCACATATGGATCTCTTCAGGTACAGTTCACACTGTAAACAGGTGATTACTGGCCACATGTCTTATGGACAGCCTAGGAAGGCTCTGTGAATCTACCCTGAGTCACTATTACTCAATGTGCTCTAAATTCTTCAACCATCTATCTGATTCATATTGTACTGCGCTGTGTCTTAATCTTCATGCTCATTAAACAGAACTGTCCTGATTGTGAGCCTACGAGGGTTTTCATCCAAGGAGCCGGCTCTAGAAATGTCCATACTCAGAGTGGATTGAAATTACGTTTTAACCATCTGCATAGGAGATAGCAGGGCTCGGTTTCTGGATGCACCACCGTAAAAGAAGAGTGGTGACGTGAGGTCAGGCCGGGTCTGCACCTTTATGAATATTGCATGTTTTCCAGCTTCCCAGAATTCAGTAAAACTCTGCATTTCTTTGGTTTCATTTGATTCATGCACTCTGGATGAGCTGAGAGATTTTCCTTTTTTGTTCCTTCTGACTTTTTACACCAAACATCATCCCCCAGACTGAATCAATGGGTGACCTTTCAACGCAGAGCATCCGGTACGCCTGACCCAACATGGCAGCAGCTTTACTTTGAGAAAATGGGTCAGCTTCTTCAGAACTCTGAACTGAACAAAGAACTACACAACTCCTCTATAACCCTTTAGCAGAAGTGATATCCTGCTTGACTGAAGCAGACATGAGCTGATCGTACAAACTCTTTGCTGGGGAAAGCAAAGTCCGTATTTAATGCAATGCCTGTATGGACTTGAGGAAAATTTACACCAGGGACGACTGTGAAAATGCATACATACATCTTCAGTATCCGTTTCTTCCGCTGTCACAGGTCGAAAGGTTGCCGGTGCCTATCCCAGTGGACTTGGGGCATGAGGCAGAGTGATGCCAGTGCACCGCAGAGCCACATGAAGGACAGACAAACACGCACACACGCATATACTCACACCTCAGACAATTTTGAGACTGGCCAATTCATCTGAAGTGAGTGGTTTTTTGGAGGTGGGAGAAAGACCCCACGCAAATACAGGGAGAACATGCAAACTCCGCCTTGCTGTGCGGCGACAGCGCTACCAATTATGCCACTGTGCCACACACAATGAATATATCATTTTAAAAAATTTCTAATTCAAGGGAATGACTGAGGTCAGATGACGAAAATAAGAACAACAATAGACCAATCACAATCCATTTGTACTGTGTAGTGTTTTTATATCAGGTCTACTCTAGATATTTGTGGTAATGGATTCTTTGATTGTCTTCCCTTATTACATGAGGAGATTTTTAGTAATTTGGATAACACACTAACCAAGAGGGAGTTCTATTTGGTGAAATGTGCTGCTGGAGACATAAAACCAAAGAGGTTTTGGTGCAGAGGTGCACCGTCGGCACCTGTGCGATAAATTTTGGAAATGGAGTCCCCGAACAATCACGCACATTCTGGTCCATTGTGCAAAGGAAATTCAAAACTACCATAAATGTCCAATGAAAGCATTATATAGTGAATAACCAACACCCCCAAAACACTCCCTAGCTGGGGATGGGTTCAATAAACCTTTTCCTTACTGATGTCCTCTGTCAGATTCCCCAGGATACCTTTAAACTTATATGACTGATACGATGTGAGTATTGGATTCACATAATTCCTCTTGTCTCTGAACTATTTTGTGGTTTTCTTTAATTCCTATGCCTAACAGACAACAGCAATAAGCTCTACATCGTCATTAAGTCACCAGTGAGTTGATTGCACAGATGGAGTGTACAGCATCACTGCTGACAGAACAGCCTCATTCAGAAACATTTTTAGTTATTATTACTATCATCATTATTGTCCTTCTAAGTGTGGTTTTCAGGAAACCAAAAGATAGACTTGTCATCCTGCTAAGGTTATAAGTCTTGCTTTTAATAATTAAACCTGCAGAAGTCAGGATTTTATGTAAAAATAATTAATCTTGCTAGTGTAATTCATAGCATCGCTGCAACAGAGATAAAAGCTCTATTCCAGTTAAATGAGATGCTATATTTCTACTGCTTTCAGTATTTTCCAGGAACTGTGAAAAATGTGGGTAAAATACAAATTTCATTGCGTTTTTGTTTTAAATGGAACAAACCCTGTACGACATGCCTCATTCGACCCAATTGCCGTTAACACATCCGCTTCATTTTGCTGTCTATTTTAAGTCCCTATTACTGCCAATGCTGCTGCTGCTTCGCATTGTGTATCACCACATTTCCAGCGACACAAGGGTTAAATTTTTTCTCATCCCTCCCCAATCCGTGTAAACATATGCATAGAGACTGAGGAGGTCAGAACCTAGGTGGTAAACTCGGAATGTGTTCTGCAGCTTGAATAATAAATATTTCAAATATCATTCCGTAAACTGTAAAGATTCCCATGAAAGCAATTTTTGTGATTCTAGAATTGCAATAATTATATGGATATATGGATATATTAGGGAGTGATGAGAAACTACCTTAACCCCATCTAATAAGACCATAAAGGCATTGTCCAGCTGGCCATGCTTCCTTTTGGCACAAGGCGGGAAAGAAGACATTAGAGTTTTCAATCTGACCACAGTAATGATGCCAGAAAGTTGTCAATCTATATTTTTGGGTTATTTTATGCATTAGTCTACAAAACTTTGAGAGCAAATATATGAGAAAATCAAGTGGCAGAGAGAGAGTTAAATTGTGGTGCACAGATGACATACAACTACAAATTGTTTTTGGTCCTTTCCAGACTTGTAACAAGGGAACTTGTTGTTCTGTCATGGAGAACCGACTCAGTCACCTGACTCTTGTTTTGATACCTTTTGTCATGGGAATCAGGTCAGATTGACAACTGTTATCCTTTTCTTAATGCTGCTCCTGTAGGGGGAGGATACCCTTTCTCTTTTCCATGGACACACACCACATGTAGGCACAGCATGGGAAGGCCTGCAGTCAGTTACATTTCAAAGGCCCTTTACTTGATTGGGCCACCTGAGGTTTAGAAGTATGGATGGGACAAAGCTGCTTCACAAGAAAACAATTGTTCACTCTTCTTCAAATCTTTGTAGTCACCACAAAGCCTTAAAAAATAGAAAACAATATAATTAATTGATGTTAGAAAGTTCTTGACAAATGCTAATGCTCTTTACATTTAAGTGCATGAACCTGACGTCACATGGTCCACCCAACAGCTCTATCTCATCTCAATCTTTTCTACTCAGTGGCATTTCTTAGTGGCAAATGTTAATACTTAAGAATCCAAACTTTGGGGGAACAATTAATTTTGATAATACGTCAGAAAAATAATATTCCAATGAACATAGACAACATGCTTTTTCAAATCTATATTGTTGCAAAAAATGTTACAGAATTTCTTTTCCACTGACAACTATCATTGTCAATCGGTTAACGACTTGAAATTCCAAATTAAAAGCTGATTGTAAAAATGCAATGTTGGATTGCACAGACGATACTTTTCTGTGGGAAAGGTGAGGCATAACTAGAGGTTCCTGGGGATGAGTTTGTTCTGTTTTACACAAGGACACACTCACAAGTAGACTGAGCTATATAGAAAATAAAGAAATCAGTCTTTTCCAAGAAATACATTTACATTTACAGCTATTGCTTTCTCAGGCATATAAATTGTTCATTCTGTTATAAAAACACATTCTATATATAGCTTTTTGTTAAACCATAACAATTCTTGTTTCAAACTTTTTTAAAAAAATTAAGCCTTGGGCTTTTCTGATGTCAGTCTTTTACATTAAAACAATATACAGTACTTCTTACCAACCCTTTATTAATACTGAGCATACTTTTTGATGGCTATGATTGTAAAATTTCCCACAACACGTTCACATCAAATATTTATGGAGCTGAAGAACTTTCACATTCTCACATCTTTAAGAATGTGGCTGGTCTAAAGCTTGCTTTTGCTGATGCTGTTTGCAACTAGAAATTAATTTAAAGTACATGCGAGTAATTGTTTACCATTCACCCCAGTCACCAAGAATATTTCTCAAAAGAGCCACACACATAAACATATGATGAATGTTGTTCTGTTTTGCCGCATTGCTTTCCTGTTGCGCTGAGCTCCTAAGAATAAAGCATCAACAGAAATAAAAAAAAAGAAAAACATAGCTGCATGATCTGCACCTTCTATATTGTTTTATTCTTGAAGTTGTTGGACACCAACCAAGTAGATCTTAGGAAACAAAAATAAAGAAAGTTTAAAAAAAAAAATGTAGTGGGAAGAGTGCAAATTGTGTCTAGCATGCTCTTTGGGAGATTTGAACGTTTTACTTTTAATGATCTCTACATAGGTTGCCACAAAATTAATAAAACAAAGGAACATGTGAGAGTCATCCCATTGTCAGCAGGAAAAAAAAAATCATAGGAAGCTATCTGTGCATGGAACTCTTCTGAGTTTTTCACTTTTAGGCTTTGTTGGTCAGTATAAATCCTATTTTCTCTGAGTTCATTGAGGTGTCATCTGTTCTCATCAGCTGGTCATATGCATCCAGCAGGGCAGGGACTCACCTTGATCATTAGCCTTCTAACTGCTTGCTGCCATCTTTTTAAATATGGTTCTTTGTACTTTTAGTTCACTCATGCTGCCGTAAATCCCCTATGATTTGAACGAATTAAGAAGAATTAAGGACAAAGTCATAGAAATAACTAAAACAGTCCACATAGGTGGGGAGTGTGGCAGACATGTCATCACATTCAGATTTTTAGAGCTAGAAGACCACTGTTCGAGCTCTGCGTGAAATCAAAAATCAAAGTTGACTCATTGATCTACAAATGAACCAGTACTTACTAACCCAAGCAGCAATCTTTTAAACGCAAACAAGTAGTTTCAGGGCTTGACTAAACCAAACTTCAAACGCTATGTAGATCACCTGTTGCCGGCAATAGGTTGGAAATGAACCTGTCCAGTTATTTTGGTGACTAGATGTGTTGGAAAACGTCAAACAGCAACAGTGTGGATTTATATCACTGCTGTATTGATTAGTATGGGTGAGAGGTCACTATATGGTACACCAGGCAGTGTTTATCCCAGCGGCTGTACAGGAGTTTAAATATAGATTAAAGCACTTTATCTTTTTAATGGAACACTTTAATTTACCTCCTCCATCTGTTTACTCCCTCTCCTCTGACACCACCCTCTTCACCCAATCCTTAATCTTTTTTTTTTTCTGACAGTCAAATCATTTGTATCTCGTCCCAACTGAAAGAAAAACAAATCAATGTGTGCTGTACTCTGTGTGTGTGTGTGTGTGTGTGTGTGTGTGTGTGTGTGTGTGTGTGTGTGTGTGTGTGTGTGTGTGTGTGTGTCGGCAGACAATGCTCTTCAAAACTGGGAGAAACCGCATTGAGGGTGCAAACAAACAGATGGGAAATTACAGAAAATTACAAGGAGTGTTCAAAAATCTATTTGTGTTTCAGGCGAAATAAGGAGGAATACATACATAACCAGCGCAATCAGTGTGTATGGAACCAACACAATCTAAACAACAGACACACACAGCTGCAAGACTGTAAGGACTAGAGAGACTTCATTCATGCTAGGCGAGGAGACCTCCTCTGTTGTGTACTTACAGCAAAGCTGACTCATTCTGCTCCTTCACAAAAGCTCTGAATTCACACACAGGAAGGGATTTTTATCGATTCATTTATTTAATTCCACATAGAAGGTAAGCAGGCATGGGTTGTGCTGGGGATTGTAATATTTGCTTCCTTTGTATCTCATTATCGTTGCAGAGAATCTTGTAACTGTGTGCATCTTTTCTCTCTGCCACTGTGGTTCATTTATGAACTCTCAAAAGGCACCACTTCCTTGCAATACTTATGATTAAGTGTCCACTTTACTACCCAACACCGCAGCTAATCTGCTTCCATTTTATCTAACTCATACAGTTTGCTATATACTGCGTCCTCCCCCAGGGAAAGCTTTATGCTGTGGGATGTATGGTTTAATGCTCTACGACCTATGTAATCATTGGAGCCATAATTCAGACAGAGCATGTTTCTGTGTTTTGTGTTGTCGATGTTGTAATTATTATTATCTGCAGGAATTGTTCTAAATGACTAAATGAGCAAATAAACAAAACAAAAACAACCTCCGCATCACAGTAGACCAGTGGACCGTCACAATCTGACCTATAATGTAGAAAAAGAAGAAGAAAATGATCAAATAAAGACAAAAATCAATAAAACTACCATTATTTTAATGAATCCCAAGGCAAACAATGACATGAGTCTGAGCAGTGGAGCGTAACCTCACATTCACATTCATAACTATTGACTATAATTTTCAAGTCACTGGTTCACCTAACTGCATGTTTTTATTGGAGGAAGGAAGTCAGAGAGACCAGGGGGAACCACACAGGCATAAAGAGAACATGTAAACATCCCACAGACATGTCCTCTGGACCTCTTTGCTGTGAGGCCACAGAGCTTCCATTTCTATACACATTTGAGTTATTATAAGTCCAAAGTTTTAGGCTCACTTACTCAATTCAATTGACAAGCTACATTAGAGGTTTCAATAAATGCTTAAGGAGAGAGAAAAGTTGTCTCTGAACCCTTAATCCTGACGAAATATTGCAATATCTTGGTTAAAGTGTGACATTTAGAGGAAGTCTGTTTAATATGCCTGGAGACAATTATGGAGTTCAGAATTTACAGTACTAAGACATTTTATTAACAAGCGCACTAACTCTACCACAAACTTGTCAGCGCAGGAGTGAAAAGAAAGACCCCTATAACTGTGTTTCAACTTAATTGCCAGGATATTTTTCCCACGAGGCAGTCGACCATTTAAGAGTCGAACTACTTCATTTAAGTCGGTGTGTCCCTCTGAGTAGAAAAACTCACCTGTCCAGGCTTCATGAAGTAATGTACCTGTATCGCTGTGTATTTATTTAGATTAGGTTATTATACAAACTGCTGATGTTGTATGTGTGTACGGGCGCGTGTGTGTTTCTGCCTGCCTCTTTACTTGGATTGTGAAGTTTAATGGGTCCAATATCTCCCTGCATGTTAATTGGCAAATTATGAAAAATGTTGACGCTATATTTTACCCAAAGCTACCAACGCACAGTCCCAATTTGACCAAGTCACATCCACATACTGCCGACTCTTTTCTGGTTTGATAGTTTGAGTAAGAACAAAATAATGGTCAGGCTACAGAAAACAATTTAAATTCAGACCAAACTAGACCCCAAAACTATTTTTGTGCCGTTTTTAGTTTATAATAGTTTGCCTTCCCTCCTTTCCTTTCTCTAAGAATCAGTCCATTCAATTTAAACTGCGACAGTCTGCAGGGTTGAAGCAGCTGAGCTGTCACAATGAATTTGTGTGGGCTAAACAAGATTAACTACTGCTATTTGTATCCCCATATCTCTGAAAGGGTAATCAACGCAGGTGGTTTAGTTTGATAATTTTCACCATGGTAACCACTTACCAAAGTCCATCACAGCAAATAGCTTGTTTTCAGTGGCATTTGTACTGTATGAGTGTCTGGTGCACATATGTGTGTTTCCCCTCTGTTCAGATTTCAGGTTATTTGCAGTGACGTATCTAACGGGCAGCGCTAGGGAGGGTGCTAAATTTAGGGAGTGGGGTGTGGGTGGTCTAGATCTGGCTTAACCCAGAAGACAGATTTATGCTGGGCAATCTGTATTTAGAATTGAGCTGAAAGAATATGGATCAAACATCAGTGATGTTTTGGATCAGGAGTAATGACAACAATATTGTCAGTGCTGACATTATCATAGTGTTAAGTCCTACGAAGGATATGGATCTCCACGTAATGGTCAGATATACTCACTATGAGGCAAATGCAGTCCTTCCTGGCTTCTCATTTATATAAATGTTTCGCTATTAAAGTTAATCGCTGTTTAGAGGTGGGGAAAATAGAATGGTGTTGAGAGCACTTTGCACAACCCACAATAAACCGTAATTGGTGTAACATTGGAGATGAATGACTTTCAGTGTGAGAACTCTCCAACTGACCAATAATGTACCCACACTGTGTGCTAAAAGCCCATTTAAGAATATGACTGGTTTTATTTTTAGACTTGGCTGTCACGCAAAATTTCTCTTAGCTGTTCCTTCGTCTTTGTGCATCTCTCTTTTGGTCAACACAGCCATTCAATGTAAAATGAAAAAAACATTGCCAGTGGATGCATAACACTCTTAAAATCTTTCTTTTCATGTCAAGGATTGATAAAGCTGTGTGGAACATATTTAAATTTTGTGGCAGATGGTAGGTATATATGATAAACATACACAATTCCTACCCAAGTACTGACTTCTATCCACCCTAAACTGTTCAAAGAGGTACCACCCAGGTGATGACTATAGACGAGATGACTCAATGACTACAGACCAGTCCCAAAACAACAGACAATCTCCCAACTTCTTGAAAGATTGCTGCTTCTTCAGATCATTGACGGCTTTAAGATTTACGTATTTAGATGGGATTCTGCACTCATAGTCAAACTAAACAAGGTGATCAATAATAAATCTCTCAATGGCTGTCTTGCTGTGGTTCAATGGATTGGTGTCACTTCATTTCCATTACATTCAGAATTGTATTCACTGCAGGAAGTAACTGTTTCTTGTTTGTGCAACGTCTTCAGAGTGGATGAGATTTCATACAAGTGACAACTCATTACATCTACAGTTCCTTCAGATCTGGAGGCTTTGGAGCTAAGTCGACTCCACCTGTAAACTCAGCAGCCTTGCAACTTTATGAAATGATAATCCACAAAAACTACCATGCTTCCATTACCAAATGTACCAAACATACTCTGCAACATGCAGGTTCCCAAAATACAAAGAAAAAACAAAGCAGGAATATATTCATTGATACAAAATGGACAAATCAAGGACTGCCACAGGAGAGGTATTCTGACAGAAAATTAGACATGGAGATAGTGATGTCTGTAAGACACCACACATGCGTGACGAATGGCCTTCTGTTGTACTTAAATCAATTTTGTTTTCTTCACCATTATTTTCTTCATCCAGACACAAAAAGTACACTTCAGCATCTGTTTGTGATTTACAAAGCCTTCCCTTCAGCATCTGCATTCGACACTCAAGCACCTCCAACCACATAGAGCCCCCGTCACGTGGTTGAAGCAAAATAATATGTTGGATTATTTGAGGCAGACAATCCACTTTGTTCAGAATAATAAGTAGACCACATTTAGCTGCCTCTGCTCTCCATTGCTTTGATAAGTGTGTGGTGTACAAAGGAAGACAGAGTGAGAAAGAGAAAAAAAGCAAAGTTTAATCCACCCTTAGTGTCATACGTTATGATCCTTATTACAGAGATCCATCCATTCTATGTAGAGACTGACTGATTACTAGATGGAAGACAAGAAAGATAGAAAGAGCGATCCAATTAGGAAGACTGAAGTGTTTGTTAAACCTCAACTCAGTGCTGCAACCAGTTGACTCCCACAGTCAAATTATGTTCAAGTTGGTGGCTTGTCGCTTATTGAGCGTTCAGAGTAAAACATAACTCTGTTTGATGAGAATTCCCTTTCTAACAGGTGTAAGTTTGGGTTACAGGAGGCAGAAAAACTCAATAGGAAGGCGTTAATGCACTCCTGCTTTACTTTTGTGCTATATACAGACAGATGCAAGTCATTTCAGTTCAGGTTTTTATACATAGTATAAGAAATCTATCAGATCATAGCAGCAAAGGAAGCCATCTTTTTATCAGGAGAAATATCTTTCAGACTTCTTCCATCCACATAAAACACATTGATATTTTTAATTTCATTTTACTTTTAATCAACCAGGAAAAGCCTCAGCAGAAAAATCGGACTGGGTTAAAACAAACAGACATGCAAATGTAATTTGTAAGAAGAAGAAGGAGAAGAATGTGTAGTCGTGTGAAATAAAATCTAAATACCTTGAAATAATACTATAAAAGCATTTAAGACATTGCTAGCAGTGTCATTGTTGTTGTTTTTGTTACTGTTGCTATTAGCTCACACACACTGTTCTTTACCACAACAGGAAAGGCACTTCAAACATCTGACCTTGACTTAATTCTTTCTCTCACAATATCTCACTGTATTCCTGATGATTTCTGCTCTGATTAAAGCCTGTCAGGAGTGGCCACCACAAATTAACATGCACTCCTTCATTTATTTCCTCTTTCATCAGTCGAGAGGAAAGAGGGAGCAGAAGACCTCAGAGAGGGCAGAGTGGGTGAGCGATGAAGCAAGTAAGAACAGAATGGGAGAGAGGGGTGTAAGAAGCAAACAGACAAAAGCAGAGAGCTACCCATGGCCTTAAGGGAAATGGAGGGATGAGAATGGGGTTGGAGGAGGTGTGAAAAGAGGATGCTGGCAGGAGGAACAGGGAAAGATGATAAGAGCCCTAGGGGTGAGGAGAATTGAAGCATAAGAGAGCTTGGGGGGAGAACTTTTGTTTGAAGGAAACCCCATATCCACTTGATCCGCTTCTGAATTTTGATCAGAACTTGTTAGTTGTCTGCAACAGCCTCCTCTCCCTTTCTGCATGTCATTTTCTCTCCCATGCTCCCATGTTTCTTCTATGACACAATGGGATAGCACCAAAGCAATGGGACAAAGAGGGCCACTTGAAATGGAAAGTCTCAAGATGATGATATATGATTTTAAAGATTTGATATTAATATCAAGATACAGTTGTATAATCTGAAGCTATTGTTTTTCACTTTTCCTTGACCTAGAAGATGGTTTTGTCCCTGCTATTGTAGTTAACATCCAGTAGATCGTAGTTAAACTTGATATTGAAAAAAACGTAGTTGTGCAAATACCTAGGTCCATTTCACAAACCAGTTTCACAGCAACCAGGAACCCTCTGGGGTAGCTGGCAGATGCACTTCCTCCAACTTCATATAAAAAGCTGTCGGGAAAACAGGTTTCTTGGAAGAATCAATACAAATCTTTCACAGTTTTCACAGTTGTAACTCCATGTTTCACCTCAAATTAAGCTGTTCCAATGGAGATGTTCAACCATACGGACCATGGGATGCATTGCAATTCATTATAGTCTCATTCACCTAAAATGTTTGCCAGCAATAAAGTTGACCTTGTTTGACCAATTTTAAATTTGCAGATTTGCCTTTAAGACCATTGACATTTGCAAAGGTCTGTGTTCAGTGGCCTCTAGTTTGAGCATAAAGTTTAAAATAATGAGCAATGTGTTAATTTATGACTGATGTCTTGTGCCGCGATTCCCATTACTTTTGCAGTGTTTATTATGCATGTAAATGAGTTTTTATTCTCTCTCCATTCCTTGTATGCCTGTTTCAAAACCAGCTGTGGGTGGAAAAAGTATCTAGGGGAAAAGCACTCGGGAGCAAAAAAGATAAATCCCACTGAAATGAAAATGCAGTACTATATTAACCAATAGTGCTTGAAATATTGAGGACATAAGAAAATATCATCCAACCATTTTTTTTTTTTTTTTGCTTTTGTACAGGACACAGGCCAAGTCACCTTTCAGAAAAGTTTCCCTTTAAAACAAATATTTATTTTCACATAGTTTTCTCCACGTCATCTCTGCCGTGACATCATCTCTGCTTTTGAGACAAGGACATTTCAAGTCACTCCGCTTCTTTAACTGAGGATAAGTGGTACTAGCTTTCATTGTCTCTACTGAGTTATTTTACCTTCTAAGCCTGGCATGTCTTTTTAAAGGTGAGATTGAAAGCAGAGAACCAAGCATCTGACTTTTTTTCATTTCTTTTTATCTTTCTTAGGATCCAGGCATATCCTAGAATTGAGAGGTGAGTGGTAAACCAAACTACATGATTAGTTTTCCGTGCCAAAGAAAGTTTAAGTTTAACTAAAGCCACTCTTCCTCCATTTCATTCTGGCTTCTTCCTTCCTGCTCTCCATCTCTGCCTCCTCATCTTTCTCAACAACTTGGCTGTCCCCCAGTTGAACCACTACTGTTTAATATGTCCGTGTGCATGAACAAGAATGCATGTATGTGTGTGGCTGTAAGTAGTGGACGTGCACACGGTAAGCTGTCAATTTATTCTCAGAGTGTGGCAAAGGCTTCTGGTTTAACTCAGCAGCTTCACAAAAGTTGCTTTACTTCAAACACAGCGGTAACTACAGATTTCTCTATTTTGTAAGAAGCAAATAATGGTCATTTTATTTTAGGATGCAGATCGTAGGTCATCATTGTAGGACAGAACTTGTATGCAGCTCTTCTGTTTCTGATGGAGGACAAAGAGTATTGACAATAACGTCCACAACTATAGGTTGCACCTATTGTATGTGTTGTCTGCTTTTGTTTACATTTTTGGGCACAAAAATTTAAACAAAGGAACAGTTTGAAAAGATTTATTCTGACTTCATAGGAGAAATTGAGATAATAAAGATGGAGAGCATATAGACGGTGAAGAGTAGTGAGTTGTAAAGTCAGTCAGAACCCGGAGGCAGTTGGCTGTGGTGATGTGGGTTGGCACGAGGTAGACAACACAATAAAATCAGCAGACAGCCAAGATAATGTGCACCACTCTACAGGCACAAGAATCTAATAGCATTGTATGTGGGTCCATTCATTAAAATCTCTCATATCTGGATAGATATTTACTTCCTTCTTATTTAACATCTTAGCAGTTGGTAGAACTGTATGTATTTTCCCTACAGCCTATATTTCACTCAGCTGAATCGATGGTAAACAGAGTTGAGGACAAGACCCAGGAGAAAACAAAACAAAACAAAACAACAGACAAAAAACATACAAATTGAGATTAGTGGAAAAACAACAGTGGGGGGATGGTCTTCAAAAGGATATATCGGTCTAGAGACAGTGTCACTGAGGAAAAGACAGGAGACAGAGCTGGAGGTAGCAGAGATGAAGATGCAGAGGTTCTCTTTGGGAGTGACCAGGAAGGATAGGATCAGGAATGAGTAAAACAGAAGGACAGCACATGTTAGGGGTTTGGAGATAAAGTCAGAGAGGCCAGACTGAGATTGTTTGGACATGTCCAGAGGAGAGATAGTGAATATATTGGTAGAAGGATGCCGAGTTTTGAACTGCCAGGCAGGAGGCCTAGAGGAAGACCAAAGAGGAGGTTTATGGATGTAGTGAAAGAGGACATGAAGGTAGTTGGTGTGAGAGAAGAGGATGCAGAAGACAGGGTTAGATGGAGGCAACTGATTTGCTGTGGCGACCCCTGAAGGGAAAAGCCGAAAGAAAAAGAAGTATATTAGATATTATATACAAACTAAACACAAAAATAATGATAGTCAAAAGGAGTCAGAAGTCAAAAGGAGACAGAGATCATTGTGTGGTGAACATGTCAACTATTAAACTTCCAGTGCAATGTGACAAAAATTGATGCGTCCTCAAACTCATAAATGAAATCAATGTATCTTTTTTCAAAATTTCACACCAACGCTCTACACAGTTTGTGAGCCAATCCCCGAGAGCATTGTTCACAAAGCAAGGTAACATCCTGTCAATAGGCATCGATGTGCTGCTCAACTGTATAACTTTCTACATTATTAGAAAACTTGAATATTGATAACACTTCGGCTCTCCCAGGGGCTTTCAGAAGTTTAATGGACCACTTCGTTCTTTCTTTTAGTTTCAGTCTATTTTGATCATTCAATAATTGAAATAAATCCCACAGTGCTTTGTTTGTGAATGTTGTTTTCCTTAGTCATTCATTGTTCAGCTCAGGCCACGCCAAGCAGCTAATGCATTTTCTAAGAAACAAAATGCCCCCCACTCACCTGTCTTTCTCTCTCTGTGTCTCTCTGTCTGTCTGTCTGTCTCTCTCTCTCTCACTCTCATCCACAACAGAACGGGAGTCAGAATTAATTCACACCATTCAAAGTTCAGCCTGTGTGTTTAATGGTCTTTAACTTTAACTTTAACACGAGCGATAAGAAACTTGATTTGCATTCAACCCAGCTCACCCTGGATGTTTCAGAACTTCTGCTAGCAGTGATAGAGTGTTTGTTTCAGGATCTGACTCCCTGATTTACAAAAGATTTTGTTCATTGCAATCTGCTTTATCAAGGTTCATACCTACTTTTCCTTCAAACCCAGTGGGTTAGATTAAATTGAACATATTCATAAAGGGGTTATAAAGAACTTAAATAGATATGGAAAATGGATGTTGTTACGTAAATCTTTGGAAACATTATTAATTAATTTTCATTAAAGTAATTTAGTTTGTTATACGTATCTTGCGTGTATGCAAGATAAATCAAGCTTTACCAAGAAAATGAATCTTCCTTTTAAATTGAAATGCATAGAAGACTTTTTTGTTTTTATAGAACCTTTAGGATTACAGTAACTATTATGAGTGCTGACAATAAAACATGTCAATGGATGGACACTGGAATTGAAATTGCCATCTTTACTAAATATTGGTAAAATTAATGAATTCAGCAGCATCATAAGCAGAATATTTCCTACTGACTTCAAATTGTTCAAATGTGGGTACAAGGGTTCACGAGGAGGTCAAGGTTACCAGGATAGCAGAATGGTGAATGGATTATTACCACATTGAAGTTTATTGATAGGTTCAGCATTTTTTTAAAACATATTTACTCCAGTATTATTTACTTATTATTAATCTAATTAGCATGAAGAAGATATTTAGCTCCATCAGTAAGACCGAAAATGGTCAATTTTCTTACGTTAATGTCGTACAGTAAGTTTATTATGATCTGCCCTTCATTTGATGAGAGGTTGTTCTGAACTGATCCAGGAGGTGAACTGACCTAATTCCTTCTTGGGGGCTGGAACTACTGACCCTATAAAAGAGAAAGTCAAGGAGCCTTCAGGCGGTGAACTCTGACCTTTCATCGATTCAATCACGTCACTGGCAACAAGAAATTGATCACTCGCAAATTTCATCCCTGCTACTAAAAGGATCGATAGAAATTAGAGGGCTATGGAGTTCTGTGAAAATAACACTTGTACAAGACAAAATTGCCAATGGACGCTTTCGTTTTAGTGTTTAAAACTGCAAAATCAATGATTATTTAAGAAGCACAATGTGACAAGAAGAACATTTTTTAGAATTACCTGGAAAAAAGAATAGAGACAACAGATTTGGAAATTAAAGTCTGAATTATGTGATTTAAGATGGGGAAAATGAAAAACCTCATATTTAAAAATCAGTATATAGAACAAGTTTTTAGAAGTCTTTGGTTTGAGAACCCAACAACTTCTCTGGCTGTAGACACAGCTACAGCACTTACAACCAACGAGCTCCATGGAGTCACAAACTCTTTGAAATAGAAACATGAACAACCCTCAAACACCTACATGAACAAACACACCAAACACACAGACCTCCCCCACTTGTGTCCCCTGAGTTTAATTTCAGTGGGAGGTTTTGTGGACATTTGTGGAGGGATTTGCGATGTAGGTGGTAATGAAGCAGGAGTAAGGAGGAGATGAATACGGTGTTCTGAATTCTGATGTAAATATTGAGGCACTTAAAAATAAAAAAGGCTGTTCAAAGAAAAATGAGATGGAAAGAAATGAAAGGAGAAGGGTAAATGAGATGGATGGCGAGGGGCAGTAAATGTTGACATCCTGGTGCGAAGCAGAGGAGAGAAGCAACACGGGAGTGAGCGATAGAAGGAGGAATGGAGCAAGGGGGTGACTGCGGGTGAGATGTGGGGGTGGAAGAAAGGTTGAGGAGCTTTTACAGACTCTGCATAACAGTGCCAAGGTCAGAAATAAATAATAAAATAAGAGAACAAAAGAATGGATGAAATGAATGAACTGATAAATGGAGGTGTACTGAAGGTTAAGCTAAACCTCAGAGTGTGTAACTTCTCCACAAGGAATCCCATTTACAAATGCAGATGAACAGCACTGCTGAATTTTTCTTTTCTCTCTTAAAGCATTAAAATGTTTTACTCCTTCTGAAAAACTTAATGATTTGAGGAGACCTCATAAAACAATACATTTTCTTTGGCCGCTGACTTCAGCGATCCCATCTTAACTAATTACTACATTTAAAAAATGTTTCTGCATCCAGTGGAACTGCATCTATAAAATCTGTTTTAATTTCCAATCCCAAATCTGTGAAGTTTTTTTCTGTTAGACAAATCCATATCCACCAGATTATCACTTGTGTACATCTTCCAACAGATGTCCCTAAACTAAACAAAAAGAACATTCTCAAGATGGAGCCCTTTTGTAATTCCACAAAATAATAATCTCAAATTCAAATTTGAAAAAGTGATATGCCGCACTGTAGGTAACAAATGTCAGATATCTTATATTAGCCTCTATATTTCCAGTAGAAAAGGGACACGGCTTGGTGGCAGAATGATAAGAGGATACTTTACGGATTAATCACAAGCTCTTGGAGAATTCATTAAAAGCCAGTCACTTATAAAACAATTATATTCCACATTATAGTACCCACACCAATAATTCCAACGGTGAACTCAGGTGAAGCTAGGTGTTAAATTTGCTTCATGTTCTCAAATATGTTTTAATGAGTTGGGATTTTATTCCACCTCTAAATATCAGTCTGATTTTAGTCAAAGTCGATTCTTTAAAATAATGTATGTAGAAGCGCCTCAGGGACAATCCCGGCATTAAATTCATACATATTTCTGACAGCCTCCAGATATGAATGAAACTGAGCACTGCCACCCCAAATAGTCAGTGCAGCATGTCTGCAATCCAACCAAGACATAAGTGAGCAACTAAGAAGAGATTTAAAAGATCAATATCTTTACGTACCCATTGTCTTCACAGACCACACCCAAGTACATCACCACCTCTGCTTTTGCTGCTATTATTGGCTACATTAGCACAACCTTGTACGAGTGTAGTATGTCACAGTACTTGTTGTTGTAGAACATTTTGACTCTTCTATTCCCTCTGTGGGCATTGATGGACACAACATTTAAACAGACATATTATATCTATTTTTCTACACAAATGAAGCACAAGCGTGGAGGTTAACGAGATTAAATGGGTTTCAAAGCAATAAGATATTTTTATTTTTTTTAAAAAGTATACTTATTTGATGCCCAAAGGGAAATTATTGGTATTTATAACATTTAGTTCACATCAAGCTGTGTAAGATACACTTAACTTTTAAAGTGTGAAGAGAAGTTTGTTTTGCTTCAATGATTTTGCAAAAATAGGTTCTTCAAACCTCAGTCTTCGTTTTTTGTTTTTTTTCCAACAGGCAGACTCACATGATTAAAGTTCTATTTTTTTCAACTGTATCGCCACCGAATTGAAATTCTAACTACAGTATTGATCTAACCCAATAAGCCAAGGTTAGAAACAGAGACCACTGAACAAAATAGAACTGAGAACTCCTCTGAAATATTCACATGCAATCTGCTTGTGTAAAGGAATTATGTTCACTTACAGGAACCAATCAAGTCATGATTGCTGGAGATAATTATTTATTGATTTTTACATGTCATTTTGATTTCTGACACTGACAGCTGACAGAAAACAGTCGACTGGGTTCAGGTGACAGCATTTAAATTGCGACACTTTAGATTTCAGATTTAGTTCACAGCATGTTTTCAAGGCTTCTGATGATTCTTAATTTTCCCTCAAGGCACAGGTTTTGTCTGGAGTTGAGTGTTTTGAGTCGTCATACAGTTGCTAAAAATAAAATGAAATACGTATGGAAAACTGACTTTCAAAAAACAACGAGGCTGTTACAGTGACAATTACAATAAAATGTGTCTCATATATAACAGTAAAAACAATGCACAGCGTCAATTGTTATTTTTATTCCATTAAAATCAAGAACAGTTCCTCCATCACTAAATAATCCCAATATGGACACATTCAAACCCAATTTACGTACAAACCTCATTAAAATTTTGGAAGCAAAGCAGGAAGATTGGATCGGAAAGTTTAAGCAAAGGGAGAAAGCACTTAGAGGGTTCACAACAGATACAAATTTCAGATAGTGTGTATGAATGAAGCAAATAATGCTCTTGGCAAAGTCATTCATTGTGTTTACTACATTGTGGAAAACAAAGCACCCTGTTTAACCTTTCCGCAATTACTCCATCTGCAAAGCCAAAAGAGCTCTGCAGGAGGTATTCATTCAGCCTATATTGTAATTTCATTACCAATACATTACCTTGCAAATGAGCAATATGTATGCCTTTCACTATTTATTCTGCATAATTAGCATTGCAAAGATCCCATTTTTTATATATCTAAAATGCATTTTAGATGTGTGTGTTTGTTGTACACAGTATATAAACACAAACACACACACGCATGCACGCACGCACGCATTCACATACAGCAACAGTTGACGACCATTTCGTCGATTGAATCCAGGCTAGACAGTAAGGGTAACCAAAATCAAAAGACACTGTTAATTTTAAAACCTTGTTGCCAAGGAGACATCACTAACAAAATGAATACATAACCTTGAAAAAATAAAGAATGGAAATTGGCAACCATGAGAACCTTCTGATGTACTCCTGCTTCACCATTATTTTATTTATTACAATTTAGCTGGAAGAATTCGACTCTGCCTCTTCCAATTCTTCTGCATACTTCATTCTTCTTTTATTCTTCACCTTTGTAGCACCAGTGCTGTCCTCTGTCCTTCCATCTTGTGTGTTCCATTTAATCATCATTATCTCCTCTGACTTACAAACGAGAAGCTCATGCAATCTTCCAGACATTTCACACTTGTTTTTATATTTATTTCCACCACTTTCCTTACTCTGTCAATTCTCTCTTTTTACAATGCAAAATTTACACATGGACACAAATGTGTCCCTCTAATAAGCTACATCTTTTCATTTACAGTATTCATTTATTTATTCTAACTTATTATAATTTATACAGTATATGGTAGGTAACTGAATCCAATGACAAAAAGGGGACCCAATCCTGCACACATCTACTACTTTTTAAAAGTCAGAAATGTCACCATTAGTAAAAGTTTAAATTCTTTTACATTTTGTCAGACATGCTCATTCTGTCCAAGGAATGGGCTGGAGGAAAACAAGCTGGGTTGATAGAACACCACGTGACAGTAGGCATATGAAATGTGCAGAGGTCAAATGGAAGGGTGGTAGACGTATATTTAATGAGCAGGGAAACTGATAAAAAGACAGAGAGTGGGACTGAATGGAGAGTCATACTGAGCCTCAGGGGTGTAGTGGATATCTTTCTTCCATAATGGATATGACCATGTGAGAGCAAATACGTACACACGATTCTGACAAGATAGAAAACTCTATTAAATGGCTTTATTAAACCATCAAAAGTCATTTCCCTCTCACAATCATCTGCCACTTAAAAGAGTAAATTAATTCATCATATTTAAAGCAAGCGATGGATGGGAGTGCTCAGTGAGGTAGATTTATCTGTCTTTCAGATGGGTGGGGGTGTGAAGGTGTAGCAAAATGGGAATAGAGGATGATGGGAGGGAGAGAAAGAAAGAGAGCAAGAGGGAGAATTGGATTTTTTAGAGATGCCAACTAAATGAAGCTGTGGAGTGTGGTACAGATGGAGAATGGCATCAGACACAAGGTAATTATTTCCTGGCTGATGGAATGGAAGGACCAAGAACTCCTTCATTAACTGGCTGTTCATTACTGATGGATAGAAGAGATTGACATACACACAGACGAAAGCATGCACAGTATGGAAACACACATACATGCTATCCTTCACATACACACTTTGTGCAGATGTATATGCATTCACAACCATTTAATCAGTCTCACAGAAGTCTCTCAAATGAGCACGGAGTCCAGAATAATGATTAAGTGCTGCAGACATGAAAAATATGAGGAATGTGTCATTCTCTTCCACCACTGATGAAGATGGATATATTCTAAGGTCAGACTAAAGGTTATGTATTTAAAACAAAATTAACTCACAAATCTGAGATGATTTATTTCCAGTGCAATTTAAAGTAAAGACACTGACATTTGGGGAATGACACTATAATAAAATATGACAAAGCAGAGAGTGAAATCTTGAGTTTGTCACCAAAAATATGCAATGTAGGTGAATTGTTGAATCTAGATTGGAATGAATAAGAAAGAGTTGTTTAGGTTCGATTTGAAAAGATCACAACTGGTGTTTCCTCAAAAAAACAAAAAGGTACTTCAGCCGGCTCGTGATTTTGACCCGTGTGCCTTAGACAGAAGTGAAAAAAGAAAAAGGTCTGTTTCAGTGCCAGGGATTTTCAGTCGATGTTTTATTTTTCAGTGCCAAAAGTCCCCGTCACTGTCCTAGTCACAAAACATACAGGCTTGAGAATACTTGAAGGAAATATGTCAGGAGCTAGGAATGGAGATGAGGATCCCAAAGGAGCCAGAATCGTTATTCTTTTGCTGCTGTGTTATGAGTTCAGTTATTAAATTTTGAATCAACTTCCAGTTTGCCCTTCATGTGCCCAAGTTTGAAATTTATATGCTGGCACCAATACTCTTAGAGTTTGGAATTCTTGCCATATTTTACGAGTTGCCCCTTTAAGTTGAAATGAAGGGGAGAGAGTTGAGAGAAGGTATTGTTTATTCCTCTCATAAAGGGCTCTGTCAGCCCAAAGGAAAAGAACCAATTTGCAAGCCGACACCTTATGACGTGAGTTTGCCCTTGTGTGTGTATGTTGATGCAAGGCCATCCCTGTAAATCATCACCTATTATCACCACATACTGAAGATTATACTGCTACTTTTATACCCCACCATCACATATCATATATCTAACACACCTGTAAGACAGAAAATGAGTGACAAAGAAGAAAATAAAAGAATAGTTGAAGTCTGATGAGTGTAGACACACTGGAACTGCCTTAGATGTGTGTGTCAGTCATTGTAGGTGTGTGTTTATGCACAGCTTTAGCTCTGCCTTGTACTTTTATTTTCAATGTATACAAATGCAGGGGGTGTAAGATCATTTCATTATCAGAACCGCCAGCTGCAATTTGAACAATGATGGTATTGAATGTGATTTTATGTCGCTGTTGGAGAGGTGAATAGGCATTTCACTTTGGTTGTTGCTTTTAGCATGAAAAGTACATGTATGAGAAGTACAGTTTGTAATTGCGTCCACTTTCATGCAATCCCCGGTTGACCCCACTTCACATCATTAAGCGTAATAACATTTTTTTTAAAATCAGAGCCATCTTTAAACGACTGCTTTATATCATCGGATCATTTTTGTCAGTCTGAAATCATTTATATCTGTAGCTGCTTATCCTCAGGAAACAAAGTCAGTGGAAAGTGGTCAGTGCAAATTGACCTTTGAATCTTTTATAACACATTGTATGTACTTCAGGGATGATAGTGTGGTCCTGATGAGACACTGAGCTGCCTTCATATGCTACTGCAGATCTCTCCGGTCTTCTGCAGTGCAGCTGCTATAAAACACTGTGATGAGGAGCCTCTCAATGATGGATCAGTAAAGGTTAAGTTGGTATTTGGGGAGATGGGACTGTTTTAACTTCCAAATAAAATATTCTCTCAGCTGGTGAGAGATCCTTGCAGACCATGTCAGCTTTGCAGATATAAACTCTCAGAAAAGTGAGAGGTCCCAGGTCACACCCTTGGGCTGTCGATATGAGGGGGATTGATTGCAAAACTAGAATCAACAAGCAGGAGCCTTTCTTTTATTCTGCTTGTGTAAATGTATGCCTGTATCTGTCACCACGGGTAAAACAAAGCCACCTACATACAGTACATAAACAAGAATGTGTCACAGTTTGGTCTTTGTGTCATGTTGCTCTGTTGTGCTGGGGTGTGGCAGGAGGCAGGAACAAGATCGTGGTTACAGCCTTGTCTCAATACCTTGTTCCTCATCTCTATACCTGTGGCTGATCAGGCTGTTAAGCCTGAGACTTTTTAAACCAGCTTCTCCTTTGGTTCTGTGCCAATTTGTTTTGTACCCTTCTCCACACCTCTAGTTTATTGGACTTCTCAATTTTTCTTGTCTTTCCTAGAATTTTGCTCTTTTCTGATTAACTATGAATGAAATCATTTCCACTAGTGTTCTGCGTATGGGTCTTAACCTTATCCATGACTGAATCACAAAGTGAATTCTTGAAATTATATCATGCTTTGATTATACATGTTGTTGTTTTTTTCTGCAACCAAGAAGCATGCCCCATGAGTAGTAAGGGTAATATTTTTGTGATAAAAAACATCAATATAACATCAGCCTGTAATGAAAAGAAAGAGCATAGAACTGATAACTTTATTATACCATAGACCCCCTAACTTAAAATCTAACAAAAATAACGCAGTCTCCTTCATTGTTGAATCATTATAGCTGTATTGATTACCAGCAATGGCCTTAAGCACTAATTTTGCTGTTTATAACACATTTAAAACCTCACATACTTATCAGATGCACGATTGCCTCTACTAATTAGATGTGGCACTACCATCACATTCCAAAGACAAGAAATAAACTACATTTTCCTCATTGTTTCCAGCATTGCTTTCTTCATTATTCACCATCTACCATTTTTGTTTGCTTGCTTACTTTATTTTTTCGTTCATTAACTCTTAATTTAATTCATCTCTTCTAATTCATTCCTTCTGCGAGTCTCATTTGCAAACTTTTTTTCCTCTTTACAATTCCCTTCTTAGAACATAGTATTCTGTCTTTTGCTCAAGGATGTTTGTGGTGGAGTTGTATGAGCCACATTGTATTTTCTCTATCTCTGCTATCTCATATTGAAGCACCAGTGACCAGCTAGAATCAACCTTGTCAATGTGCAGTGTAATAATTCAAAAAACTGCACCATCATATAGCAGTTCTGACACATTATATTTATTTTCAATCCCCAGAATTCCCAAGCTGACATATACCGCAAGCTTTCTCTGCATTTACATACACAGTTAGTAGATCAGTTGAGTCCATTTTCAAGATAAAGAAAACAATATGCAGCCAAATCATCTTTTAAATACCTCAGAATAAGTTCCTGCCTCTCATGTTGTTGACTGATGATACCTCAGACTTTGATGTCTTTAGATGAAACTGTTACTGTGTTCAGTTTCTACATCCAAGCCACAGATCTGTTGAAGAATAGTCACAATCTGGGAAACCAAGGGATATACAAACTGAATACCTGTAAATTTTTGAGTGGGTTGTTGTTATGATGAGCACCACTGAAGCTCGTGAACAATACTTTGGTATCTTAAGTGCGTAACCACATTTTATTTTGGTCAGAAGGTAGAGGAGTTTTAAGTCAGGAGGTGTTGCGGAATCAAAAGACTGTTTCCATTGAGCCATGTGACTAAATGAAAACTTTGACAGAAAATAAAATTGGAATACACATCGATTAGTCCGTCTAATGATCTCTCAGACACCAAAGCAGGCACAGGAAGGAGTTAACATGTGACGTTTTCATAAATGTTATGGAAATGATGGCGGTAGTCTCTGGGACTTGAGAACAGACAGTTTGTGTCTGAATAGAAAAGGTTACAGATAGACTATTTAAGCTTTATTAATGAGGTGTGAGTTTCCAAGACCAGAAGCAGGAAGGACAGCCAGCAAGAAGATGTAACAGTCAAATAAAAACATTGAGATGAGCTCCTGTACACATATTATGGTGAGGTAGATTCTGATTGGTTGGATGTTAGAAGCTAATCTACCTTTAAGTGTCGAGTGCAGGATAGGGTAGTTTATTGCATAACAACGCCACCCTGGGAATTTAATCCGTCCTTGAACAACAAGGGCACGCAGCTTTGTTGTACTCATGGGGTTCCAAGTATCAACAACAATATAAGGGTAGCAAAACCACTTGTACCACTAAGTGAATGAACAGAAGGGATAAGGAAGGCCCTGTGCCTATATATATGTGTATATATATATGTGTGTGTGTGTGTGTGTGTGTGTGTGTGTGTGTGTGTGTGTGTGTGATTGGCACTGCAGTCAAAATAGTTTCTTTCCTATAAGATTGCTGTTCATCGATGATTGCCACTGCACCTTGAAACTTATGTACATGTATTTCTTTGCATCTGCTAAACATTGTGTTGAAGGAGTTCAAGGCAAGACTGACAAAGATATCTGATAGAAAAGGATCAAACAAATGACTCAATTGATTACCTTTGATATAATATTTTTACTCAGCACCTGTATTGATGGCATTGCCACATCCCTTGTGATCTCAATATGGTTGCCTGAAACTGTCCATTGTCAAGACTAAATAAAATCAATACACTACATAGCAAAAAGAAATTTTGAATGCAGATGCTTGACATTTGCGTCAGGGAAAATTCAAATGAAAACCCTCTATGAATCATCCCTATGGATCAAAAAAGATTGACGGATCATGCACATCTACAAACAGCACTAAAGGCATAAACACATTGTCATTTTCTATATTTTGCCTCTATTCCTCTAGATTTCTCAAAGACAAATACACACAAGCATAAACACATTTGATTTCACCTTCAAGCTTCAAAGAGGGACCTGGAGTGACGATGAGTAGGGGGATTAATCTGCGAAGGCATCAAAAAGCTGCATTATCCTCCCAGATTACGACTCCTGCTGCTCTGGGGGCAAAGGGATGTGTTTGGATGCGTGTTTATGTGTGTTTATGTGTATCCTAGAGTGCTTTCAGGCATACGTGCCAGCGCGTGGATGGACGGATGTCTTTGTTAAAAGATAGGAAGTAAACACAGCCTAATGTTCTATGACAAAGCTGGGACAGAAGTCAGGGATAAAAAAGGAAACACAGATGGTAAAAGGTCATAATAACTGTTCGTCAAATGGTTTGTTTGCCAAGGAAAGTTTGTTGGCACTAAGCACATTTAAAATCTTATACAGTAAAGTTTTGAGTGAAGGAGACAGTAGAGAGTTTCAGAAGGAACAAGAGTGGATTTGATGATCTATGATCCGAGTTTCAAAAGGAACAAGAGTGGATTTGATGATCTATGATCCAATCTTACAATTAAATGTGAAAATGTGTAATGAACACTGAACGCACTGCTTGTGTATTCATTTAACACTAATAATGGATGGAGACAATTAAACATCCTTTACTGAAACAAAGAGAGATCAATGACAGACATGTGAATGATGATGAGAACAATGACACAGAACCTAATTAATATGATGGATGATAGCGTGGATGATTCTGACAAATAATGCTAGATAAAGAATGAGATGAGAACCAATGGAGAAAAAACAGAGTTATGAAGACAGTGGTGCTGGCAGGAGAGATGGATGAAGGAATATTGGGGTCAAAGATGAATAGAGCAATGGCAGGGCTGATGACGGTGGGAATATTAAGGGGAAAACATGGCAGATGTAAAACTGAAAAAAAAAAAACATCAGATAACATAATAAGTTATTATTATACCCAGTATTATTATTATTATTATTATTATTATTATTATTATTATTATTATTATTATTATTATTACTATTAGTAGTAGTAGTATGTTTAGGTTAATAGCTTTCTCTTACCAGCATGAATTTCAACTTTTTCTCTGAAAAACTGAACTTTTGACAAAATTATAAAAATATTTTGTTAAGAATTAATATTTTCTATTCCTGGCCAAAGAAAATAAATTGTAACATATGAACTAAGATTTTTGTTTATTTTAGCTCTGTCGATTATAATCGCAATGATGTGGGTTTATTTTTCCATTTAGTATACACTCTCCTAAAATTAAGAAATGAAACAGCCACAAAAAGTCACTGTAAAATTTAATTCCTGCACAAGCTTCCATTTTAACATATAAACAAGGGTAGAAGTTATTGATCAGTGTTTACTCAGACTGTTTGGAATCCCATCTGCTGCTTTGCTGTGATGTACAATCTATTCTTGTTTCTTGTGTGACACCTTTTGTTTTGCTCAGCTGCTGATCTTAGCGTCATCTTGCCACTAACACTCTATGCTGAGCAACTGTTGACTTTGCTAGGACATATTTGTGTGGTCGGCTTACTTCTTGCTATTTCAGACAGAAGTGATTACAACAAAATGTGATGCACCAAGGCTCTCACTGCTCATCATGCACATGCAATACACTGGTCATACTGGAAGTTATGATGAAGTTTTTCTTCCAAAAAAATTAAAAAGACTTATAGTTTTTTTTTAAAATGACATAGTAATTAATAGAAACATGTCCACAAATACACTAACTGCGATAAAAGAGAAACACAAAAAATAGGGATAAATAAATAAATCTGTAATTGTGTATATACCGCAAACTACAGCGTATAAGAAAATGCAGTTGAATTGAATGGATGTAGTTCTCTGTTGGGCTCTTAGAGGAGTGTGAAGTTTTTTTTCAACACTTTATCTGTTACTAAATTATTCACTCTTCCTTTTTTGATGTACAATGTTTATTGATCCATATGGGGTTTGCCTCTCACACTACAAACACTGTACTTGCAACATTGTGGCGTGTGTTGTGTTTAAAACACTGAGCCTAATTGCTTAATCACACTTTTGCAGTTGACCAAACTTCAACTCAGAGCTGTTTTTGTATCAGCCAGATTCAGCTCCATTGTGACATCTCTACATGACTCAGAAATAAATACAAAAGCCAGAGTTAAAGCAAGGTCAGAATAAGAAATCTCATACCTCAGCTTCCTGCCCCAAGATGCCCTCCATCTGTGTCACTCCCTTATTTAATTCCTTACAGTCATCTTTTCTGCATACTCCGTAGTGTTTAGCCCATTTTGCAATGATCATCATGGGCCCTGCAGTGATGCAGAGGATGAGTGCATGTCTGTAGTCCATGTACTCTGAGTGAATGCCTTGTCATGCTCTCTGACTGGGCCCTGCAAAATGTTATGTATCCTTTCATCATGTGCAAATGCTCCATGTGAACAATCATAATCACAAATCAGTCAGACTCCATAGCGACTCAACAACTTGTCACACCTCTTTATTTAACATGAGAAACATTATATTACACCTGCACCTCCTTGTTGGAATAGGATTCCGTAGCATGTACAGCAACTGTCTAGTACCATATCGCTTGCACTGTGTGAATGAAAGCATTATACTTTTTGTTTACATCGCTTCCTCTCTGCTTCTTCTTTATTTATTTTTTTTTAATTTTTGTAGGATATGGGGTAAAAAGTAATTTCTTCTATCCAAGGAAAGGCATAGAAATGATAAGCAGAGGGATGTTTTAAGTCCACAGAAGACCATATATGGATTATGGGACAGCATTTCTTGCTTCTGAGGTCCATCCTGGTTCATCCCTGTCTTGTAAAGCCATTTTCCTTCCTCTCCTTATCCTTCCTCTCCTGATATCTTTCTCATAATTTGTCTCAGTACTGACAGTCTGCTAATGCAATCTCTTCCCTCACTAGCCCAAGAATGTGTCTCCTTCCCTCCGGATAGTGTTCATTACAAACATCCCGGACTACTCTTCTCATTTTCTTATGAGCAACAGAAATAAACCAAACTCACCATTCAATTCAGGCAACACAGAGGAATGAGTTTTCTAATGTGTAGTTCCACCATATTTTACAATCTCCAAAGATACATCACATTCTTCTGAGTTATTTCTTCTGTTGTATTCAAGGCTGGATTCCTTCTCTCTGTCATGACTTTTAGATACTTCACACAGGTAACATCTCCTCCTAGAACCCCATAATGGATTAGTCAATGGCAGACCATATATCTCCGCAGGTATTCTCCCACAGGTCCCACTTTGCTAAAACCTCTGCTCAGGAGTCCCATATGTTTTGTCATCATGTCATCAGAACTCCCCTCTGTGATGTACAATACCTGACATGGCCTGATTAGATTGAGGCAAATCCAGCTCTCTTAAAAACTCAACACCCGCAGGATTGTGTCAGCCTAAGAAAAGATGGTCAAACAAACTACATAGAGGTGCTTTATTGTGGGTGAACTCACCCGCTTATCAATCCACATATTCTTCTAACTTATGTCATAACAACCAAGTAGAAAAGCCTTCTTTAGAGGGATTTACTTTCCCAAATGTACCTGATCTCATGTAGAGTGATATGTGACCCTGTTATCTCAGAATAAATTTTTCAAAGTTGAGGTAATTCTTGTTGCTGTGCATGTGGTTCCACTTCGGTGCCTCCTACAGTCCGTGGAGATGACTCTTCAAGGTCACCTAATAAATGACAGAGGCAAAATATCTGTTTCTGTCTTCTTGCGTCCTCCCTCTTACACTCTGCCAGCACAGAGAGTGCACTAGGAGGATGATCCTTCCCCGCCACACATGGTCACACAAAATCATAAAGGCACTCAATCTGTTACACACAACTGCACACACACTCTTCTCTGTTTCTTTTCACTTACCCACAGCCGTCCAGGGACAGATTAGCTGTGACACAGTGTTGCCCTGCCACCTCTGACCTTCCAGAAAGTTCAGAGAGAGCAGACCCCTCACTTACCAATAAAATCCAATTACCCATCCAGGCAGAAAGACAAGAGTGGGGAGAGGAAGTTATAGGAGCAAAGGAGGGTGGGCTGAAAGGAAAAGATATAACTGGAAGTTTGTATTACTCTTTATGGTTTACTGTGTACAGCACTTTGTTTTTATCAAGACTTATGCAGAAAAGGTCACAAAGGAGTAAACAGATAAACCAATATGACCAGGTATAGCCAGCAGAGCAAGAATAATCAGTATTATAATGTGAGATGCAAGACGTTGTTTTCAAGGTAATCTGACATTGTTGATGCATTAAAACACAAAAAAAGAGGGAAACAGTACAAGTTTGCCCTCACTTTCAAAACTTTCTAGTTGCATTGCATATTCATGAGCATTGTGACTGCCTCTGCGATGTCTAGAATTAGTCTTCTGAAGGTTACAAAAATCTTTTATCTTATCTTTGCTCATTTGTATCGATTATTGAATCAGAGTTCAGTTAGCTTTTTTCAAAGATGCTTATCACAAATTAAAATACTGTTGCCATGGCCGACCTATTCCCTCCAAGGGCTGCAGAGAGGTTTGATAACCGCCATTATCAGCAGCAAGATACATTTGCCTGCGATACCATATCACCATAAATCATGTTAATGCTGATGAAAGATCTACTGGTCCTACTTTTAAATTCATATGCAGGAGCTTAGCATGTTAATAGATCTGGATATCAGAATAGGTGGCTAATAAATGGCCAACGGGAATGAGTCACTGATGCTGTTCATGTGTTTTGGTGGCATCTACATCTAACTCTCTGAATAACACTCAAAAAAAGGGTCAAGATGGAAGTTTTATTTTTTTGTGCTCCGTTGTGAATTGGAACTGTCTATATATCAACCAACCAGAAGACTAGAGTAGAGGGAATATAGTTTTAAAAATGGGTTGTAGTTAGGGTTAACACTTGGTGTTTTGTTTTTTTCTTTGTTTTGTTTTTTTGTTTTTTTTGTATACAAGGCAACTCTATCTTGTAGCCAAAGAATGATTATTTTATGTTAACTTCTGTAATAGTATCTTTCTTGAAAACAACTCGTTTTGGAGACAAATCCATTATTTTGCTATTTGTGTGTCAGGGCTGTTTAAATGTCTGAATGTATTTACATAGGGTAAATGCAGGTCAGGGAACCTGGAAAGGTTTCGTTTTCTCACAACATAATCTGGTTTTAACTCCAATCTCTTGCATGACTTAGCACATTGATGTGATCCCCTTCGGGAGAAACAGTCTCGCATGCACAAACTACTTTAAGATCAACTAACACCATTAAAGTTTTGTGTCTTTTCCCATTTTCTCTTCAAGTTATGTGTTTATATTGTTTTTTACGTCCCGCTTCAAAGCGGTGATCTATTGTAATTGTCAGTGTTCCTGTGTTTGTCTGTTCGTTCGTCCGTTTGTCCGCTAGTATGTCCACCAAATATTTTCGCAACCATTGCAGATAGAAAGACAAAAAAAGACAAAAAGCAGATTACTCGGGTGGCAAAAGGGATGAAAATGAGTTGATGACCTTGACCTTGAGAAAACTAGGTCAGGGTCAAATTCAACTTTTGTACACCCAGGAACCAGATAAGATAGAAAGACAACAAAGAAGGCCAGTGTGAGTAAGACAATAGATCAAAGCGCTAGCTTTGATCTATGGTCAAAGCTAGTGCAAAGCTTTGACCTACCCAGAAAGGTCAAAGCTTTGAACTTGTCAGGTACTACTTTCAGGGTACCCTGACCTACCCTTTGTGGGATGTTACAGTCTCTGACTGTTTAATTTTCAGTCCCCCCTTTTATTTATTCGACTGTTACATATTTTATGGTTGGGTTTTTTTACCCAGCGCTTTCCACCAATCAATGAGAATATCGAAACATAATTATGTCCTCGCTACTTTTGACAAGTGGCAGAGATGTGATGAGCAGATAAAGTGGGTATTCAATCAAAGGAATTAAGGACAAAGGCAGTTTCATGTAACAAACATCAGGCTAGGTATACAGTGACAGACAATGAATATGATTATCATTCATCCCAAGCACTGTAGTCAAGTACATAGACAAATTATTAAGTTAATTAATTTTGGCATCTCTTAGAGACATGGCTGGGATGAAAGAAAATCAAAAGCAAAGAGGAGAAGCTGTCAAATTGATAATGAAATCCTGGGAATAAAGTCAAATCACATCAAAACTACAAAGAATACGAAACGCTTTTATAGAGCTGTATCCTGTGGATCTTGGTCATAACATGAACTGTACACCACCTCACTTTTTTTTTTTTCAAATCAGTACAAAATACAAAAAAAAATATTTAATGTCTCATGAATGCACTCTTGAAAACTAGCAATTCTTGAAACAGCTGGCACATACGACTTGTGTTTAAAATGACATAAAACTTATCATTATCCAAATAACATAATAACAAAGGAACAAAGTCATTCCCATTAGCTCATGTGTATAATGAGACTTGGGATACACACCAGGGGAGAGATCATTCCCTTCCTCTCTGAAGAGGTTGAGTGACGAGATTGAGATGTGAGGTAAGGGATCGCATGTGACACCTCCACGAATCAACACCTGCTACCTCGCTAATACGTTTAGCATAAAGTAATCAAACTTTTCTCATTATCTCAGCATTGCAAGCCAATTAGACATCATACATCAACAGCTCTGCAATTATCTACAATTACAACTCATTAAGCTCTGATTTACTTATGTTTTAATTAGCTTGTGCTGCACTTTGTATTGCAGACAATGTCCTTGTGCTGCCGTTGGATGTTGTTGTCGCTAATGTAGCTGATGTTTTTTGCTGGATTGTTTCACATCGCTGAACATGGTGTACTCTGGAGGCCATCAGTCTCCTCTTCATTTTCTTCCTGTTGACTCTCAAACTTCCAATATTGTCACTTATAAAATAGCAAGTGTGGTTGGACAGGCAAGTACCTATTGGCAAGATTTTATTGATGATTCTATATCAAGACTGCAGTATTTCGACAACAAGTTGTGTAGAAAGGAGTGTGTACAACAATAGTGTGTGAGACAGTGCAGCCAGAAGAGCCCTATTCTATCATGTTTATACCACTCAGACTCAATGACATTTATTTGTCCAAATAAACCTACCCTGGGAAATATGGCTTATTTGATGTATGTAGTAAATAAGTATGTCATATTTTTATTACATCATCATGGTCTAAGTTTATTTGACGGTTCTCCTGTGGGACTAACATTTAGGCATGAATTGACAAAAAACATTAGAAGCCAGAGACAAGGTGAATGGGATGGATTTAGAAAAGATGTGGAGGACAAGGCATTGGAACTGATGATGCAGGGTATACGTTTCCGGTGTTACCCCCTTGTGGTCCAAGATGGACAGTTCAGTTTAGGCTATTTTATTTCTCCCCAGAAACATCATAACCATTTTTACAACCAATTGTCTTTTGCTTTCATGACTGAAAGAACCAGTTTTCACTCCCTTGTTTTTTGGGTTTCTTTTTTGAAATGGCAATCAGTGTAGTGTCCTTGGTTTGATTAAATTCCAAGCAGCTGTCCTCTTTCTCACCATTGACACAGTTAAATTTTCTGTCCTTTCTGTAAACGTAACAGCTTTATCTTTATCTCTATTGAGATTAAATAAAGTTTAGAATCTTAAAAATGCTTGACCCAGTTGTCTGTCTTTCATCACGCTCAATTCTTTTCCTTCCACTTATGTCCTGTCTATCTTACATCCTTTGTCCCTTTCAGGATTCATATTACCATCAAGCGACAATCTGCCTAACTGATGATTTGATGATTTGCGAGTGTCTGCAATACTTTCTTGAAAACTGCATCCTGGTGCTGCACTGCCTGTGAGTCCCACAAAACCATAGGAGGCTTTGATATAAATTCTTCTCTTCCATCTTCTCTTCCACCTTCTCCAACCGCCAGGGTGCATTTTAAAAGCCCATCTTCCCTCCTGTTTCTCCACTCTATTCTGTCATTTTGTCTCTTTTCTGCTTACGTCCTTTTGTAATCTTGATCAGGTTTTCATACCAGTCATAATTCATTTTAAACCAACTTTCATGCTATCGTGCAGAGAAACAGCAGAATTTCTTCATCATTTGAAGTACTTAAAGTAATGTAGATCTGAAGTTGTCAAATGTTTTAATTTTGGAAATAAACCCAATCATTTCACAAATAATGACAGAAAGATTTCAGTCAAAATGTGGTTTTACTTGACTAATGTTCTGTAAAGCACAGATATGGTCTGACAATTTCATTGCCAGAGGTGTTATATCTGAGTGAATTGCATGACACACAATGCTGTAAGTTTGAACATGATTTGCCATGTATAAATATTAAAGCTGGTTTGACAACACACAGTTGTCTGGACAGCAAGATTTGCCTGTTGTCTGTGTATAGGCAATACTAAGTATATGCTAATATTCAGGAAATAACTCTAATCTTATTTTAAAAAAGTAAAATTGGCAGTTGCCTGAAAACAGGACATGAGCTGCTGGATGTTTTGGTGACCCATCCATCCTCCATGACCTTTGTGTAGTAATGTTATCTTTCTTCCTCCTTTTCTGCTTCTATCTACCAAAGGACTGGGACTTGGAGGGTTTCCAAATAGTATCTTGCTGCAGTCTTCTGGACAGAAGCTTCAGATGTTGTACGTGAAATCTGCTGGAACCAGATTGGGGTCATAGCCCCTGATGCCCCAGTTCCCGATGGGACCACTTGGCTTTCACCTCGCACATCTGTCCCAGATGTTCCTTCAAGCCAGGTGCTTTTCTGTTATTCTTAGCCACATTCTGTGGTTCCTCCCAGCATGATTCTGGAACGTACAGCCCATATTCGATATAGGGATCTCTGTACACCATCCCAGCCAATGGCACATCATCCCCTGTCTTCTATTGCCTAAGGTATTGTCTTGGCAACTCTCTGGGGAGCCATCTTCCCTATGTATTGGTGGTCCATGAGTCATTCAAATTGTGAATTCCATGCTTATCAATCCTCAGCCTTTGTCTTTCCATTGCCTGTAGAGTGTCATAGGTCTGGATTATGAGTGAAGATATTGTGATGAATTTTCATATCATGACTGAGGAAACAAACATCACTGATGAGCATCTATCTTATCCAGCATATACCCAGCATGTCTTACCTCATAGCATCCTCATCATGGTGTCTGTCAACCTGTGGAGTAGCCAGATACTTGAAGGTAATGTATTCTGGTTGACCACTATAGGCTTGCCCTGACTGACCTCCAACCTGCTGTTCCAGAGGTGTTGTATAGCTGCTTAAATATGCATTATCCAGCTGCTTTTATAGTTATCTCATGTCACTTAAACATTTTATATGTCCGCATGACAGAAAGTAAGATTATGATGTCTGCTCTATCCCTGTGGATTCCAAAGTCCATCCCATTAATACTCAGTAGGGTCAGGGCATAGATTGCAGAGAGTCATTAAGGAAAATTGAGAAGGGGGAGGGGGAATTAACTGCTTAGTCACAACATTTATTTTACTGTTTTGATAATTGTTCAACTCATATACATTTTTTTCCTTTACAAGTGTTATTCTTTCTTCTTATTCTCTTGTCTTTCTCATCTCCCAAATACTTTAAATGCAACAGAGAAGTGTGGACAATGACTGACAGAGAAAGGAAACGATCAAAGATAAATGTGAACTACAAAGAAAAATTTTGACAGGAAGATGCACTGCAGTTAGCATTGAAAGAGATAAATAGAGTAAAAATGAAAATGTATCCTGCAGCAGTCAATAAGACACCGAAGACAGGAACTCTTGGCCGGAAAGAGTTGATAATTTAAATTAATTGGCAAGAGTACCCCTGCAGAGAGTCTAAAATTGCAAAAATAAGATTATCCCCAATTTATTCTCAGAAAGATTGCAAAATTGTCAAACACCTCATCTGTCTGCTCAGTGGGGGGTTTCATTAAAGGCAAACTGAAAAAAAAGCTTCTAATGCAAATTAATAGTGCAGAAGAGTTCTGAGAATGACAGTTAGTGACCCTGGACACTCATGGATTTAAATAATTAGTCAATTACTTTGCTCAAACAAGAGTATGCTCGCATATTCACTCTGTGAGAGCTTTTAAATGAATGCATGACATTATTTAAGTTTGTTTGACTGTATGCTGATGAAGAGGTTCAGTGTGTATGGATGTCAGTGTGCCTGCGTGCATGTGTGTTCATTTTATGCACAATGAAGATTCGTCCATGTGCAGCACATGTGCTGCATCTTTTTTTTGTGTGTGTTGTGTCTGTGTCTTTGTATGTACTACTACCCCAAATCCTAAATTGGCAGTAGAAAATGCTGTAAAAATTAATTAGGCATGGAGGCGCTAGCATCCGAAAGTGAATAATCAGTGGGGAGGACGAATGAAGGAACAGACCTGACAAGTGAGTACAGCCAACGATCTGCATTAATGAGAGAGAAGACGAAATTTCACTGGGCCTACAGCGTGTTTGATGGATTAAATAAATGTCTGCTGATGGACTGATGGAAAATTTAACATTTCAAAATCAGCATAATTGGGATAAAGAACCTATACAAATGTTCCTTCCAGTAAGAGGAAGACTTACTGAGTCCCTATTCTTGGTTCTTGCTCGTGTATGAGGAGTACACTTTTGAGATGGATGCCCTGTCCCAAGACAAAGTGGATATACAGTATATATACAGTAGATTGTTGTAAAATGACCCTACTGTATACGTAGGCTATATTACCTTCCTTCAAGAGGAGCAAAGTGGTGCACCATTAAGTGCTGTGACTAATGATGAATGTCCTGTCATGGTGAATTAAAGCCATAGATAGTGCTACATACAGTCTGCCTGGGAGACGGCCCAATTTGAGAGAGAGGTGGGGATGGCAGGGGGAGAAGGAAATGAGAGGAGAAGGTTAAACAAAAATTGATTCGAGATCAAGGGAATGGTGAGAGGTTAGATCACAAAAAATAATGATCAACAAAAAGGATGAATACAAAGTAAATGTAAAGACAAAAAATAAGTTCCAGACTGTTGGCACAAAACTGAACCACATGGCATGGCCTCACCTGCCATCATAAAAGAAAAAAGTGGAAAATGGAAAAAATAAATTAAATTGTTATATTTATCCAGTGATGTGTATTACATAGTTATTTTACGTTTAACGTCATCGATTTTACATTATTTTTACTCAAAATCAATTAATTTTCACATTTACCGCTGAAATACTGAGAAGAGACCTGCGGTGAGGCACCAGCCAGCCGAGCCTCACCATAGATTGCGCAATGGCTCGACTAGCTGTGCTGGCATGCTATACAGTGAGACCGTAATGCTATCTCTCTATATGTCACGATTAAAATGTTCAAACACGTTTTCTCTGTGAACTAAATTTCCATAATTTAGCTAATGTATATGATGTACAGTTTTTTCTTGTCAACAACTGCATCCCTCGGTGTGTGAGCTGACGGTGGGAGGTGTCAGCTCACCTCCCAGCCACTGCTGAGGTGCCCTTGAGCAAGGCGCCGTCCTCCCTCATTTTGGGGTGCGACCCCCCCCCAAATTCAGTTACATTTACTCAATTTGTGTAGGTAATTGAACCAAATCAATTCGTTCAGACCGACTAGAAAATATTACTTAGATTTTACTCATGATTCAGGTTTTGTTTTAACAGATTCGAGAGCTTTCATATCTACTCAATATTTGTAAGTGTAAAAATGTTTCACTGATTGAATTTAGTAACATGCAGTATTATTTTTTTGAGTGTGGGATCGTCCATGACTAACTTCACAAAATTCATCCGGCATCAAAGAATTATACAGTTTATAAAAGTGAGAAGATATTTCAACACTAACTACTAATTTTTATTTTGAAATGTCAAGAAAAAATAAGTGTAAAAAGTTGTTTTCGTGATTAAACAAAAACCCACCAGTCAAATGCAACAGATGGTATGCAATAATATTAATTTGTTGGTGAATCATCTTGTAACTTCTTCACGAGCTTGAATTTTCTGTACTATCCCAGCAAGGCTGCAGCTATTTTTGTCTAATTTGGTGGGTTAGCAAAGGCTGTCAAACTTCAAATTTATCACTAAATATTTCCTGCAATTTCTTATCAATTCTTTTTCATGCTGTATGGAAAAACACATTCAGGTTGTAGAAGCCAACAACCAACTTGCCATCAATAACAGTTCACTACAACTATATGACACAAAGGAACATGTTACTGTTACAAATCCCACAATTATCACTAAAACATTAAGGATAATTGGCTGATAATCGTCACACAGTTTGCATCTGAACATTTGCTTAATCATTAAGAGATTTCTCTGATTGTGCTTTTCAGATGCTCAGGTTTACTTGTGTGGGTGATTTGTGTCTTCACAGTTCATTAGCATAATGATCCTGCAGCATCTTACCAATTATGTAATTTGTCTACTTCATGTTTTTTTTAAAAAGATCAGGACTGACAATTATATTTTTCTTGTCAGTTTTCAGGATGTCTAAGGCCTAAAAGTTGATTAGTTTATATTTCTAGCAATATGCTGTACATTGATGGCATACAAAACTGAGTGATTGCTTAGTTAACCATTCAATCAAGCCATTTAGAAAATAGTGTTATTTTAACATCCTGTTATCTTGTCTTACAACACTTAATTGTATGATATCTTTGGATTTCCAAAGTTAAGTACTCCATTGTCAACATTATCAGTGGGTTTTTTTTGTTTCTGTTTATATATTGTAGCTGACCTTGAATGCACCATTTTGAATGTAAAAATATCATATTTCATTTAGTTTGTAAGTGCACTTGTTCAATATGTCCACCTTCAGATTCCAAAATGTGATTTGAAGGCAGCTGAAAGCTCAAGGTAACAATAAACGGTACTTTCAAACAGCAACGGACAGCATAAACCCACGTGTGTGCTGTATACACACAAAAATGCATGAATACTTACAGAAGGGACCTAATGCACTTCTTCAGCACTCCTTTAAAATATTGAAAAGCTCTTTTATAAGTTGTTTGGCATTGACAAGCCTCTTAGATTTAGGGATAAAGACTGGGGAGATAACATTTTATATATTTCCTACGTGTGTGAGTTGTTGATTCAGCTAAATGTTTGATCCAAAGAACTCTCTATTCCGACTTAATCATTAATGAGGTGCGCACACACACAACACACACACGCGCACATACACACACATACACATACAAACACAGTGAAAAAGGGAGGAAAAACAAAGGCCTGTGTAACACAGGCTGCTGAAATCAAATGGGACATCACGGTCCGTGTTCTCTACCCATCAGTCATACAGCCATAAAACAGTATCATGTACAACTTAACATGTTTAGAGCAGTCATGGATAAATATGTGTATATACATACTGTATATATGTGTTTCTGTGTGTGTGCATGTGCGTGTTTTTACAGGCATATACAGGTACAGTATATACACACAACGCACACACAAGGCTCAGTCCACTCGTATGAAAGCCTCTTGCAGTATATAGATAAAGGTCAAGGCTATCAGAGTTCAACAGCCATCTTGCGTCTAACAGGACCTTGTTAGCCTCCTGCCGCTCGACTCACCTCACAGTGAGTACTTCACCACAAGGAGCCCACTTCTGCTCGCCGTCTACCACCAAGCCAGCAGGACGCACAACAGCAGAGAAAGTTGATGTTTGCGTTAACTGAGTTTTGCCTTTTCACTATACAGTTAGTTCGCAGACCCACCTTTTATTCAAAATGTGTCTTACAACCAGTAACTTACGTGGTTAGAGCAGACGAACAAAAACTGTCTGTGCTGTCAGCCTTTCATCTTAATAGTGATATAAAATTGTGCTTCAGCTACATAAGTGGTATTGACATCATGCTGGCTAATAATGTTCCCTAGAGGGACCATATGTAAGGAAAAACAAATTGGACCCACTGAGAAATACAATCAATGTCAGAACGATTGGCCTACAGGGAGGTGACACAAACCATTCCCTTTATATTCCAACACAACTCCTGTTTTTTGCATGCTCCACGTGTAGCTTTTGTATAATATCAAACTTATTATTTGCTCCAAGGAGTTTATCTTTTCAGCCAAACACAGGTTGTATCTACCTTAAGCACTGATTTTATGTACCACACAGTGGGCATGATAAGTGACACAATTCAAACACAACATGGTGCTACGCAACCAGCAGGTGATGTTGGGCTTGAGAAAATGCTAAAATGCTCACAATGGATTTTCCAGCTGCGATTGCTATATTTGCCACATGTTTGGATTCTTTTAGCCACAATAAAAAGGACATTCTGGCTTGTTTGGACTCTTTCTGTCACAGCTGGGACCGTAGACTTTCTTTTAGCATATAACGTTTGAAAATGTTGGGGAACATGGCGGAATGGTGAAGCTGAATGAGCTTCTTAGAATAGACAATTGACGGGCAGACAGTAAAGTTGAACCTGGAGCAAATTGTTGAGGACTTTGCAGACTTTGTGGTGCCTAACAAACCACTGGTGAATAATGTACTATGCCGTTCTGATGATTCTCTTAGAGCCAACTAATGTGTTATCCTTCTATTGTTTGTTGCACCAACTGTTAATCAAATATTATCAGAGACAATGATTTTTAAAAAATTCTGGAGCAATTACTTAGATTATATTTATTTTTATTGCAGACCTTTGCAGTACCTTTACCCTGACCTACTTTCATAGGTCAAAGCATAGGTAGATCAAAGCTATTGCTTTGATCTATGGTCTTACACTGGCCTTCCCTCTCGTCTTTCTGTCTTATCCAGTTCCTGAGCGTACAAAAGTTGAAATTTGACCTTAATCTAGTTTTCTCAAGGTCAAGGTCATCATTTCATTTTCATCGCCTTTGCCGCCCGAGTAACATGCTTTTTGTTTAATTAATCTATCTGCAATGGTTGTGAAGATAATTGGTGCATTAACACAACAGCCAGTCAGCTGATGATGTTGACAAACTATATGGCACTGTAGCATGTAGCATGCAGCTTACCTTTAGAGAAAAGGAAGAGAAGGAGAAAGGGGAATTATTGTTGCGATCATTATTGTGATTATTATTATTGAGGCAGAGTTATGATCAGAGAGATGGTTAGCACTACCGCTGTCTTCACTAGCCTTTATTTTATCAACCCATGATGAAACCGAAAAGTATCCAAGGTACAAAGCCTGACATGCTGAGATGCTCAGAGACAGCTGTGGTTGTGGTGTGTTGTTGTGCTGTGAAACGGGACAGTGTGTATTTTGAAGTTTTGGGTGGTGGCAGAATATGCTTTTATGTGGAAAGGAATTGCACTTCTGCTGTACGTGACGAAGTAGAAGCTTCCCACTGAGTAAACCTGAAGGTGCGTACAGGATGAAATAAAGTCTCCCTGCCAAAACATAAGGTCCCCTGATTTCTAGAAAGAAAAAAAAACTGCACTACGCATTCAGAACGACTACACAACACCAAAGAACAAGAGAGGAAAATGAGTGTTGGTGATGTGCGAACGCAGTGGTGCAGGACAATCGAAAGATATGGCAGCGCACACTTGTTCATATCTCTGAATATTTGTACGTCGAATATTCGTAAGTTGAGGACTACCTTTATTTTGCTTATGCAAGGTCACACTTTAGACTCTACATTTTTGTGTTTCCTTATCTTAAGTACAACTTTAGGTAGAAATGAGTACCTCATCTGGGGAAGCAGTTTTGGCAACTGAACATAGATGGGTGCAGAAGTATCTGTCAGCTGACTTCCATGGTAAATATACTTACATATGCATAGCAAAGGCATGTTGAATACACCCAGCCACAGCTGGTTTCTCTCATGATGCATGATATTTGAATTAAAGGTTACTCGTTATGCATCATCAAACACGCTTTGAGGTTGCACATGATTCATGTTAACTTTTGCTTCTTTGCTGCCTGACCCTGCAGAGAGTTTTGCAGCAATGTGTGGGTCTTCTTTGTCCTTCTTAAATGAATATTAGCTCGTAACATTTTGTCAAAGTCATCCCTCCACACACACTCCTGTTCGCTGCCACTATATAGTCTCAATCCAAGAACCAATGGAATTACATAATGTCATGAAAAGCCAACGCTTTGTTAAAAAGAGATACAAAAACTGTTATTCACTCAAAGATTATTCATTGTTTCTTGTCTGCTATTCAGTATCTATGGTCTGCCAGAAAAGAACACTTTGCCCATAAAAAGAGAGTCCTAGGTCAGAAAAACAGCATAAAGCAATGAGAAAAACAATGGGAGCTTTTTCTTCTGTGGCAGAAGGTTTTGACAGTGCAGTTTAATTGTGAATCTGGTGGCGCTCAATGAGAAAATAAACGTTATTGTCATTTATATCCTGTAATTTTCAGGGTTTTCGTTTTTTCTTCTTTCTTTTTTTTTTTGTTATTTCACTCTGCAAACTTTTGTTAGAGAAAATGGGTCTCTTTTTTTTTCCTTCTACAACACAATGGCACCTTTTCCGACACCTTCTTAGCATAATCTCTCAATTTTTTTCTCTCACTGTATTTATAGAGATTGTCACAGACTTGTTTTGATGGAACCTGCGAGAGTCAAGGTAAGATTTGACAAAATATTCACAATAAATATTTCGTTTGCGGTTTAAAGATATGACACTGTACTTTACAGTTTACCGTACATCTCTGTCCACCAACAGTTTAATGAGTAGTAACAATATCAACAATGATTTCACCCTCTTCTTGGAGAGAAGGGAGCTCATAGATCTCTTCCTGTCTCCTGATTTAAGACATTTTTGGTTTGATTTTCTTCTGTGAGTTTCAGTTTTCTACTTGTGAGTCCAATTTGGCACTGCTGCTACCACCTCCTCTGGCTCAGAGACAGGACAACACACAATAGACGCCACCCCAAAAAGCAAACCTTCATTGAGTTTGTATAGAAAATTGGGATACAACCCTAGAACTACACCAAGTTCTTTCTTTATATCTCACTTGGAGAACCTGTTAATGCCACTCCCTGAGATGGAGAAGACATCCCTTGTTGTTCAGGAGTGGAATGAATGACGGCAGTGGAGAGGCCAGATTCTGGAGGAGCTGGTCCCCAAAAACATAGATTTTCATTTCCTTTTTTAGTATCTCACATCTCTGGTAGAAGTGACTACAGTTGATAGAAGACTCTGGAGCAAGATGTCAGTGATGTTACATTCACATCACTACAGAATCAGCTGCTTGGATGGATACGTGTGGATGGATACGTGTAAAACACGTATCCATCCACCTTTTGTCTTGCTTGAAAGTTCAGTGTGGCAATCCATTCTGAAGGTTTCATAGCCCATCAGCCGCAGTATCAAATCCAGGAACAATCCACAAAGGCGCATTTCTGGGATGTACAACAAAGTAGAAGGAGAAAAATCTCCCAATGATAGCTAATGTCACTGCGCTCAAAGCACGGGCGCTCACCTTTGAGCCCACCTTTGACCAGAATTTCCAATAATTCCACTCAAGAAAAAATTAACTTGTGAAATCCACCCCTGATTCATTTTCAGCACAGCAGCGTCATTGAAATTCTGCATGTCACAGAGTTGCATCATGGGAGGAGCGAAACCACGGTTGCACATGTTCCACGGGAACAGTCACAGATCTGAATTTACAATGCAAGACTTTATTTTGCCCGAGTACTTGTTCTCTTTTAATCTTATTATTTCTTTTTTTCCTCCTCTCGTTGAAAAGGTAAACCAAAAAGGCCTGAACCAATACAACAAGGACAATAAACAGTAATTAATATTTAACGTTAAGAGTATCATCACAATATACCCGCTGGTTGCTCCTCCTCATCAGTGTCTCCATTAACATCATCTCATTATGGCATTGTTATCCCTGGTGCCATGTCTGTTACCATAGCAACTACTTGTCAATATGCAGATTAGAATTTGAGGTAGTTTTAATTCATCATATCAGATCTTAAGATCAGCAATTTCTAAAATGACTCATTTCTTTGTAGCGCAACTTACATGTATAACATATTCATCATTTCAGTCCTGCGTGTTTCATGCGTATTTGATATTACATCGCAGATAACCTTGTAAAGTATGTTTTAAAAGGTGCTCTGTGGATTAAGTTTATCATTATCAAGTAATCTTTACCAACAGTAATTGAGATGCCCCTCTCATTATGATGCATGTGATAAATTAGTGGGGAAGGCAATACAAAAGCCACAGCTTAGTGTCAATGTTCAAAATGACAGCAGGGATCAACTCATCAAACTTTTAAGTGAAGTTCTGCTCCTTACACCTGAGACAGCCAAAAGAAATGTTGGAAATAAAGCTTGTTCGAATCTACCTATTTCCAAATGAAAAGGATGAATGAAATTATCACAGCTTTTCTGAATCTGCAAGCCGATGTATATTTTCTTAGCTTTATGAATCTGGCTGGTCGTTTAAAAGCATCTGCAGATGGATTATGTCTTAGTATTGTGTTTATATGCATGATTATATCATGTTTACATGAGCAAATCCAATGTGCTAGTTTTACAACCATAAGTAAATCCCTTCTCCCATTTTCTTAAAGCCAAGACTCATCTGTCATGTGTGCATCACCAGAAAAGAATATGTATAGTCCAGGTCTTATCAGTAAAAGATGTGCAGTACCTCAATCAGTGTCTTTTGTATGATACTTGTAAATAAAGGCAGGTTAGGTGTGCAGCAGACATTTTCCATGGCATTGTACTGAACAAAATCCACTAGCATTAACTTACCTTGACTAACCACAAAACCTGCCTCACGGTGCATGCCTCCACTCAGGAGCAGCAAACAAAAGAAGGGACATCAGGTTCATGTCGGAATTCAGATGTCAAGACAGTATCTAAGCAGCTCTGGCAGGGAATGAGTGGAATTGAGCTGGCTTTACTGCTGGGTTAATGAGGGAAAGTCAAAGCAGGTAGGAGTAAGATAAATGGGACAAGCAGAAAGGTCTACAACCGTCTGGTGGACCAGGTTGACAATTCAGAGCTGCAAAAAAGACAGATTGTGACCAGTTCATCCTTAACAACTTAACTTCAGCTGACAGATACAAATGATTGACCTAAGCCTACCAAAGCTTCTAATGCTGCTCGAGTAAAGACTCTTTACTTTGTGAAACAAATCAATGTAAAAAACTTCCTTTTGGCTTGTCTGCTTATTGGTCACCACAGTCTGTCATCCTTTTTCTATTTTAGATGAAGTTTTTTTTTATGCCGGATGCTCTTCCTGCCATAACCCTCTGCATTTATCTGGGCTTAGGACCAGCCTACAGTTGACACTGGTTTGTGCCCCTGTAGGGCTGCATATACCGGGGTTTTGAACCTGGGGCAGCATACATGCGAAGCATGTGCTCTACCACTGAGCACTGACCCTGGGATACAAATCAATGTAACCTACTGTATATCTGTAAAACAGGTGTGTGACCAAGCATAAGGACAAAATGCTACAGGTTGCTATGAGTTCAAAAGTTGACGATACATTGTGTATGTGCCTGAGTGGTGTGTTTGTGTTTCTGCTCACCTTTGCCCAAAGCAACAAAAGCTGAACAGCTTTTTGAGCTTTCCTAAGGTGGCAGCGGTGACAGGGAAACCATGACAAAACACCAAACAGGAATTTCGATAACAGGGCAATCAATATGTCTGGTTCAAACAGAGAGAACAGGAGTATGACAGTTAATATGATTGTGGGCGTGTGCGTGCACAGTGAGACAAACTGGACTCTGGATTTATCATAGTTGTAGTTATTGACTCAGTTCGCTGCAAGAGCAGCAAAAAGCAGAGTAGTGGAGTCATTATTTTGACAGTTACAAACACCTCACAACACAGTTACGATAACACACACACACAGACACACACACACACACACACACACACACACACACACACACACACACACACACACAGCTACAGAATCCAGAACAAACACAGGCAGAGCGACATAGAACACTTCATAAAAACTGCTCCTGTGAATACTCAAATAAGATTTTGATATCCCTCATTATATATGCAGTGCGCCCTCGCAAATTTGCGCATCAATGCTCGTGACTTCACATGAAACCGTACGCGCATTCTATTGGCTGACGACATCCGGAAGTGCGCTACGTTCCATCAGTCTCAGTCTTACGTGACACACAAAAGTGCTTTAAGCAGTCGATAAGAGTGAGGGAAAGGGTAATACAGACAAGAGGTGGTTTAATATCAGTATGGGGAGGGTTCATAAATATTTAAATTACTGTAAATAATAAGATAAATAGTTTGGCACTCTATCCCAGAATTCGTAAATCATGTGTGGTTTCTGGAACACATTAACAGCGAGGGCGCATTCAGTATACATGCACATACACACACAAACACACATACACACATACAGCTACAGAATTTAGAAAAAACACAGGCAGAGCGACATAGAACACTTCATAAAAACTGCTCCTGTGAATCCTCAAATAGGTTAATGAAAAGATTAATTCCTTCCTGTGGAGTACACATATAAAGTTATTTATATATATTTATATAAATATATATATATATATGTGTGTGTGTGTGTGTGTGTGTGTGTGTGTGTGTGTATATATATATATATATATACAGTATATAAGCGCACACACACACACACGCGCACACACACTTACACACAAGTGCAAATGTTGAAGTTAATCACACACACAGACACAAACACCACCAGAGGCCAGAGTTCCTAACCCAGTCACAGGCTGGTGGAGCAGCACATCGATCACTGTCCACCGTGAAGACAATGAGAATGAGAAGGAGAAAAGTGTCGAGCAAAGGAAGAAAAGAAAAGAAGTAGAGGTTTTGCAAACTACAAGGGAAATACAGAACATGATGCTGTACATTTCAATACATTATAGTATGGATGCAAAAATAAACACCTTGTGTAAGGAACTTCTAAATTGTTTTGAACAGCCCTTTTAAAATTAAGACTGATTAGTGGCAGCACTGACCTGTGGCTCACCTTTATTCTCTTTCTTAAGGTTATAGTGACGTTATTGAGCATCAGATGAAATATATACTTTACAGTGAGATTTAATGAGAGAATGTGAGTGGTGAGAACAGTTTAAGTGACTAACGAAAGAATAGTAGAGAAAAACCTAACAATGTCTGCAGCAATTACAAGGAGTGGAGTTGAAGGAGGAAAGAGCTAGAGTGAAATCGGGCAGAGAAGTAAATTGGTTGATTTTTCAGAATTTATTTCATGGATTTGGAGTATTTATTCTCAGGGAAAAAGGGAAGGTCACACTGGGGGCAGGGAACAACTGATGGTCTTTCAAAGAGCAGGTGGTCCCGCATATAAAAATTGTCACCTGAGTAAATGGTCTGACAGCACTTCCTAGTTTATAGACACTCTCCGGATGTGGCTTGTGCTGTAAGGCCTATGTATTAAAGTTTTGTTGGGCTTTGAGGTGTTCTCATGGTATGAAGAAAATAGGACAGACCGGTGAGACTTTGCAAATCAAAACGGAGTTGAAGACTTTCACTGAAAATAGAGAGAAGAAATTCAATCAAGTCATTTCACGCGGTTCAACTTCCTAGAGTGGGAGAAAAGTATGAGGAAGCTTGGAGGAATGGGAGAATAGATCAAATGTTAACAGAGCAGATTGGTCGTTAATGTGGAGAAGTTAACTACGCGAAGGAAAAGAAACTCATGATGGATGCTCTGAAGGAGAAAAACAGCACAAGAAATAGATTTAAATTTCAGGAGCATCCGTTTAAAATGCTGCAAAATGACAAGTGGACGAGAAACCAAGGAGAAGAGAAAGGATGAGGACATATCCTTGCATTAACAACTGAACATCAAATTAGATTGTCATTATCAAGCTCATTAAACTGTCATTACAAGCCTCACAAACACAGATGCCATTTTATTTGTCTCATTTTCTCCTTCTAACACATTGTCTCCTAATTTTGTTATTTCTTTTAGCAACTCAACCAGATGACCTCCTCATGCCAACTCTATTGATAGTTTTAAACGTGGAATACAATCAAATGAACCACACTAGGGGAGAATTTCAGTACAAGAGGTGGAGAACTGGAAGCCATCAACTCAGTGATTGACGAGCTGGAAATATTGATTTAAAGTTCAAAAGTATGGCTTAAACAAAACTAGCTAACTGATGAGACATAGAAGATAACGTGACCCCCTGTGTCAGGGTCCAGTTGATGGGATGTTGTCATTCTTGAAGACATGGTAAGAGGAAAACAATCAGGGTGTCCATCTGTCAGGACAAGCATTTTCTGCACCTCTTCCTCAACACCTCCATTTACTGTCCTCAAACAGTAGCAACCATTGTAAATGATCGTGACAGCTATGCCCAGCAGGAATGTGCATCCTCACTTCACTGCTTTGGCTATCAGCTTGAGTCATTTTAAATTTTAGGAAAGAATCCAGAGCAAGTGTAAAATGATCCCTATCTCCCCACCAGCAATGGATGATTAGTTCCTACCCCCCGTCTAAACAATGGGCCCAAGTTTAGCTCGGTCGGCTGTCGTAAATCAATTAGACTACTCGCTAAATCAGGCTGTTACACAACAACACACAAGTTTCTTTGTCTTTTTCATAATCTTTCTCACATCCTTCCACCCCCTTATACCTTCTCTCAGTGTGCCTGTTTCTTCATCTGTTTGCTTCCCTCCATTCTCCTATTTCCCCTACTTCATCTCTGGCTGTGGAATGGAATTTCCAGGTGTAGAGGTGTGGTGCTAGTGCCATCTTTTGACTAACCAGGGTGTGTAATAAAGCCAGCGTTAGACAAGATGTACCTCCACACCTCCAGAGAAGACATAAGAGGGTCGTTATTTGAAAGTCGGCCTGTAGCTGTGTCAGTTTTTCTTCTTAAATTTACTAATCTTCAGAGAAACAGTTGCGGCAAACTTTTCACCCTGGTTTTCCTTTTGTTCTACAGAGAACCAAAAGGATTAAATGACTCAAGAGGATAGGTGTATATCCTTTTTCTCCATGTTCCTTTTTCCTCTTTGTCTCTTTTTGCCTTTCCTCTGCATCTGTCTTTCTTCTGCCTCTGTGTTTTTTGTCATTCCTTCTGGGTTCTTGTTTGCTCTGACGTAAGAATCACATCGTCTTTTGTTCTTTCGTGACATTGAATTTCTTCTCAGAGGATCCAGTGGTCTGCACCTCTGCACATCAACGGAGACAAGTTACGTTACAAAGCAATTTTCCCTACAGCACATCTTATTGTAATTCAACCTTGATAGAAAAAAGAATTTCCCACAAACTTTAAACTCTAAGCATCATAAATAAACCAATGCACATGCATACACACCTATTGTACAAATGGATGGGCGGAGGTGAAAGTAATAACAGTAGTGTATTGAAACATCTGCATAAACTTTCCAATAATATTATGCCCAGTAGTGCAAGTAATTAAGGCTGTTTTGTGATGTATGAGCTGGAAGACAACCACAGTTGTCCTTGTTTTGCCTGGTGATCTATATTCAGAGAAATGCTGCAGTAAATACTCACTTGCTTTAACAAAAGCCTATCAGCACACACACATACAGACACACTTTGCTGAAAAGGCTTGGCCCTCACTCTATAGCCCCAGAACTAAAATGTACATTTGGAAAACAGTGGTGTCAATCCATTAAAAATTTTACTTGACTTGAACATAATAATATGCTTTTATTAATCATGGATCCCTTCTGCACTTTCTCCAATAATGGAAGGTAGGGCCCTTTTTTTTATCACTTTGCCAATATTCCAATCACCAATTAAAACAAAAAACATCCACCAGGAAGTGAACTACTCAGGATATTTCATAACTGTAAAATTCCATCCCAACCTTCGATCTGGGAGAATACAGTGCATATTTAAAACTTCTCTGTTCGTTAGACACTGAAGCAAAACTGTAGACAAGTTAAACTTGGGAGTCCATAATTGGTTGCTTAAACTTTATGTCAATCCAATTATGGATGGATGGATGGATGGATGGATGGATGGATGGATGGATGGATGGATGGATGGATGGATGGATGGATGGATGGATGGATGGATGGATGGATGGATGGATGGATGGATGGATGGATGGATAGAAACCAAATGGATTACTTGTATGTGAAACATCATATATTGATAGAAAAATGCAGACTGCTATTATAAAAGTCTGTATTTTGTTAATAGTTAACAAAACTCTGATGCTAAATGCATGATTCTAAATGCTCGGGAATAGATTTTCAGAGTCAAGAAATTTGGAGTATCACCATAGTGTGTTCTATTCCCTGGGTGCAATGATATAATGATTGATGTTCTCCTCACGGGGATACTAAATGGGATGCACCCTTTGTGCACTGTGAAGAACATGCTCATTTCTTCTTCTTTAGCCCGAATGTTAATGATAGATAGCCAAAGGGGTTGGAACATGAAAATGTGTTTTGTATGAATCTGCTATTGCTTGGCAGCTCATCTTATTCATTGCCAAAATTCAACATCAAAATTTAGCACAGACTTAGATCAATGAGAAATATGACTAATATATATTGACATATTTCTCATAGAAATGGAATGAACAGTAAGTCAATGGAAAGAAAAGATAAGTCAATGGAAATAGAAGCCTGTTCTTGTGTATCTACTATATTTTCACAATGTTACTCACAGGAGTCAAACAGGGTCAGACATAACTATATGAATACATGCATGTACAAATGGATTGTCTTCATATCTACCAAAAAAAAAAAAATCACTCTTTAAATGGAGCATTAATATATTTAGAATTTCGACAATGGGAAATCCTTTGCAAGTTTTACCAGAGAATTTATCCATTACAATCAAGATATACTATACAGTATTTGATCTCACTGAACACATGCGGTTGTCAGATGTTTTACACCTCAGCGCAAATCAAATCCTTTCCACGATACAAAGGACTTATTTCTTGGATTTAAATTGATCCATGAAAATATGCAGTAATGGCAAACAGTTGTTTCAGAGGCTAAGGACACAAAGCTAAAGGATTGTATTGCTGAAATCATATAAATTAATGTTGTATTTTACATTGAATCTAAAAAAAAAAAAAAATTAGAACCTCACATTAATGCTTGACCAGCCAAATATCCAGAGTTTTCTTTATTAACATTTCTCCTGCACCTTGTTAAGATCTCTCAATGTCATATACTCATTAGACCATGACAAAGAGTTATATTTTTCTCATGATTGTTCCCAAACTTTTAGGAACATGAAAAATACACTCAGAATCAGATCAATTATGATGTGCTTTTACATATTCGAGGAATTTTATGTAACATTTAATTAGTACAAAACACTATAGAAAAATTAAAATTAATAAAACACATTACGAAAAAAGAAATATTAATATGAATAAAGCTGAAGTCGATGCTCACGTCATCCTTTTTGATGTTGACGTTGTCCATCACTGAACAAACAAAATTAGAAAGAAGTTTGTAAGCTTTCCATGATAACTGGATTTGTTGTGAATTGTAAAATTAAAATAAATAAATGGATTAAATAAATGAAACTATAAAACTGTTCTTGAGTTATTACCCAGAAATCGTTGTGTGAGCCAAAGCCTGCTCATGTCATGAACTTAAACAGAACAATGACACCCCTAGTAAAGCAAAGGGGACTATTTACCTGTGTGATTGTCATATGTAAAAATGAAATGAAAAAACTGAAGGGTTTTGAGCTATGCTCCAAAAATGAAACTTAAAGGACAGAGGAAGAATTATTTTACACTACACTAGAATACACTAGAATTATTTTGTTTCCAATCTTGATAACGTGCCTTTTGACAGATGTGATAAGAGTTATTATCTGGTAAGGGAAAAGTGACATGTGGTATGGAGTGAATGTTTGATCAATTTATCTTTGTAACACTGGACATTCTCACCTACTATCTTTCACATTCTCCTCCTCAACAACCAGGTTAATTTAATTTAATTTGATACACTGTTATAATCCCCAAAGGGAAATTAAGAACGCACACTCTAGGTTTTGTTAGTCAATCAAATCACACTCATGCATATTAGTGTGTACAGGCCCCTGTAATACACACAACCACACACGAGGGGGCCTGTATGCATGCGAGGGAGGTAGAGTGGCAGGCAGCTCCTTCTTGGTGCGCCTCAAATGAGCAATTTATTAACGGGACGGCACCTTGCTCAAGGGTGCCTCGGCAGTGCTCCGGAGGTGACACCTCCCACTGTCAGCTCACCTCCGTGTATTTTTTTGGGCAGGAGCGGTAATCAAACCGCCGATCTTGAATCATAGGATGACCCGCTCTACCACCCGCTTTACCATTGAGCCACTGCCACCCTAAGTTAGAAATAGTAGTGATTTGTAGAAAAAAGTAAAATGTTCTTTTGCATTCTTAATTTTTTTGTACTGTTTATGTATGACAAAGAAATCTCTTGATAATCAATTACATTTAATACAGCTCAGATATATGTATGAAACATCCCAGCCTACAAATCTATAGCAGTATCATGCAGGGATGTTTTACACATAATTTTTATATTTTTTGGGTCTTTTATTTGTGGCAGGTGGAGCTCAAATGGCTCAGTCTTGGGTTAATAAGTGAAAATATCTGGAATGAAGGAGAAAATTGGTTGCATTGTGTGTTCATTTACTGTGGCATTCATTGCATTGTGTTGTTTTGCATGTGTTGCTTCACTGCAAGACGGATTTGGGTTCAAATCCCCCTGATGACCTAGGACTATTTCTGTTTGGAGTTGTCATGGATTCTGTCTTGGTACTCAAGCGTTTTTTCCTTCACAATCCACAATTATGGAACTGTAAATGTTAAATTGATATCAAGTGCGAATATAAGTCTTTATTTTTTATAAAGTGCTGACCTTCCAGGATGTGCCCCACCGTGCTGGGATGGGCTCCAACCCCACAACAGAACCCTGCACAGAATAGACAATTACATAAAATAAATAGATGAATGTCATTTTCCTATCTCAAGTGACTGAGTTGGTCTTCTTGAGAGGAGATGATGAATATACACTCACACACAAACAAAAATGGAGGTTAAACAAAATTATCGCTTTCTCAAATGAGCAGCACAATTCAGGGTCAAAGACACAGTAAACTAAAAGCTCACTACACAAACTATCGCACACAAGGTGACGTGAAGCAAACATTCACATAAATATAAAGACGGATGTACACACACCTTTTTGGACACTAAATCAAGTGTCCAGGTGAGAAATGGAGTGCTGGAAGCTCTGGGAGTACAAATCCATTTGTTAAGATATAAACCGTATAAACCAAGTAGTGGACCTAAAATCATCACACCATTACATCCTTCTGTGTTATCAAATCTGAGGTAAAAAACTGACTGATTTCTGTTTGCAGTTGTAGAACTATTTCAGAGGAGTCCAAAAATTTGCCAAAGCCAAAATAGTTTTTATCAGTTCTAAATAAGAGATTTTATCTTTTCTGTTGTTTGTCTTTCATGAATGTTTCATGCATTCACGCTCATTATTGAAGCTTCCAGCTACATATCGGAGCTTCCAGCTTGCAAATGGCATGCCTCCGGCCCCTCCGGGTTGTGTGAACCAATCCTGATCTCCAACTGCAAAATGCAAAGTCAGAAATAAAATCAAATTTCTGTAATACCCTCTTTTATGAAATATGTACGATGCAGCTGGTGCTAACTGACTGTTTTTTTAGCTGGAGGTGTCCCAACCACATCTTACAAATGTTTTTTATACAGTGGTGGTCCATTGGGAAAATACTAAGACTTTGGATTGAGTTCCAATCCCATGAGTGGTCCATGAGAAAAACTATGAGGTACACCTAGGGGTCTGAATTATAAATGACAAGCCTGTTTGGTGACAAAATATTTGCTGCTAAATTGTCATCCATTGGATTAGCTGTTGGCGTGGCCTTGCAGACTTCTGTTTCAAAGTAGTTCTTTTCAATGTGTGCATTTTAAAATCTACATGTACATTGTATTTTGTGCCCCAGGCTACAGCTCACACACAGGTGGTACTATATCATGGTAATCACAACTTCTACCCCACATCAACAGAGAATATATCGGGAGGTGGGGTTCAATGAGTTAATATGTTGTCGTCAGTCTCACTGGAATGACAGCATTGCCCTCAAGATGACCTTTATTTTAATGAAAGCTCTCTACAGTCCGTTGCATCAGTCATACCCTGACTGTCTCTCTGTCTTCATCGGTGACTCTACTGTGGTTTTCATCATTACATCATGTATATATTTTACATAACCGGGATGACTAAATTTGTGTGAGTCTCCTCAAACATATTCCTTTCTTAAACTCTTGCTTCCTGCACAGGAGTGAGGCTGAGATACATGTCTGTCACATCCACCACAATCCAGCCTGAAACTATATATGGGAAAAGAAATAAAGATGTAAGATCTTTATTTCTTTTTTGTTATGCAATCAAAGAACTTTCAAACCATTACAATGAAAAGTGAAAAAAAAATCCTGCAAGGATTTATGTTTCCCGCAGCCAAACAGCAACTAGGCAGTTTATGTTATTACATGCAAAAAAGGCCCTTGGTTGACCCATATCTGAATATGCTTTTGGGAAGCCAAGGCGTGATTTATGTGTGCAAGAGAGCATCTGGAAAATGAAACTTTAATGCTACAGTTATTTTCCCATCCACTGATCAAATAAAAGATGAAACACTGAATAACGCAGGCAGTGGAATACAGTGAGAGTACCCGGTGTGTATGCAGTCTCTTTGAGCATCAAATAGAGTGAACACACACATGCCCTGGGTACAGCTATGCTCCCAGCAGGTTAACATCTGTTTGCATCTAAGCATGTATTGTATGCTTTGTGTTACATTTACATGTGAAAATATGAGTGATGTGTTGAGTAAATCAGTGAAATAGACTCAGGTAAAGCTCTGGAACTGTATCAGTAACAACTTAAAGTTAGGTCAGTACCTCCTATAATGTAGATTCCGCTCCTTCGGTGTCGTCGTCATTTCATTTACTGGCAGATGATTCTTGAACTGGCTTTGAAGATGTGTTTCTGTTATGTTCCTTCTTTTAGAGGTTTTCATCTGTCCATTTAGAAATATATGGTCCACAAATACTTAATATACACACACACACACACACAAACACGCACTTGCATGCACGCACTGATGAGCGAACTGGGAACATGGAATTGGAACAGTTCCGGAGGGGGGCAAAGTTCCACATCGCTAAATGCTGAGAAAACAAAAACAACAAAGGCCGGGAGAAAACAGGGGAAAAATGAGTGTTAACATGAAAATAGAATTTCAATAACAAACAGGATCAGTTTCATCAGTCATCGGTCGGTTCAGAAAAAAACATTCTTCTGGGAGCCGGATGATGTAAGCAAAGAGGAGTGATGATAAAGTATGTGACTTCATTTAGAGAAGGGGGATCATTTGGCTTCTATCTGTCCTTCTTTAGACGTAAATGGTGTTTTCTGCTACACTGACACCTAACCCTAACATTGTTTCAGTCCTGATCTCAGAGGGAGAGAACCTGAACCAATATTCCTCCCATTCAAATTCCTCTCCCCTTCCTTTAAGGTTCGCTTGTGAGCATGGTGTTGCATCTAACGCTAAGCTGGATCTTGTCACTGTTTGCCTCTCAGTGTAGGTGTGACTGAAGCACGTCAAACCCAACTCACCATCGCTCACATCGTGTCTCCACATGAAGGCGAACGGAGGAGGAGGTTCAAGGTGAAAGACACGAAGATACCATGTTTTTAGTCAGATGTAGTAACAAGAGCAAGAGCTGTATATATTTGAGTTCCACGCTTATTTACTTGAATTCTTTCCCTCGTTCAGCATCAGGCCTGAGGCTCAACAATAATGATTTGCTCATCCCACAACATACGCACACATACACACACACACACACACATACACACAATTTTCTTACTGCTTTTAGACCTCAGTCATTGTCTCCTCGCTGTCTTTTGAGGCAGCAGCCAAAACCGCTGGAGGAAAGCAGCTGCTGGACAACACGTCTCAGACAGATTGTTAATCAGGCGGTGCAGCATGATATTCTGTCGCTGGTTACATCTTGCTCCCTCAGCGAGTAATCACCTAACAGCGTTATGCTAATGTCGCACAGGGTCAGACAGAAAGAGAGCTGTTTGTCGACGATGAGAGAGAAGGAGACGGAGAGCAGGAAGCGAAGCAGAGGAAAGCAAAGCAAAATGGAAAATTTCAGAGTGGAAGAGTGGAGGAACATGAGAGGAGATTGGTGTTTCTCACTCCTTATTGAGGTTATTATGCTACCGAATCGCATCGCCTCTACTCACTTTACAGAAGACTTACTTACTCATCTCTGTCTCTCTGACACGCGTAGACAACACATGCAGTGCGCACACACACATGGACACGCACTTCACATATTGGCATGCTCCAGTGCTTTTGGTGCGGCGGGGCTTGAGATACAAGGCAGCAGCAATTAACACCTCACTGACATTTGCTTCTCGAGCTAGAGTTGAGGGAATAAGGGAAATAGGAGGAAAAGAAATTGGTGCAATCAAGCCATGATCCCCACAGTGAACTCACATCTTTTATGTATTTATCTGCCGTTCTCTCTCTCTCTCTCTCTCTCTGTGTGTGTGTGTGTGTGTATGTGTGTGTGTGTGTGTTTGCGTGTGTTTGTTTCTTTTTGAGCTGTAACTAACCTTTCATGTTTAGTTTACATGTTACAAAAATACAGCGCTTAGCAGAAGTCATTCAAAGTTCACTTTTTTCAAAGCAGAAAAGAATTGCATATGCACCCGCCTTCCCTCCTCCCTCTCTCCATTTTTTTTTTCTCTCGCACCAGCCCTCGCAAATAAATATGTGCTTTGTTCTGCGGATTAGTGCTTATATATAAATCGATCTTCACGACAATTGCAGTTCTCAATTTAGACGGAATAATATGGTTTCCTGTTTGCTGAGCACGGCGAGGCCAAACAGACTGCTGAGGCATCTGCTGCTCTGTCTGTACCAGAGGATTCTCCAACCTGTAATTAACATAAGAGACACAAACACACATTTACTGATGATATCCACTGACAGTTTTCATACAGCTTTTCTTTCCCTGGATCCTCTCTTTTGTGTGAGCTCAATTTTAAATGAGTATTACTCATCGTCTTTTGCTCCTTTGTTTGTGAGAGAGAGAAAGATAATTGACGTTCAAGTCAAAGATGGAGAATTCTGATTCAGGTTCTTTTTTTAAACTTAAGATGTGTATGCATACATTTAGCCACTGCTAAGAAGTCAAACAGGAACCCCACTGCTTTGTTTTAAGTACACAAGAATGGCAGGGCATACTTCAGAAAGCTGCAATGCTTCATTATTCTGTAACTGTGCATATGCTGCATTTATCTTACACCAATTCAAGCACGTGTATTGTGTGCTTCAGTTGTTGGATCGGGTCCTGTAACTATAAAGTGTAAACAAAGAATAAACAAATAATAATTTATATTATTTTTTAATGATTATTTATGTTTATTGTTCATTGTTACTGTGTGTGTTTACACTGTATGTTTGCACTTTTACACCCTTCATACAAACAAACATAATACTGCCACAATATGAAAGGTCTTGATATTTTTATTACACCATTGCATATACCTTTTTATATTGTACATATCTGTTTACTGAGTATTTTAGTGTTAGTGTTTCTGTGTATTAAGTCTGGTTTTTCGCTCTTTGCACTCTGCATTTCTTTTCTTTTTTTCACCAATCCTGCCTTATGTGCCTTTAATTGTCCCTTGGGGATAAATAAAGTTTGTTTATTTTTTTTAATTGAATTGAATGAATGCAAAGTTATATTGCAGCAAAAACTGTGACTTGGAAAACTGAGTCAAAAACTAGTGGGAGGGAGATCTGTTGAAATGCATCTGGTGAACATCAGTAACATAATCACAGTATTCAATGTTAACTTATGCTCAGTACAGACCAAAGATTCATAGCGAGATTTTTGAAAAAAAAAAAAAAAACATCTAGGGAAATGTTGCAGGACTGTAAGCTGGTCGGTGTCAGCTTCACTCAGGCCGACTGTTATCTCCAGCTCAGCATCATAGTTAGTATGAGTGGATGTAGAGTGTAAGGTGTGTCTTACACTCAATCAGCAGTGGGGATTGCAGGGATAACAAATCACTCACTATATATCCTTACAGTATTAGATGGATATAAATTACATTGAGCAACACAGAAGAAGGAAAATCTGAGACTTGATCTTCAGTATAGAGTCACTGCTGTAGTAACGTGTCACATTTGGCAGCATCTGCGGAAATTGAGGCCCAATACAACTTGTAGATATCAATTTTACAGATTTATTAGATTATTCATGCAGGTATGTCTACTCCTCATCCTACATAGAACAATCTACATATTTCTGGCGAAGGAGTGCTGAGGATGAGATGAGGAGTCCCTGAAGTGAGGTGGTAACAGAATAATCTTTACATGAGGATGCAGCTGCGGCGTAATGGACCAGGCTTATGGCTTATTCCCCTGAGAGAGACATTCTGAATATGATGATGACAGATAGCGAGAGACCGAAGAGACATGAGGATGAAAAGAGGGGTTGCGGTGATCCTGAAACTGACAGGTTCTATGAGAGACTGTGAAGGAACTGATGGAGGTTTACTTGGTTGCTACACTTCACCATGCGTTTCCACCAGTCAATGTCACAGCCTCCTCCCTCTGACGAGACACTAATGCACATGTCACCACGGAGATGTCTCCACCTCAACCATCCTGAAGCATCCACACGTCATTTCCATGTCTATGTTACCACGTCCCCAATTTTTCTGCCTTTCTTCATTTGATTCAAACACACAGCTGTTGTTCACGCTAACCTTTTTCCATCTCTCCGTAACCTTATTCCATCTCTCTGTTATTCACTGTCCATCTGAAGTGTCTCCTCCATCATCCTGGCCATCCTTCAAGCCGGCAGGTCAAACATTGTACCGCCATTGGGTGTAATTTAAGTGTTGCTCATTTAACCATTTCACCCATGCACTCGATTCATGGATCAGCCTGGTTATGCAATTCAATTGGATGATTCTGCAATGACTGGTTTAGGAAACAAAACAGGATTTTGGATGCACCTGAGAGCCGCCACATCTCCACGTTTCCTCACAGCTCTGCAGCAATGCTGATGTTCATACAACAGTTGAAAGCCTGACCTCTGCCCCCGCCTCCTCCCTCTACCTTTCCCTTGGAGGTAAGTTACTATCATCCCTTCCTCATTCCCTGCTGCACTAAGCATGATGTTTAGCACAGCAGGGGAGTGATCACAATCCAACCAGATTACATAACAACTGATTCCACCTGGAATTGACACTTTGCAAAAGGAGGCCTTTCTCTTTGTACATGCTCTCTATAACATTGAGATAGTTATTGTAATTTCTCACTATTTGTATGCTTCACTCTTTCATTTTTCCCATCATCCAACCACAACCTGTCATGTTCTTGTTTAGCCAGTCATTTGTAAAATGTCATAACCTATAATCTCTTTGTTGCCCTTCAGCTGTCATTCATTGATGCCTTCACAACCTGAGCCCTGGACATGTGAAGGTCACCGATTAAATCCTTCAATCAGAAGTCATCCCAGTGTTGAGTTTGATTCTTTAGCACCACCAGCAATGTCTAGGCTCTGGAGGAAAGTGTCCTTCATTCTTGAGATGTGTATTTCATCAGATGATTTTGCCTTGGTGTTTTACTTTCTGCTGAGGTGTAAGGACCTAAATCTACCTTCTTTTCTCAACAAATTGAATCTTGTTTTAATTCTGTACTTCCAATTTTTCTTCTTAATAGTCTCTCTTGTTGGAATTACTCTTGCTCTGTTAGCTACAGTCATCTTTGTAACCTGAGCCAGTTATTATTATTAACCTTTTATTTAACCAGGAAAATATCCCATTGAAATAAAGAATCTTATTTATAAGAAAGTCCTGGCCAAGATAGATAGCAGCAAATACAATACATAGTTACACACTACACAGCAACACATGTAACAGACGCAGACAACGATACACAGTTGGTTAAATAAAATTAACAAGCCAATGCATCATGGGAATAACTCATTAACTGTTTAAAGACAAGTGTATTGAATTTAATATACTCGGTCTTTCAGGATTTTGACACTTCTACATCATGAATTTGACTTTTTTTAAAAAAAAAAAACCTGATGTATACAATCAGACACATGCATCTGGATTTAGTTATAATCATACAATTTAAAGCCCATGTATATACAATTTCTTGTATTTGTTTTTGAAAATTTGTCAGAAGGTTCCATTAGACCTTAGATTTTTCATTAGATTTTTCTTGCAATTATTTCAGGGTTTAGGCTTTAAACTCATAAATAAAAATAAATAAATTCAAGTTCGAACCATGCTGCAGGTTTTGCAAAACTGACCATTTTCATCTACCTCGTCATAGTTCACACACACACACACACACACACACACACACACATACACACACACACACACACACACACACACACACACACACACACACACACACACACACACACACACACACACACACACACACAATCCACGTGGACTCCAAAATCTTAATTATGACTTTTCACCAGCAAAGCTAAGAGTCAGAGGCATGGTTCAGCAATTGCACCCACTCATTGCTTCATCTGTTTGACCACTGTTAAAGTACAACAGGGCCCTCTGCAGGCTAAAGGTGGAACAAAACCTACATGAGATTGAAAGCTGACCGCTCTGTGTGTCAGAAAACCATTTCCTCCGCGCAAACACACAACCACAAACACCAGCACACAGCAACACACACACACATGCAACATTTACATCTCAATACAAATTCATGTCAGAGTGGGTGCAAAGCTGCATCGTTAAATATTAAAGGTCTAGCCTTGCAAAGAAGTGAAATCGATCAAGGACCAATGTGTCAGGATATTTTTGGAGCTTTGTTTGTTGCTTCAAGATCAGTCAATGGGCTGTTCATATAAAACAGAACAGGAACACATCCACGACAGAGGCAAAGTACTTCATGAAACCAAGCAGGACCACATGGTGATCAATAGTATTATGTCAATATTTTTTCCATCAATGGAATAAGTAGGAAAGAGCAGACTAGGTTAGATTAGGGCAGTGATTGCTAAAGATTGAGTCCTAGAAGCAGAATATTTTTTGCTTGAGCTGCCAATAAGGAATGTATGACAAGTGGCATCTTTTGTAAGACGGAGAGAAAGGATGGGAAGCCACCATCATTACTGATGCTGTGATCATGCAGTGGTTTTAATGATGGTGAATATAAAGAGACTTTATTTGTAACTCTTGACAGACTGAAACTGAAAATGTTTTCCGAACCCTAAGAGAAATAGAAATATTTTAAGAAGTACAGAATCAGTTTTCAGCGAGGTATTTCCTTTGCCGTTGGGATGTTGCCCTAGAACACAATGAGCAAGGAAGTCATTTGGTGACAACACTCACCATCTGGTTTGGTTTAAACACATGAGTAAATGCATGATTGAAGGCTGCTATGGTTAGGTTGAGTACAAAAAATAGCTTTGCTTTGTAGACTTGAACGTTAATTGCATAAGTTAGTACCATCAAATTAAAAAAAATGTGGAGTCTGGATCAGACTCACGAATCCGCCACATGCAGAACCAAATCCTTTACATAAAATAATTGCACTTACACTGTGTCATGTAACATTGTCTTGGTCCACAATCCAAAGTCTTTGCTTTGTTTCAATGACACATTTTCATTACAGGAACAACATGAGGCATTTTTAACAAATTTTTCAAAATTTGGAAAAAAAAAAGGCAAAATACCCCAGGCTGGATTCTCTTTGTGGAGTTTATTACGTGACATCTCTATGGATTTTTTTCGCTGTGTGTGACATTTGCCTTCATACGTCTATGTTTTTATTCATTCACCTCATGAAGATGTGTCTCAATTTGAGCTTTTAGTAAACAAAAACACCCACATCTGACTTTTACTCTGTTCTGTCGTGATCAGTTCTTTTATTGTACCATGTAATGTTCAGTGTGCACAACTGTGTGTGTGTGTGTGTGTGTGTGTATTCCTTATTAATTTATTTCAGAATGTGTGTTGTCATAGTTTTCAGAGTTTCTCGACCTTTCTCAACCTTCTCAAATTTAAAAATGTGTGGATTTGTGTATTGCAAGATTTTTTTTACAAGATCTTTTAAGCCAACTTGAATGTCCCAAAAACATTTGCGCTATGCTAAGTTTCGTTATGCAGATGCAGACCTAAAGGCTGTTTTGGTAAGTTTTAGTGTTCTGAATGTCAGGGAAATATTGTTGAAGAGAAAATCCAGCCTGGGGTATTTTGCCTATTTTTTTTCTTTCAGACAGATAAACAGAAAGATAAAGTTATTAGGTCAAGAGGGAATGTTAGATTTTCCACAAAGAACCACACATTGAAAACCGATGACACATCACGTTTCCTATAAAATGATGTGGAGGTTTGCTGATGCATGGAGCATCTGGGAACACATCTATTTATTTTTATGTCATCAATTACACTCATCATTTGTGCAAAACTTGGAAAACAGCCACCGATTAATATCATTGTGTTGTGTGAAGTGATGTGATGCTTCTCAAGCATGCAAAGTTGCTCAGTTCTGTCTTTCAGCTTCATGTTCTCCTCAACATGTTGACATCAATAAATCATTTTGGTGTGTTTGTGTGTGGATTCACACACATGTTTATATTTTTGTCCGCGTGCCCATATTACAAGGCCTTGCATCATTTGAGGCTTTTTTAGCTTTACAAAACAGACCTCTTAAATTTGAATCTTATATTTTAGCGAGCCTAAAAAATGTCTTTCTTTTGGCTTCTCCAGTCCCTACTGCTCTCTGTCTAAAGCACTGTCTCATCCTCATTTTTCTTATCTCCCCTGGTCCCAACACATCTCCGCTTCAGTTCTTCCATAACATCCTTGCTTCTCTGTTCTTGCATTAGTCGTTAGATAAACCAAGTAAAAAAAGCTCAAGCACAAATATTAAAGAAGGCGTTTGTTGTCACCACGAATATTGGCTCTGAAATCAGAGAATTCCTGTTCAGTCACAAAATTATATATTAAATGATCACATGTGGAAGAATCAGGCGAGCGCACAAGAGTCTGGATGACCCGAAACAAACTGAAGCGGTTTTGTAATGAATTCATTACTTCTTGTTCTGTTTTGAAAGCTCATTTCCCCAACCAATGTTTTCACTTTGTACTTTCTGTCTTTCTCCTGCTTCTCCCTCCTTTGTGATTGATTAGTTTCTCCTGTGACGTGATGTCAGCTGTGTTCCATTATCTATTAATCCCCGTGTAGTCTTGTCTCTTTGTTTCTTTTGCTGTTTGGTTGTGGGTCTTTCAATTTCTCTTGCAAAAAAACATGTAAGACACTCCCGTTGTTTAGATTTTTTGCCAAACTTGGCTTGACTATAAATATCATATCATTTTTTGCCACATTATAGTGTAAAACAAGACATTTAAGACATGGGATGAAAAATCTTGAGATCTGGTCAAACTGGTGCAGCAATGGGATGTCAGACCTCATTGATCAAGGGAACCGTGAGCATCGGCTTCTCCTTCTTCATTGGTGGCTTTTATGTAAGAGGATTACTGTACCGCCGTCTTCTCATCCTGGCTTGTTACTAACTGCAGACTCAACAAACCAGATGCCGCAGAGCTCGGAAATCAACTTCATTGGTCTGGTTTGGACCCATGGGGTCATTATAGCTTAGAACGGCTATCAGAGTGGTACCAATGTGACATCTCTGGTGCACATAAAAACAGACTCCATCACTGCTCAAATGAAGCGTTTGTCCTTTTGGCCCAACAGCGCAGGCTGATTTAGCAATTAACTGGGTGTGCTGGTATAAAACTCATTGCGCTGCAGTCAACAAAGTCTAGTTTGGTGTGCAGCAATTTGTCTGTCTGACTTAACAAGGATCGCCAGTCGACAGCTTACTGTTGAATAGGGCTTTGTTGGCAAAATAAAAAATCAAGTTCATCCACACTGTGTTTTAATGGGTTTTTATGGATCCTACAGCAGATTAAAAGGTAGTATGAATACCAAGTTATACTCTACATGCAAATACGTGAGGCAGCAGAGAATAGAAGCGTGACACTACGAGAAACACAGAATCATTGCATTTGCAATTTCTACAATGTGTGTGTGTGTGTGTGTGTGTGTTTGTGTGTGTGTGTGTGTGTGTGTGTGTGTGTGTGTGTGTGTGTGTGTGTGTGTGTGTGTGTGTGTGTGTGTGTGTGTGTGTGTGTGTGTGTGTGTGCAAAAACCAATGTGAGTTATATGTGCCAATAAAGCTGGAGCGCAAGCTCTCTTTCTTCATTGGTCCCATCACAGCAGGAGTGCTTTCATTACCTATTAATATTTCAACAGATCAGCTTAACTTCTACTTCATTACGCAATTTTGTCAAAGTGCTCAGATTAAACTCCATTTAGCAAAATCAGGTGTGTCCTTAATGAGCCACTAAAGCCATGTATGGAAGACAGAAGGCGCAGGAAGCTCGAGGTTGCCAAGCCTATCGTCATCTCGCTTTCTGAGGAATCCAGTACTGCTCTTTCACTGCCAGCAGCATGCATTATAGATCAATATGTAATACAGCATAGCCCACATCCCTCTGAGGAAGTGCTTTGCTTTTATGGCTATTACCTCTTAGCCTGTTGAGACTATAACCAACAGGTTGCTGTGGTGTCGAAATTGTTAATCTATGGATTAAAGCTTTCTCATTTGCTCTGATTTTTTGCTCCAGTGATTAAATGTCTGCTTTTTTATTCAAAAATAATTCAACAAAAAGATAAATTCAATTGTTCTCCATGCTTAATAATGCTTAATACCTCTTGATCTGTAGACAACCCCATCAGTATTTTCAGCAGATCTTAGGTTAATTTAAAAAATCCGCTATGCTTGCACACTTTTGAGGATAAGCTGCTGGTGTTTTTGGATGAAACTCACATGGGGTCTTAAGATGAATTTGAAATCCGTCCAAAATAAATCTTTCAACCAACATTAAATTTAATTACATTCATTGGGGTTCAAACAGTCACCCTGAGAGTAGACATCAAGATCCAAGGCTCCACATTATGTTCATTGCTTAGGAGATGACATCAGAATCTGTGATTTTGGTGATGTTGTGTTGAGAATCCTTCAACAAGAATTTTCTTAATCAATGAACCAGCTGTACTTTCCCCTACATTAATATTTTATTTCCTTTTCTTTGCGGGCCACATCCCCCCAACCAGCTGCTTGTCTTTCTTGTCCTCCAGAGTTCTGCATTTGATTCCCCATTCCATCTTTTCACTGGTTCGGCTCTTCCTCTGGAGTTGCGCCTTCCTTTATCAATGTCTCTTTTGAGGAGGTAATCCTTCACCCTTACAATTTTCTCGACACTTTAAAGGAGTATTTTTCTTCAGCTAGGTTTCATGGCTTTGGCCTCATCTTTCATTGGCGAGCTTGTTTTCAGATACCGTTCTGATCAGATGCCGTTCTGCCGTTTTCTTCACAGATGGTTTACTCAGTCTGTTAAATTTAGGGTTGATTTTCCTCTGCCGACAAATAGAAGGACATCAGTCCTTGACACTTAGCAACATGATGTCATAACCTGTCACAATTTTTGCCGAATGCCTGTTATTATTGCGGAAAAGACATTTCTTTAATGAGAGAAAGAGAGAGAGAGAGAGATGCAGAAAGAGTAGCGTGGAGAATGACAGTGAGAGAAAGGGATCAATACATCAGCTGGAGGCTGAACAGAAGGCCAGGCTGTTTCTCTTCTAAGTGAACAGCAGAGCTCATGATGCTGCACACACATCAAACCATCACAGAGGGGTTTATGTGCGTGTGTGTGTGTGTGTGTGTGTGTGTGTGTGTGTGTGTGTGTGTGTGTGTGTGTGTGTGTGTGTGTGTGTGTGTGTGTGTGTGTGTGTGTGTGTGTGTGTGTGATGCTCTTTAATGCTCCTGGTGGATGAGCCAGGTGGTCGTCCAGGTGTGTGGGACGAACCAAGCCTTGGCAGACAGATATGATGTGACCAGTTTCCAAAGACGCACCGATACAAATAAAAAAAAATTTCCCACAATATTGTCACCTCTGGCCGATGAGGAGTCGCTTTGTGAACGCTGTCAGTTTATACACCTCTACGGCGTATCATGGATCACTGAATGGTTATGCTGTTTGGCAATCCCTTGGTCAAATTAACTCTAGCAAATGTCCAAGCACAGCTGTGACAAGAAGAGTTAAAACTACACCCAAATATGAGTTGTATACAATCAATATTTCATTGAACAGAATCTTATTTATGCAAGAACTCTATATATGATTTTCAAATTTTATTTCCTCCTGCTGGTATCTAGATTTCAAGTCCCTTCCAAGGCCTACAAGAATCATGTCATGAATGTGGCACTAGGGAATACAGGACTCAAATGCACAACTGAGGCCGGTGGAAGTCCAAAAGACAGGCTAATGACCAGGCAGAGGTCGGTAAACAAGAATACCGACAAAAAAAAGCAGTGGTGTCCAAAACATGAGGCAGAAGGAAAGGTCAAAAAACAGGCAAGGATCATACACTCAAACACTAAGTCTGAAATACGACCATCTAAGACAGTATGTCAACCACGGTCAAAACCATTAGAGGGGATAGACCAGTGACAAAGTCCATGGAAATGTGGGACCAAGGGAGTTGAGGGATGATGGGCAAGGGCCTGGGTTCTCCTGAGGTCTCCGGTTGAGAAATTTTATTGCAAGCAGAACACAGAATCCACATTGACATAGCTGTTCACATTCCTAGCCATCTTAGGCCTCAAAACAAGTGACAAAAGGCAAGGACAAAGAACAGGCAAGGATCACACGAAGACTAAGACAGGACAAGACTATGACTGAGTGGAAACGCTGGAATGTGACCAAAGGGCTACGACATGACACAAAGGGGAAATATAAGCAGGACTGATGATTGGACACAGGAGCAGCAGACATAATCAGGGATCAGGTGAACACAGACGAGAAAGGATGGGGCAGACAGGAACAGACAATGAAAGAGACAAATTGATGTCACGACCAAAGAAGAGGGGAGGTAGGACAGGAAAGAGAAAGAGACAGGAAGTGGATTTTTACTATAATACTTGATGTTCTAGGTTAATTTTGATATAAAAATCACTGCAACCTTGCAAGTGTACATATTTACTCAAGGCTTTGTTAGAATTTACCTCACATATTCTCTCTCTCCTTCTCTCCCTTTCTCACAATGGAAGTACTTACATATTAGTTAAATTATCAAATTTGCACTGATCTGTCATGAAAACTTAAGACTGTCCTCCAGTTACGAAATTTGGTTTTGAATAAATCTTTAATCAATTAAAACACTCATCGGAGGCTATTGTACAAAAGTTACAAGTGTCACTTAGAGTGGCAGTAATTATCTCATACACTTAGCTACTGATGACTGTATTACATTCTGTATTATGTAGAAGTCCATAATGAAGTAAAAACTTTCTTAAATGAACTGCTAGTTTTATGATGTTAGAATTTCATAGACACTGCAGTAGTCGTGATTCTGAGTCCATTTCTCAGCGGGTGTGCCCACTGATGGAAAAGAAAAACTGTAAAAAAAAGCACACTGCTCATGTACTTTGCTGACGTGACTTTTTATTTTGTGAGTAAAACATTTTGATGAGCCGCAAGTTGGCATTTAAGATGACTCGTGCCCTTTTTCATTCTTTTTGACTCACTGCCCTTCACCATCGGGGAAATCTTTATTTATAGCACATGGATTGAGAATACATGAAGAAAAAAACAAATCTTGTGTGGTGATGGATGTGGAATGGGGCTTTGCATTAAAGAAGCCATAGTACTTTCACATCGATGCTCAAAGACGTAATGCTAACTAAATTTAGTGGACATCACATCTGTTAAAAACAGACAGAAATCAAGTTGAGCACTTTTAAATATGAATCTTTGTATCAAAAATCACAAAAATACTTTAGAATCTTTACAGTACCGGTCACACTCTATTTTGGGACCCTGGATTAACAAAAGGGACCTCTCCCATTTTACCTTATATTCGGTCACGAACACATTATCTTGACATTTAATCATTTATTACAATGAGTTGAAACTGCAGTTATACTTTATTTAGACACCACGATTCTTAAGTGGCTCCCTGATTCAGCACCATGCAAAAAAAATCCATAAACAACACAATCCAGTGCATGGGCCAAACTATGGGAATTACAGTATGTGTGTGCAGCAGTAAATCTACTGCAGACCTGCAGACAATCCTTATCTCAGCTATAGGATGCAGGCATAGGCTGCACTCTGGAAAAGGTCATTGCACAGTCTAGTGAATTATGTGCGCAAGCAAGTCTGCGGCAGACCTCGGCTATTAGATCTGGCTTTCTTGTAAGTGATGCAGGATTGCAATGCGTGAGAGGTCATGCTTCTGAAAGCAGATCACTCTACTCAACCAAACCACTTGCAACATGCGACTTTTTTAGTAGCAAACGATGAGGCGCTTAAGTCAATTCAATTCAATGTAAGTCAATTACTTACTTTATGTACTTCCACATATTTTTACTTATTTATTACCTCAAAAAGCAAATTTGGAATACATTTTTAGTCTCAATCACAATTGAATTCATCAAAACAGCAGGATGTTCATTTTGTAAATTTCAGTCCCATTTATCATAAAAATTGATCAGTAACAGAATCATCCATTCATATATTTAAGTCTATTGCATGTTTCGGATAAACAAATACCTTCCTCTTAGGCTTGATTGAAACCTGTCAAAAACATCAAATATCGAACTCTTACTGAATTGCAACTCATTCCAGCCTACTTTGTCGTCAGTTGGTGATGATAAAACACGTCGGCACGTGATCACTCAGCTTCCAGCTGAATACAATTGATATGTATGAAGACCTTATCCTGCATAAACTAGTATATTTCATTTCAAATTCGCAGGACTTATGATTCTATGATTAGAGAAGGATAATTTGGATAGTAAAACATTAGGAATCTGCGTCTGTCAGTACACACTTACAGACCTACAGTATATACAAGTTGCTTGGAGGAAAGATAGTACACAAAACAGCTGAAAACATCCACACGCCGTCCTCTCCCTCTAACAAATATTCATTGTCATTGTCATCACTCTTTAATCCTGATCGGACTTGATTCCACTATCATTTTCAGTCTAGTTCGACAAACACTAGAAGTTATACATCCATTTGTTTATTCCTCAATTCATAATTCATGGGTTTTGATCAGCCAGAATGTTTGATAAGATTTACAGTCGAGGCTTGCCCAGGCAGAAAAGGAGAAAACAAAAACAAACAGTCATACACATGGAAATACCCACCGGATCATATAAAAGTTAATGTAATGATCCTATTGCAAGTGAGACACTGGATTGGAAGTGAAGGATGAGATGATTTCCAAAACTTTATGGACTTTATAAGAAAATTGACTTAGTTTCACAACAATAATAGTAATACTGTAAATATTTTCCCCTTCTCCTAATACACAACACTCTGTCTGTCTCAAAGAAGCACAAGCTGGAAATTAATTTTGAGAAATTCTAATTAATACCAATTTCCATCCACGGCTGTTTTGTGAATGTTAAAAAAAACAAACAGCTGGAGGCATTAATTTTCCAGTTGGATGGCACTAAACCAATGCAGAAGAAGAACACACAGCAAGATGATGCAAATAAATGGGTGCCAGTCAAACATTTAAGTGGTGAAAACAATCCAGAATGAAGCAAACATGATGAAAATACAGAATTTATGTTTGTTTGGTGAATTAAATTAAAGGTTGCACACGCACACACACACACACACATGCACACACAGTATCTATATATATATATATATATTTATACAGATATATACAGGTATATATATATATATATATATATATATATATATATATATATATATATAATTTGTCAACATTTATTTTTAACCTTTTCTGTGGCGTTTGTGTAACATCGTGTCTGGCGTGTCTTTTCTTTCCTCTTCATCTCATTTTCCCCCTTTTCATTCAATTGACCCCCCTTCAGCCAGTTTCAATATTTCTTACTTAATTTTATACATAGAAATGTGTTCAAAAAGATGGAAGGAAATGAACTGAGTAGAGGGAGATAGCAGCAGAGATTGGCATGAGTATGAGACAGAGGCCCAGACAGAAGTTTATAGGAAAAAGTAAATCCATCCTAAAAATAAAGACTAATTCAAACGGAGTCTGATGGATAAGTTGGTAAATTGTGTAAACAAGCTCATCCCTCTCTTCATTATGAGACACTGGGAAATATATATGGTCAAACAAATAAAGCGAGTTGGTTTGGGTCATATGGGGATAACCTTTGATGAATTTAAGCTTAAGACAGGATGGGCAAGAAAAGAATGGAATAAACACAAACTTTATACATTATGGGAAAGAAAAGAAACCTGATTTTCAAATGTGAAAACGGAGCAAAATAGACTGGGATACCATTCATGGGAGGCTGTTACAAAAGGGTTTTGTTCTGACACGTCTTCATCTCCAGTAAATTTTGAATTAAAATGGAGATGAACATGAAAAAGGAAACTAATACAGATCTCTTTAATCAAAAGGGGGTTTGGTATACAGGAAATCCACAAAACAGGCAAGCAATCCAATAAACAAAAGGCATGATCCAAATAGGTAGGGTCCAAACAAGGAACTCACACACTAAGGTTGTTTTTACCCAGCAGGTCTGGATTGCCGATATGCCGATTTTGCTTTTTTTTTTGACCACCTGCTTGCATCTGCTTTTAAAATTGACCGTTTGACTTCTTCAGCATTTTATTGATCAAGACTTGTAGTCCATTAACACGGCCCTGGTTATATGGAGGACCAAACTCAGGTTCTTTTATCTATACTAAGGTCTTACTTCATATGACTTCACATCAAGTAATGTGTGGAGAGAGATCTATTGAACAAACTGTTGGTGTAAAGTTTGCTCGCAAAAAAAAGCGAGGTGCTTCGCACCCTTAAACACAGCTAGAAATAGTGTTGCTCTTTTTCAGTAGGTAGTCACGTGATACCATTTGCAGATGCTATTGGCTGACAGCATTCGGATGTGCACTGCATTCCATTCCATGTATTAAAGAAACTTTTTTTTTATTACAAAAGTGTTTTGAACAGTCTATATGAGAGTGGGAAAGGTAGTACAGATATAAGGTGGTTTAATATCAGTATGGGGAGCGTTCATAAATTTTAAAATTACCATAAATAAAAAAGTTTGTCACTATATCAAGGAATTTCGTTTTTCACGGGTCCTGGAACGCATTAACTGCGAGTAACTGTCATGTGTGGCGGGACAAAACCCCGGCTTAAAAAGCCTCATGACAATTAAACCAATTGCAATCAGGTGAGACGACCAGCAATGGGTGTGGTGATGAGTAACAGGTGTGGAGAGGACCAACAGGTGTGGAGCCGAGGCTCCACCCACAAGTTTGGCCTCTCTCCCTCAAGGGACGGCCCCCAACGTCCCTAAAACGGTCCCAAGGAGGGTCAGGGTCAAGTTCCGGAGCAGACTCGAGCTGGGGTGCAGGACCAGGGGCAGACTGGGGAGCAGGAACGGGAGCAGACTCTGACTGGGTTGCAGGAACAGAACCGGGTGCAGGTGCAGGAACAAGCTGGCGTCCGGGCGTGGGGACCGGAACAAGCTGGCGTCCGGGCGTGGGGACCGGAACAAGCTGGCGTCCGGGCGTGGGGACCGGAACAAGCTGGCGTCCGGGCGTGGGGACCGGAACAAGCTGGCGTCCGGGCGTGGGGACCGGAACAAGCTGGCGTCCGGGCGTGGGGACCGGAACAAGCTGGCGTCCGGGCGTGGGGACCGGAACAAGCTGGCGTCCGGGCGTGGGGACCGGAACAGGCTGAGGTCAGGGTGCGGGGACAGGACCTCGCACTGGAAAAGGCTCGGGGACAAGCAAAGCAGGTGGAGCTAGGATTCCTGCGTACGCTGCCAGCCATGCCCAGGTGTCTCTCCCTCGCTGTCTCCACTCGGCAGCCTGTTCCGGATTCCAGGAATTGCTGCTGGTCAGAGCAGCAAGAAGGTGGGTGTCCGCTGGGTCCAGTTCAGGCGGGTTCATTCTGTCACGTGTGGCGGGATATGGACCCAAATGCAGGACACCAAAAGCGAATCCCTTCTCCATCATTTAATAACGCACTCAAAAATACTCAGAAAATACCAACAGGAACCAAACTACAGAAATGAACCCGCCAAGGGCTCTGACAAAACTCCGGCTTAAAAATCCTCATGACAATTAAACCAATTGCAATCAGGTGAGAAGACCAGCAATGGGTGTGGTGATGAGTAACAGGTGTGGAGAGGACCAACAGGTGTGGAGTCGAGGCTCCACCCACAGGTTTGGCCTCTCTCCCTGCCACACACCAGCACAGCCACTCTGAACCGTGACAGTAACGAAGGATTACTGTAATCATATTTATTTCCTACTGCATTGTTTACATATGGGGGCTGTAGTAATATAGCAACACTCCTTTTTCACACTCTTAGGGGTAACAGTTTTATTTTCAGTTGTGTATGACTCGCGTTAATAGATGACAAACACAAACGCACACATCTAATTTACATGGATTTAAAAATCGACTTGTTTAATAAGTCATTACAGTGATAATGTTTCCACATATGAATGAGGCCTGATTCCAATCCGATTATACGTTGTTCTTTTCCTCCTTAGATATTTATGATGCATATCCAATCTATGCCACATCAGAGGAAACAATTGGAATTGGGTCACTTGATCCATGTAGTGTCAAGAGAGGCTGGCCCAAGAGAATTGGAGATACTTCACAAAGCCACGCACGAGGAACAGACGACGTTCAATAGGAAGCAGGGATAATGAGACACAGGTGATACCAGTCATGGAAGGGAGATAATCATAGCAGCAGGAGGACGTGGCAGAAGCAGGAAGTCTGAAATGAGAGGGAAGTTGGTGACAAGACAGGAAACGTTAATAAAATTTTGAATTTCAAAATAAAAAACCTTGCCTACCTTGGCGAAATGTCTCAGTTCCAGGATCAGCCACTGACTCAAGACCGCTGAGAAAGATCAGGACTGCAGCTTGCTTTTCTGGCAAAAGATACATCATGATGGGATAAACAGATATTTATTCTATTATGGCTCTCACCCAAAAGTCCTGACGGTGAAACACCCTGCCAGCATGCACACTGGCAGAACTATAAGCCCAGGCATTTAAGGGGGACATCAAATCACCCATCATGAGTTTTATTACTTACACCTGTGCTTTTACTACCGTTATATTTCAAAAAGTTCATTAAAAACACAAAACTTCCAACATTTTGTTCTTAAAGATACCTGAACATCCAAAGAATATCTTTCCAGTCCAAGTCAGACCAACCAGCAGCAGGGGCTATTCATCCCAACAGACCGCAGAAAACACATCACTGCATGTTTGGTTCATACCAGCTGCTGGGGTATTTTTCAAACCATGGCTCTTTCTATCACCCAAACACACTTTGTTGATCCCGTAAGAGAGCAATAAAAATTCATCCTGTCTGTATACAGTAATATATGCCAAAGATCCTCTTTCATATATAAATACATCTGTCGAGAAAAAATACAAAGCTAATGCTACTGTAGAAACTTTCTTTTTGGACAAAAAAATGAAGATGTTTTCTTATTATTTTTTTATATCATTCAAAACTTTTCTTTTCCCAACTATGCTTGGCTTTTGAACATAGAAGTATATTTGCAACAGAAAGATGTAGTGGTGGTTGTGGGGGTGGGAGAGTGTAGTGTCTGTTGATTTCTCCCTCATTTACTCTTCTTTCCCTTAAGATAGAGCTGAAAGGGATGGGGACATGTGGCCGTGGCAGCGAAGAACATATGGTATCTGCTCGAGTAGAAAACCTTAATACGGGGTAGAATATTGGCACCCGCTGCCTCACTAGCATTAACATGATGTCAGAGTTGTTCTGGCAGAACACTAAGTGGAGCACAGTTGCCCAGCACTGCTCCCAAGAGTACTGCAGTGTGTCCCTTTCCACTTGCCATCCATTTGGGCAACGTTATCAGAGCTATTATAGAGAGGCAAGAATACAAACAGGGTTTATTTGTCAGATCTGAAGCCATAGATTCTGTCATAAGTACTGTTCTTGTTAGCTTGGTGAGTAAACAAAGAAAACAGAGGTTGAATAAAATCGAGAGGCCAAACGTCAATGAAAGTGACAGTAACAGTAGCAATAACATGAGACGTAGTGCACAGTGGAGGTTATTATTTATTTTACAGTGTTTACAGCTAAATGTAAAGATGATTACATAAAGATCACACAAGCTTCAACACGAGCTATAGATGACAAGTAATTACTTGCTGTAGAAACATGAATAATAAAAAAAAATAGATTTGGTTCAGCTGCTGTAGTTTTGGCTCCCTTGTATTTAGCGTATCGCTCAATGGGCTAACTGGGAAACTTGATTAGAATGATGTCTCTGCCATTAGTAACACCTGTTCTGTTGTGATGTATATTACCTGCCAGCATGCAAGGGATGAACATGTAAAGTAAATTATGATTTTCAGACAGCCAATGTTTGAAATCTCAGTTAAATTTGGTTAGCTTGCATTAAATTAGAAGATGCTTCTAAACATCGTTGTTACAATGCCATTAAGATGTTGCATCCCATTTAGATTCAGAAATGTTTTCTCCTGTGGGGGTATTTGGACACCAAATAATTTTTCTACTCCATGGAGAGAAGCATTCCCACATCATTAAGGCAATACCTGATAATAATACCTGGAAAATATTGGCTGTGTACATCTCCTTTTCATAGCTCCTCCTTATCTTTTACTTTATGCAGAGCTGATGAAAACTGTTCTTAGTGTAATATTAATGTGTTTTACGTATTTCCGCACATCTCTTGTGGCCTCCGAAAGTTTTGTTCATCTGTGAACACAAAAGCTTTAAATATTCATAGCACTCCGCTTTGCCTTGATATTAATACAGTTCTAATCTAATCTAATCTTCCTTACCCGCTTCTTTCGCTGTCACATATCACGTGGTTGCTGGAGTCTATCCCAGCTGTCTGGGGGCATGAAGCAGGGTATATTCTGGGCGCGGCGCCAGTGCATCACAGAGCCACATATATGACAGACAAATGCACACACGCACAGACTTACACCTATGGGTAACTTGAGACCTGCTAATTAATCTGAAGGGCATGTTTTTGGAGGTGGGAAGAAGCCAGAGAATCCACACAGACATGGGGAGAACATGCAAACTCATGCAGGACATTAATAAAGTTATTTACCTAAAAAAAAACTAGTGCTAAAGCTTTTTTTTTTGTTTGTTTGTTTTGTTATTTATCCTCCTCTTCCTGCTTTCATGTTGGGGGAGAAAAAAAGTGGGAAAGAAAAGAGAATAACATCACAAATGTTGCTCCATGACTTTACAATACATAAGTGGCTTTCTGTATTCATATTCTTATTTATTAAATGTGTTGAGTGAATATTTTTTTTACTTTTACTCACTTAGATAATAACCTTAGAACATTTCAGGACTGATATTTTCAACACTTCATGCGTTCCGAAGGCTTATATTAATGACTGTTAATTGTTAATCCATGGGAGCTGAAATGAATTAGTGAATGAATGCATTCTATTTTGTGCCCCTCCAGGCCCACTGGCTGTGAGAATTTAAATTAACACAGATTCCTTTAAGGGAAGCCAGATTTTAGCAGTCAGTCACCATGTGAATGATGGACAGGTGTGAATGGAGTGAAGTGGTAGGCAGTCGCTCTATGATATTGCTGGAGTCTGAAATCCATAGTGATGTCAACGTGATTGGCTGTAAATTTAAAATGTCTGAAGTTTGCTGATGTTGATTCGCAGTGGACCTTTTAACCCCCTGCAAAGGCTGACTGGCATTACTCCTTAGGTCATAAATTGCATCTCCGTCTGTCATTATCGCATTCACTCTCAACAGAGGAGCTGCAGCATGCATGTTCCTTACCAAACACATGCACGCATGCCTTTCCTCTCGAATAAGCTTTAAAAAAAAAAATTGTTAATGTCGGGGGGAAAAAATTCCCTGAAGACCAATAAAAAAGAAAAATGCAAGATGAAGAACAAAAGAGTGCTGGCTTCTGCTTTGATTGATGCAGTGTTTGGAAGATGCTGTGTGCTTTATTTGAGTATCTCACAGCACTGGTTGTCAGCGTCTGTGTGTCTCTTTGTGTGTATATGACTTTATTGTTTTCACTGATGCACATGCATGCAGAGGAAACACTCATCAAGCATTTGGAGAGCATTCTTACCCTGTATGCCAACTTTATAGAAGAGCTTCTGCAGTGTCATCTCTTCAATGCTTATTTTGGGTAGTCCTCATTATCTGAAAGCTGGAGTCCTCATTGTGTAATCTGTCTTGTGTCCTTTAAAAAGCCGTTAGATTACCTTGATGTTTTACAAAACCACAAATTAGGCTAACTGGAATCCCACCACGAATATCGTTTTTCACAACTGCTAAAACATTAAACTTCATTCTCTGTTACAGATTCTTCGTGGCCTCAACTCATTTTTCAAATCAAACACCCTTTTGGCCCAACCTTAAATGCTGTTCAGGTACTGAGACTCAATTACAAAACTCACCTACTCTTTCTTAGCAAAATTTAAAAAGCCCTGAAAACTTAATAAACTTAAAAATATTGTTAGTCACTAAATACATTGTGATACACTGGTGTTGCAAAATTGCAATCACTGGCAACAAAATGTGAACACAAGTCCAACACAGCTGTCATCTTTTCTACACAACAGCTCAAAATTGAACACACGTTTCTAATGACGTGGTCTGATCAAATGGGCAGGATAAAAGCCGGTTCAAATTGCACAGGTTGGGCAATCTTTAAGTCACATATTTAGCGTAGCAACACAATGTCATTCAAAATGACACTACATAAGCTTATTGGCCAGATACGTACCCCCTGGTCAAACAACTCAATGGCCAATTGTTACCACTTCTCTCAGGAGTTTATGTTCACTCCAACAGAAATATATCTGCTGTGCATACTAAACAAAAGTGTTTCTATGTTTCCTATAATGTCCTGGGTAAGATGTTAAACTGCCTCCAACCTGGAGAAGGATGGGCGCGACCAGGTTCAATTGCCCAAGACACATCATATGATGACAGCCGTGGGTCATCTGTGGTATTGAAACAACCCTCATGAGTTCTGGGATAGGCAATAGTCGAAGAAGCGAATAAGAAGTTGAATGAATGCATGAATGAATTGTGCACCATTTGGTGCAAATGTGTGATTTTGATAATACTATATGTAGTTCCAGTTGCAATGCTTCATTTTGCAGGATATATGAGGTATTTTGCAGTTTGGGTGTGTGCTTTTGTGAATTAAGTATTTGATAAAACAAGCCTAGTTTACATTGATCATGAACTACATCTCCCACAATGCATGTCACCCGTGAAGTAACGGCACCCCGACACTAGATTGCAGTGTAACCACAACAGTGTTTAACCAGCAAGTTTACCAACAAGTATAATTGAGCAATATCTGCAAATGATTCCAAAATGTTCTGGAGAGCAAAAATAGATGCAGAGGGAAGGCAGTTCCAAGACAGATGGGAAAGAGAACAAACATGTATTTGTGATTCAAGGTTGTATGCTTTTGTGTCGTGCTGCAGTGTGGGTTGCCAAAACGTGGTCCATTTATGTTCAATCTTACAATGTGCATGGCAAGAGAGAGAATATAGCTTCATTGTTTTCTAGAAAGACCTGTGTAAATTACAGACTTTGTTGGATGTTGTGTACGCGATTCTTGTATTTTAATCATAAATTCATTTCAGGCAATGTCCACGGAGTTAGTCATAGGTTTTAATAAACCTAAAATCTCCTAAGAGCAGAGTGGGGATTGCAGGACTGAAAATTCACTTTCATGTCTTGCTTTTATTTAGTATGTAAATGACAATGTGATCAACCTAAGAGGTCTATAAATTCAATAATCATTCCATAGAAGTAAAAGAGGACAGAATGATCTCAGAAGTGTTCCTGTTCAAAATGTGACAGCGGTATCAAAAGGTGTTTTTTTCTTACACTGGAGTGAAATTATGGAATGAGGCAACTGTACATTTAAAAATAAGTCATGTTGGTTTTGTAAATCTATTCTTGCAGGTTTCAACCCAGAAGAACTCTTTTATCTGATGTAGATATGAGCTTTTCCACTTGCCGAAGCCTCTTTAATTATAATATACAGTAGATTGTATTTATTCATCACATTGATGGGTTATGGTTAGGGTTAGGGTTATGCTTAAACTGCATCTAACCTGAAGAGGGATGGGCGCCGCCAGGTTCAATTACCCAAGACACACCATATGATGACAACTGTTGGTCGTCTGTGGTGCCCCAACAACCCTCCGGGTTGATGGGGTAGGCTAGGCTAGGCTATTGATCTGTTAATTGGAAGGCACGTGTGAACAGTGAGATCAGCACAAAGTTATGCTTTGCACATTAAACTGTTGCAGTAGATTATTTATGCAGGCCACACATTGCAAGGCCAGCTCTGTTCTTGTTTCAAACGTGAACCTTGACTCAGCAGAAGAATTCTTTCACTGTCTTTGTAAACTTTTTGAAGCAACAATCAAGACTTGAGGTATCGGAGGTGGTATCAGGGGTTGCTTGAGCACCTTTATCTGCCCTGATCTTGATATCACTGTTACTGGGACGTCTTCCAGTGGTGACGCAGATATCTGGATCGTCAAAAACAGGAGGTAGTTGTCTCTTATTGTTGAATCTTTCAACCCTTTTCAGTAATTTTTTGGGGCGACCACAGACACCGGAGTTGTTTGGTTTAGTGACTACTGTTTCCCCAGAAGAAGTACAGCTTTGTGATTCTTCAGCTACTTTGTTAGCTGCATCTTCACTGTTGCGGGGAGAGCCTTCAAGTTTCCCTGTGGTGAAACCATCAGAGAGCGATTTTAAGCTTATGGTCTTGGTGTGAGGACGTTGGCATAGAAGGGTATCTCTCTGAGATAAAACCTACCTGAAGACACTTGGCAATCTGCCAGGCTGCTCACTTGTTCTGTTGACAACGCTGGACACATGTTCATTGTGTCCCGAGACAAGGTAAAACTGGAAAATTTTGAGAGACTAGTTAGTGAATCGATGAATCACTGGCAAAAAACAATCAGTTGATCCACCGTTATCTTAATCTCTATCTGTAGAACAGACACTTACTAGTCTGTGTCCTCAAAGGTCTTGGTTAAGTGCTCCATTGTGATAAATGGGCTTCTCAGAGCTTCTTCAGCAGAGAATCTCTTATTCATCTCAACATTCAGCAGCCCTTTCAGTAGGAAAATAAAATTGAATGTGTCCCACGACTCGGCAGATCCACTTGATGGATACATCTGGATTCATTAAGAGATTCACTTCAGTTCACAAATTCACTCTGTCTCACAGACACACAATTATCAACTGTTCTCACAATCTAATCTCATACAACAAAACATGCTTACATCCATGAGTTCAAACAGATGCTTGATCCTTTTTCTGCATTTTACTTTTGATTCATCTGGTGCCTAAAGGCAAATACATGAGAACCATTTTGAAAAAAGTTTCAGTAAAACATTCAATTCAAACAAAGGTACAATAATATGGTTACTCAACCCTGAGCTTCCATGTGGGACCATCAGCAACTTCCTCCTCCATGAAAAACTCATTGGTAAACATCCCCTCACAGAGCAAATGGTCATTTGGTTGACCCAAAAGTTCAACAATCTCCATCTGAAGATTAAAATTTCATTCACATCAATACACATTCTGCATAATGTCCTCAAATGACTGTGTACATTTTTTGTGTGTGTTTACCATCGCAATAAGGTCGTTTCCATGGAACAGGTGCTGAGCCATGTAGAGGAAGGCCAGGGTGCAGCCAACTCCCCACATATCGATGGCCTCATTCAATGGAAGGCCCAGCAGAACTTCAGGAGCCCTGCGGGAATATAAGAGCAATATAAGTAAGAGAAATGTGAGGCTGCAAAGAACAACTAGAGAAGGTTTATGTTTAAGACATATGCTGGTTTAAATTATTGAATGAGTTTTTCCACACACAGATACCTGTATCCATCTGGCTGGACAACCATGTTTGGCTGGACTCTGCTTGCTTTTAAAGCCCAGCCAAAGTCTATTAATTTTATCCTGTATGGCTGGTGTACTTTATCAACAAACATAATGTTGTCTGGTTTTATGTCAGTATGCAGGATATTGGCAGCCTTGAGTTCTTCAAGCGCTAGGAACAACTGCAGGAACAAAGAAGAAAGGACAAGTTAGAGAATCAGCTTTTTCATGACTAATATTTAGGATTAGTGTTCAAGTTAGGATTTTCTTCAGTGATGGCTGAGAAGCAGTTTTGCAGAACAACAGATCAGTTCCACACTACAATCTATGTGCAAAGCACACACATTTGAATCTGATCTCGTCACCTTTTGAAAATAGTGTCACTTTCTATGATAAGATATACCTTAATTAGTCCCACAGTGGGGAAACTTCCATTATTGCGGCAGCATTATCAGAGGTAAGTTAGAGGTATTTCTATACCTCTGTAACTGAGCACACAACAATAAAAAGTAAGACAGTAAAAAAGGAACACTATATGCCTTAATATAAGTTTGCAATTTTACAATTTACAGATTTACACTGCATTTACACTGCAAGTGCGGCAGTAGCTGAGTGCATAAAGTCTTGGACTATGGACTGGAAGTTGCCAGTTTACGGCCTCGTGTGGACCAAAATCATTTGGAGTTTGAGCTGGCAGTGGGAAGCGTTAGTTCACCTCCAGAGCTCTACTGAGCTGCCCTTGAGCAAGGCACCACCCCCCTACAAGCTGATCATTTGGGGTGCACCTTAAAGTACCATCCACTGCACACTATCATTACGTTGTCCGGCATTAGCCTTGTCTTGTTCTGTGGTATTGACTTTGAAATATTGTGCAGCAAAGTACTGGCCAAGCATGCATACAAAACCTTCAGACATTTTTGTGGGTCCACATGCACCCTGGCCATTTTTAAAAAATTATTACAGGAATGTAATTGTAGAGGGAAATAGTGAAGTGAATTGGTGATCCTAAATTGACATTCATTCATGTGTTCATTCATCTTCAGTACCCTCTTCTACTGTCGTGAGATGCTGGGTTGCTGGAGCCTATCCCAGAGGAGTTGAGGTGTAAAGCAGAGTGCACACTGGGCGTGACGCCGATGCACCGGGGAGTCACGTGAAGGACACATGGCTCCCCGGTGTAAGCACACACTTACACCTCCAGACAATTTGAGATAGGCCAATTCACCTGGGGTGCATGTTTTAGGTGGGACGAAGCCAGAGAACCCAGAGAGAACCCACGCAGACACAGGGAGAACATACATACAGTGACTGATTTCTTGATTGAAGGAAAACAAAAAAATTATCCTTGCAAACATAACCCCCTGTATGTACTAATACCAACCTGCTTTGCGATAGGCCTAATCATACGCAGACTCATTGGTTTACAATCTTTGGCGATCAGGTCAAAGAGAGACTCATCCAGCTTTTCAAACACTAGAAAAGTCATTTCATGGTCTACGAATGATTCAAAGAAATTAATGATGTATTTGCTGTCCTTGTTCTTCTTCTTCATGTACTTTAAGGCAGACAGCTGGGGAGAAAACACAGGCGTAACATCTCACCATGCATCAAGGAGGGCAGTCAGAATCAAATAGAAATCAATTGTGAATAAACTGTGTTATGTATGAATCACATGGAATCTACCTCTCTTTTTATGAATCGGTCATCAGTTTCATCCCTAATCTTCTTCAACACCACTTGCTTTTTTGTTGTCTCGTTTCGGCCCCTGAACACTTCACCGAAGGTGCCTGAACCAAGCTTTTGGAAAACAGTGTATTCAGCAGTATTGCTCTTCAGAGTATATGTAGTATCCTCTTCCTCAGTTTCTGTCAATGTTAGAGTGAGAAAAGAGATGTTGATGGTGAGTAAAACACATTAAGTCTGTGTATTTTGTCTGTCAGATTAATTGAAAGAACACAGCATGCCTATACGTAGGCGCATCCAAACCATAACAATTTTCTTGAAAAATAAGTCAATGGCTTTTAAAAGACATTTTAAAAAAAGCAAATACCTGGTGGATAATTGTTGATTATTTCACACAGTGTAGGATTTCCAGAGATTTTCTGAAGATCGCCATGAAGCACCATCTGCCTTAATTCTTTAATTTGATGCCATAATTCCATAAATTGAGGATGACTGTCAGTGTATCCCTGGAATAACATTCAATTCACTTGATCCGATTCGTACATTTCAAAGACATAGAATTGTGGTAATTTTCAAAGAGAACATCTCTATACCCTCATATGGTATGCCACCCTAATAGGGTAATAGAGGGTAATAGAGGGTAATGGAACATCTCTATTACCCTCGTAGGGTGGTATCTCTGTCATCCCAAAGCTCAGGTCCTCTACCAGAGACCTGGGAATCCCCGTAGTAGTGGAGCACTCGAAGCAATAACCCCCAATCTGGAAGAGTGGCTCCAGAAGATACCAGGAAAAATGTTTGAGGCCTCCGCCCAGGGCACAGCTAAGATAGTGCACAAAACCTTCAAATCCCCAGGCCTCTGACAGAACACCTGAGCTTGAGAAGGACACAGAGATCACTCTACGAGGGATGTTTGGGGTTTTTGTTCTTTTTTTTAATAATCATGAAACAGAATACTTCCATCCATCCATTCATCCATCCATTTTCGATACCACTTCTTCCTCTATCACATTTTGCGGGGTGCTGGCGCCTATGCCAGCCAACTGGGGGCATGAGGCAGGTTACACTCTGGGCACGATGCCAGTGCACCATGGAGCCACATGCAGACAAACACTCGTACACACTATCACACCTATTGGCAGAGAATACTTACATCCAATAATTCAAACAGTGCTTTGAGCAACTTTGTTTGTATGACTGGACTTATTATTTTATTACTGTACATTTATTATGTGTATATGACATATTTGTTGAGGTCATTTTCGTAAGGAAATTAAATATTTAAGTATATATAAAACATCTTCAAAGGCTTTATTAGCCATCATCTTTTTTTACCTTTGATGACCGCTTTAAATTTTTAGCTTTGATGTACATTCTGTTTGGGGCTGCAGAAATCCCACATTTACACATCATCACTCAGTTTTTTTGAGTGTCACGTGACAAGGAGGGGCGGCACGGTGGTGCAGTGGGTACCGCTGTTGCCGCGCAACAAAACAGTTCAAGGTTCACGTCCCACTCTGTGCACAGTTTGCATGTTCTCCCTGTGGGTTCTCTCTGGGTTCTCCAGCTTCCTCCCACCTCCAACAACATGCGCTTCAAGCTGATTGGCCGTTCCAAATTGCCCATAGGTGTGAGTGTGCATGCGTGTTTGTATGTGTCTCTGTGTGGCTCCACGGTGCACTGGCGTTGCGCCCGGAGTTTCCCCCTCCTCACGCCCTTAGTGAGCTTGGAATTGGCTCCAGCTCCCCACGACTCACTACAGCAGATGAAGCGGTAAGAAGACGAGTGAATGAATGACCAGGGAGATAAATGGCTGGTTGAATTTAGCACTTTGACAGAGGACTTGTTCTACTGGCTTTGATGTTATGGCAGTAATGCTACACTCAAAAAATAAGGTTTTCAATTTACTCAATTCAGTTATGTGAACAGTTTCCACTGAACAGAGTTGTGTTATATGTAATTGAATAATACTATTTAGCTGAAAATAACTTACTTATCTGTAACCAACATGACTGTATTGGGTAATTCCAACATTTGAGGACTTCTGGATGGAAGAAGGACGCTGGTGCGTTTCAGGAAGAATCTCTCGTCCTGCTTCACTTGTTGTCTACTTTCACTGTGGCATGGCTCCATGGTTCCACGCGACACATCTCCACAGTTACACTGGCTTATGCACATCACGCATCAGACTTCTACGCCACCCCCGCTACATCCTCAGAGGCTCCTGGTTCATCCAAAGACAAAGCCAGTGTTCCATCAGTTTGAATTGACTACTCCACATCCACATCCTGTCCCCATAATATCATTTGTGCATTTGAGCGACAGTAATCTTCACCAAGATAGATCATCATGGTGACGATCTGTCACCATGATCCTGAATTCACCCCCACTCAATCCACTCATTCCTGTCACCTGTGTTGCGGCAGCCACCTGCTTCCCAATCTCCAGTCTGGCTCCACCCTGCTTACGCTTTGCTCAGACATCTGTTCGCTGTCAGATTGTCATTGACTCCTACTCTTCAGCTTTCTTGACTGCAATGTGATTTTGCTTGTTTCCTGGATTTTGACTGTTTGTCTGCTCCTTACGTGTAGAGGAAGACCAAAGAGGCTTATGGATGTAGTTAAAGAGGACATGAAGGTAGTTGGTATCCAAGCCAATCCAATCCAACTTTATTTGTTGAGCACTTTACAACAACCACAGTCGACCAAAGTGCTGTACAGACAAATAATAAAAATATTATAGATAAAAGACAAAATGGTATGAGAGAAGGGGATGCATAAGACAGGGTTAGATGGAGGCAACTGATTTGCTGTGGCGACCCCTGAAGGGAAAAGCCAAAAGGAGAAGTAAAAGAAGAAGTCTGCTCCTTACCTGATCTTCTGACAATCTTTTGTAGGGTTTTGGATGATTAAAACTATGAATGTGGACTTCTACCTGTGTGTGCTACATTGTCCTAACCACACAGCGATTGTGCTGGCCAAGTTAAGCAAACTGACAACTATCCCCTGGCTGACTAAAAGTTTGGAATCGTATGAATGGTCACCCTTAAAAGATACATACACGCATTGGGTAATCATTCTTAATTTTTATTTGACTTCTTGTTGACTCAGTATCTCTTTGGGAAAGAGTGTAAACAAGACAGAATATAACATATACAGATGATATATAATTTATTATATATACAGATCATGCTCAAGGAGAGACCTCTGACAGGGATAGAAATTTTATCCACAATCTGCTCATTTATGATTCTTTGGAATTCTTGGCTCCTGTTGTGCTATTGGCTAAAAGAATCATTCAAAATTTGTGCAGATGTAAGCTGGGTTGGGATGCTCTGCTACCTGCTGTTTCCAAAGAGTGGATAGCTTGACTACAGGAGCTCCATCAGCTTGTGGATTTTAAGGTTGATAGATGCTTGAAACACTTCGACTTTGGAGAGGTTTGCTTCAGCGCAGCTTCACCACTTTGCAGATTCAAGGGAGATGGATATGGGACGGTCACTTACTTGTTGCTGCATAATATCCATGGAGAAGTGCATTGGGGATTTGTAATGGGAAATGATTGCATTACCCCATTGAAACCCATCACCAGGCCTCGCATGGAAGTGACAGCTGCAGTGGTTGCGAGCAGAATGTATAAACTGCTTAGGAAGTGCTGGGACAAGGAATACTTGCCACAACTTCATGACTGGTAGAAGTGGCAGAGCACCAGAAGAAATTTTGTTCCTGGGGTTGTGGTTATCATCATGAATGACTGGAATTGTTGTGGAGTCTATCCCTGTTAAAGGAGGATTTGTAAGCAGATTTCAATGCGGATTTGCATTATAAAAATGACTGGTTATTTAGATAGGCCCGTCACCTATCTTGCATGGAAACCCGCATGGCCACTGTCGCGGAATGTGCATTTGCATTTGTGTTCATGTTTGTCTCCTGCATGTTATTATTAGTGCAGTTATTGCTTCAGCAGTATTAGGGGCTGGAATGTAGGAGCCATCCATGTGAGCTGAAACTAATATTCATATGCTCAACCTGCTTGTGCATTGGTACTGGCTCATGCTGGAAAGGGAGTCACTGTGGTTATACTCAGTAATTAATAAGTAATTCCACTCACCTGTGTTCAGTGCCGCTCTCAATTATGGGATAGGGTGGTCACCAAGGTGAAATTTCCTGTTGACCACATTTTGAGTTTTTCTGTTTTCTGAGTCATTGTCTTTTGTTTTATGGGTACTGGAATATGATTGTAAGAGCTGATCAGTGTGAAGCATGAAAATACAGTAAATAAAAGACTATTGATCAGAGCCAGAGGTAAATTGGAGTCGATTGGTTCACACATCATCAGTTTCGTCTGCAGTGTTTAGTCTGCTGCGGCTGTTTTCTTCATTTGTTCGTTGGTCAGCTGCAACAGCTAAGTTACATTATGGTACAAAAGTATTTTATTTCACTTATGTGTTGTTTTCATGTCCTATAATTGTTTCTGGTACATACTGTTGCTTCTGTGACCCTGCCTCAGATAAGTGGTTGAAGATGGATGGATGGAAATATATGTTATGGAACAATTGACACACATAATTGAGAGTCAAGAAGAACCATGCAAGAAAAATGGATGACTTGGATTATCTTTACAACAACGACAGATCTTCTACCAGTCCATCATGTCCATTGTGCTGTTCTATGTGGAAATGTACTGTAGCGGTGGTGCCAGGAAAGAGGACACAGACTGCCTGAACAGATTCATACACAGACCTGGTTTTGTGGTTGGTCTGAGCCCGGACTCTGTGGAGGCAGTTCTGGAGAGGGGGATAAGTCAGTGCAATCTGGGAACACACCAGCCACCCCAGGCAGATGCCATCTCCCAGCTGTGGAGCTACTTCACTGGTAGACTGCTGTAGCAGAGCTTCTCCAACGACACCTCCTGAAGACCTCCTTTGTGCCCCAGGCAATCAGGGTGTACAATGCAACTCTTAAGAGAGGGGGGGTAATGCGTCCAGGGTGGCAAACAGCCAATAAAAGAGGTGGGAAAATGGAATTGTGGTGAAATTGGGATGGTGACGTGTGTGAGGTGAATGATGATGTAGAGGATTTATGTGGTTCTTTAGTTGCATTTGTGTTTCTTTCTTGGTTTATGTTTATATCCCCTTCGTTGTGTATTTACATGTTCCTTGTGTATTTATCTTGTCTCCTTTAGTGTATTTATATGTTTCTTCATTGTGCTGTCTCGTGGAATGTATCTGAACAGATGGTATACACAATTTCTTTTGGGATAAATGAAGTATCTATCTGTCTATCATCGATCTTGACACAGCTGTTTCTAGTTCCTCATACATTTCACCTCTTCTTAAAATGCATCCAACCAGTCCATCACTGTCAGATTGTCATATTGCTCTTCACATGGCGTTCTGTTTCTGAAGAATTTTGACCATGCCTGTCCCCAGATCAACCACTTCCTCAATGGTTATGACCCTGCCTGATCTCACATACCCATTCTGTCCCCGTCTTTGGATTTACTTCGGCTTTCTGTCCCCAACCACAAATTTGCCCTGTCCAACCTGGACTCAGTTTGTTCCATACATTTCCTTTGTGCCATTATTCTTGTGAGTACCTAAAATAAAGATAATTTTGGACTTACCTTTCTGGGAGTGTTGCATTTGGATGCCACTGTCACATCCAATTACAATCTAGCCAGCATGGATTCAGCAAGTTTCCAGCTGCCTTGTACCTTTGAAAGGATTGAGTAGACATTATAAAAGTGTCCCAATATATTAAGTTCATTGGGTTTTTACTTTCTCTCACTCACACATACTTCTACTATCATGGACTATTTCCATATAGATATTATCGGCAATCTGATTTCAAGTTATTTACAGATTGACTGCAACGGAGCAGAGCTGTTGCTGTTAAATTTGAAGTTTTAGATTACTGGGAAGTTTATTTCAATTTAAAGAGAGCCTGCTGCCTCAACATATCTTCAAAAGAAATATTTATTCTCCAGAGCTATTTTTTTTCTCCTCTTCGCCGTGTGTGAGAGCACTGCGCATGCATAGTTTTCACTGCTGATTGGCTATTACCGGGGACATGGCTCTGTGTATAACCAATCAGATGGTGCTGTAGGTGGGATAATACTGGAGACAGAGTTGTGATCGAAGAAAGACCCAGTTTTAAATTAATCTCTTATCAGCTATCAGTTTTTAAAAAATGCGGATATATGTAAAAATGCCAAATATTGATTTCTAATTGGATGCTAATTTTGGAAAATTGTTGAATATTTTGTGTTTTTCCCATTGATCAAATCAGGGGAGCTTATGACAAAAAAATATAATACATGAGTAAACAGTGTAAGTTTATTAAGGGGGTATCAAGTGTTCCACTTCATGTATATTGTGCAAGAACAGTTGTTCCTCATGTCCCTAAGTCCACTGAGATAGGCTCCAATAACCCCTGTGACCCGCGAGAGCAGAAGAAGAGGTTTGGAAAATGAATGAATGAATTAATGAATGAATGAATGAATGAATGAATTTAATTAATTAATTAATTTATTTATTTATTTATGAAGTTGACATGAACAACTGTGTTTGAATGGTTGAGCAGAAGGAAAGAAAACAGTTAGTTGAGCAGGACAAATTTGGATTCTGTTCTTGTTCTCATTCAGGCCTGGTTTGTTACAACACTGAGATATTTGCATAGAACTCTCGTTGTTCATGGCGTGGGCGGCTATTATCATCCCGTCAGCTTTGTTTCCACACCTGTGCGGGATCTCACACACATTCTGTGTGATCGGAAGTGCCTCCCTTGCATATTTTCCTGTAACCTAATTGTTCTCGCAAATGTGTCTCTAAAAATAATATCTAAATATAATCAGACCTCCAGAGCCGAGCTGGAATATAAAAATGGTCTTAAGGCTGATGGGGCAACCCAGCGAATCACCAATGAAAATACATGCAGTCATGTCATCAAGCTCTAGAAAATACAGTGAGAATTATCAGTATGAAATGGATTAGGGTTATTCAGCGTTACTGCAAAGGCTGTGGGAACAATGAGGGCTATCACCACAAGGATGTCAGCAAACATGACAAATGTAAAGGTATTTCAATAACTTGACAGAAGATTACATTCCTGGAGCTCTCCCTTTGTCAGTTAAAGCACTTAAAAGATGTTTAGCTCGTTTTCTTCAAACTCCTAGGATCACCTTGACCTGGTTGGGGGAGAACCTATGTCTCTACGAGGGCAGGGCCTTCCTTTCCTCAGGTAACATTTCTCTTTGCATGAATTCTAAATTGTATTGATAAAATACTCCAAAAGCATTCATTCCCCATTGCCTCCCTCCCACAGGAGTTCAACATTATTTGAACCCAAAAAGAAACATAGTGGATCAATCAGCAGCAGCATCTTCTGTGGAGGAGACTGCTTCTTGTCACCTTGACAGATGAATGACAGGCCTCCTTGTTATCCCATTAAACATCTTTACTTTTATCATTTTCCTACCTGTTTTACCCCCACCACCACCACCCATACCTCCATCCTCATTTCTCTCTATTTTTGTCACCGTGTCTTTCTTGTTGTCTTTCTGTAACTGCCATAGATTCTTTCGTTTTCTTCATTTGATTACACTTTATTTTCTCCTTTATCCTGGCTTTTCTTCACAGGTTTTTTTTTCCCTCTCATCTTCTGGTTATTCAAGGACACACAATAGCGCCATGTCTCAGGTCACTGGAGGACTTTTCGAAGTCAACAAGAGAGAGACTGATATGATCTCCCAAGTTCCTGCTTGTGCCCACGCAGACACATACACACACACACACACACACACTCATCACTCAAACATAAATACACACAATTTAATTCACACACACCAGTGTTAAGCTCTCAAATTCCCCACAAAGTGCGTCACTCCCAGAAGGCACGGCGCCAGAGAGAAAAATAAAGAGATGGAATGTTTTCTCCACATCCTCCCCTTTTCTTCTTCTCCTCTCCTCTGCCCGCTGTAGTCTTCAGTACTTCTCTGCAGTGCAGTACAAACATGCAGAGTGATCAAAGCATCTGGGATCTCAGAAGCGAGGGACAAGATGGACGTGTGTGGAAGACAAAATGAGAAAGAGCGGCAGGAGAACGAAGCTGTCAATCAAACATCCTCCCAAACTCCGTAGAGCTTGTTTCCCAGCAGCACGATGGTGGATTTTTGTGCTTACCTAAAGGACCATTAGGATGATGTCATCCTTCCTAATTTGCTGGTGTTGCTGAACTTTATTGCATCTAAATATGTTAATATTAAAATACATTAATACAATTCATGAGAAGATGATAGGATGAAAGGAACTTTCTCATTTTCTACTGAGTCAGCAAAGAAAAATGGAGGGCATGTTATTTAAAGGTGATTATGATGCATTTTGAGTCTGCACCGACAAAAGTATTAAGTATTAAATTTTATTTGACAAACCTGAATTAAATCCTTAAAAAAGAAGGGTGCAGTGTAAAAATGTAAAAATGTGTTAGGAAACTTATCAAAATATAATAATAAACTATTCATTAACTCACCATGAGAAATGCTGGTTTTTATTTTAATGTTTTATTTTTGTTTCTATGCGCATTGTGATTTTTAACGGCACAAAGAAAAAAAAACGAAGAAAATTTTTTTCAGACAGATGAATGTTTAATTTCTTTCGTCACAAAACACTGCTGCGGTTTCATGGAGTCCCAGCTCCCTCTTGTGGAAGCAAATGAAATAAAAATACAAATGAAGTTGTTTTGTGTCTGCTTTCACTAACACCTGCGTGAAAACAGAAATGTATGAATCATGTCTTATTTTCACTGTGGATAAAGTTTATTATAGTAGTGTTAAACTTCTGAATAATAAAGATTGACTCCATCCCTATTAAAACATAATTTGTACTTGAGCAGTATCCCAGCTATGCAGCAAAAGAAAAAAAAAATTATTTAAAGTGCTTTACAAGGCATCCTGACTCAAAACGCCTTTTCTCAAATGTTACTGAAAGAATATAACCAAACATATTGGCCCTCTTCCTTAACTCAGATGACAACTCAGTTACAAATCCCAAAATGCACCTCATCAACTTCAAGGTGTAATTGTTCAGAGGAAGTTTACATCTTAAATATAACTATGAAAGACACTTTATTTACCTGCTGGCTGCTGTTTGACTGGAAATATTTTTGAATTTCCCTGGCATATACATATTGTTTTCTATTTTGAGTCTATTACTTTACCAGACCTTACCTCTGATTGTATAATCAGCAAGAGTCAGAGCAGCAGCCATATGTAGTTGTACAATATTCCTGCTGCCTAGCAACAAAGGGGCACGCTTTATAGCAGCATTTATTCTCTCTGCAGGAAGACAGGGAAGAAAGGGAGAGAAAATAGTTCCTCTGTTAGTGTACAGATTTGCTTTAGTCTAATAAGTGTTTGTTGTAATGTTTTGATAAAACCTTTCACAGGTTAAAATCCGTATATAATTTACAGTGAATGCTGGATGCTTGTATGTGCAGTAAAAGTATTGCATCAAACAACATTGTTGTTAGGTTGCCCTTAAAGATGCAAAAACTTTGCAATTCATACATACAAGTTCAGCATACATGGAGAGCAACACGACACAGCATCTATATATCTCATTTTGTGAATGATTTGAATCAAATTGTTTCCAACATCAACGTTAAATGTTTTTGAAATGTTCTTATATATGTTGTTATAAGCAAATCACATTTACTGCAGAGTACTGCAACGTAAGCACAAACACAAAGCACAAAGCAGAACGTAAGTTGTTTTGTCTGCTGACATTATTTCACTATGTCATCACTTCAGACACAGAAGTTATTGAAATTAAAATAGAATTACCTGTATTATACAATGTCTAATAATTTATTTTTTATATTTTTTATGTGTCCAACCATCATGCATAAGGCTATTTCATAAACAAGAATCTCTCATCATAGTCACATGAAATGATTAATCACAGACTGTAAACCAGACCTTCCTTCTCTGCCTATGTTGCAGCTTTAATGGTTTAATATTTTCAAACCTCTCTCTCTCTCTTTCCAGCCTTACTTTGCCCCTTGTCTTGTCTTAGCATCACAGCTCCTCCCTGCATCGCTCCTCATCCTGTCTCAGCTTCCTTTCTTCTCCCTCCTCCATGCTGACATTAACCATTTTTGTGGGAGAGGGGCTCAGATGATTAGTTGTATCCTCTTGCATCACTTTTTTTGTGAACATCTCCTCTGTTCATCTCAAGTGAAAGAGAACACAGAGAAGTGACCACCATTCAGATCTCCTCTCTTCCCTTCCAGCCTCTAGCCTTCTGCTGAAGAGGTGGATGGAGAAATGCATTACAGGAGCGATGGTCTCTCTGCTTAATTTTCTGTTTGGCTGCATGGCAGCCTTCTTCCTCTCAGTGGATCCTCCTCATCAGTATAAGCTGTAAGACAAATCCCATCCTGTTTCTTCCTGTTTTAAAATGGTTGTTACACAACATACGTATCTACATTTAATCTGTAGCACATGAGTGACAACCAAGGATGGATGACGGATGACAGTTTCTATGAATTGTTTCTACGGTCATTGCAGCTCTGGTGGGAAAAAAAGCTCATTCATTCATGTTTAATGATGGCTTCTAACACACTGTTCTGAGATGCCTCATAGGTGTTAACTTTATTAATTATTATTATTTATTGTACTGTTGTTGTTGTTGTTGTTGGTGGTGGTGGTGGTGGTGGTGGTGGTGTTTATATTATTATTTTTATTTTATGATTTATTGAGCCATATTTCGAGTCATCCCAGGCTTTTATTAGCTTTAAACAGATTTTACTAGTATGTCTTTGAGGATGTAAACATTTATTTTTTATCTTTATATTTAAATGATTTCTCCATCTTCATGTTTTCTTCAAAAAGTCAGTTCTTTACAAACAATCTGGTGTTAATTTTAATGCGGCGCCCGCCCGCCTGTCCTCCCTCCTCCACCACTAGCGCCCTAGCAACCATGAGACCAACCATCCTAGGGCTACAGCCACTGCCAGCCATGTCCTGCCTCTGAAACCAAATCCTACTGTTTTTAGTATTTTAACGCGCGCGCCACCGGATTTTTTTTTTATTATTATAACAATTTTTCTTAATATAAAAGCGGTATTTTTTGTAATAAAGGACAGAGATGTCTTCCCACGTGCAAGAAAGGAGGTCTGGCGCTCAGCTGATAAACGCGCCGCTGCCGCTCCTTCTGCTGCTCCTCGGGCTCTCCGGTAAGAAAGGCAATAGCCTGACAGATCGATGCTTTCATACATTGATACGCGGATCAGCAGCTCAATAAGATGATACCCTACACACCGTTCTGTATTTAGGCCTCCACCCCCACCCCACTTCGCTTGACTGTATGAGAGAGAGTGCGGGGGGGGGGGCTGACGGTGATGTTTATAATGTCAAATGGAATTTCTCCATTTTGATAAAGGCGTCCTAAAAAAGCGGATTGTTGTGGGCCCTCCCCAGGTGAAACTCAATTTCCGATCACTGGTGGCAGCTGTGGATCATTCCGCCCATTCCATCTCTATTAAGCCTGTTGATGGCTAAATTAGTACCCTGGTGAATCAGAGCCTGTAAACAAGATTATGGTGCACTATATAAAAATAAATATTGGCTTACTCTGCGAACAGAAGGTCTCACTGATGATGAGCAAAAACGGGTCTATAATAAGGCGCTACCAATGTGCTAATGGTATTTATAGGCCTTCCATTTACTGGCAAACACGCAACCCGACTGTACTCTTGTCATCTAACAACGTTATGAATTTATATTCGGGGGAGGGAAGCATGAAGCGGAGAACAGACGTGGCCATAACCAACCCAACCAGTTCATAATCATTAAAAAATAATAATCAAAAAAAAAAAAAAAAACGCATCAAAACATCACGTGACCTGCATCTGCCAACCAACAGCACCATCGCTCCAGTCACAATGATGAGACAGGTTCAGGTGGAAAGCCCTGTGCTCTCTGGAGATGCTAACAAACAGCTTCCTGCTGCATCACCAGTGGTCCTGATGCGTCATTAGTTTCCACAGTGAAGGAATTCCCATGGAGAACCCAGGTAGAGAATGAAAGAAAGATAAGAAACTTAAGGACGTGGTGTTAAATCTTATCATACGTCATTAGGAATGGCTGATCATGTAGAAAAACAGGAGATGGATTTATTCTAATTTGATCACCAGTTTTATTTTCACTTATGTGTTTTGTTTTTACTAAGAGATACGGTTTCTGTTAAAGTCAGAGTGATCGAATGACCATGGTCCTGCTTTACCTTTTTTTATTAGTGACTTTTGTAATTGGTCAAAATAAAGACGATTGCATAAATATGCATTACAATTATGCATTACAAATGTGATGGGAAGATGGAAAGAGTACTTTGAGGAGTTGATGAACGTGGAAAATGAGAGAGAACAAAGACTAGAAGAGGTGACTGTTGTGGACCAGGATGTAGCAAAGATTAGCCAGGATGAAGTGAGGAGAGCACTGAAGAGGATGAAGAGTGGAAAGGCAGTCGGTCCTGATGATATACCTGTAGAGGTTTGGAAGTGTCTAGGAGAGGTGGCAGTAGAGTTTCTGACTGGGTTGTTCAACAGGATCTTAGATAGTGAGAAGATGCCTGAGGAGTGGAGGAGAAGTGTGCTGGTGCCCATTTTTAAGAACAAGGGAGATGTGCAGAGTTGTGGCAACTACAGAGGAATAAAGCTGATGAGCCATACAATGAAGTTATGGGAAAGAGTAGTGGAAGCTAGACTAAGGGCAGAAGTGAGCATTTGTGAGCAGCAGTATGGTTTCATGCCAAAAAAGAGTACTACAGATGCAGTATTTGCTTTGAGGATGTTGATAGAGAAGTACAGAGAAGGCCAGATGGAGCTGCATTGTGTTTTTGTAGATCTGGAGAAAGCTTATGACAGGGTGCCCAGAGAGGAACTGTGGTATTGTATGAGGAAGTCTGGAGTGTCAGAGAAGTATGTTAGAGCGGTGCAGGACATGTATGAGGACTGTAAGACAGTGGTGAGGTGTGCTGTAGGTGTGACAGAGGAGTTCAAGGTGGAGGTGGGACTGCATCAGGGATCAGCTCTGAGCCCCTTCTTGTTCGCTATGGTGATGGACAGGCTGACAGACGAGGTTAGACAGGAATCTCCATGGACTATGATGTTTGCAGATGACATTGTGATCTGCAGTGAGAGTAGGGACGAGGTGGAGGAGAAGCTAGAGAGGTGGAGGTTTGTCCTGGAAAGGAGAGGGATGAAGGTTAGCCGTAGTAAGACAGAGTACATGTGTGTGAATGAGAGGGACCCAAGTGGAAGAGTGAGGTTACAGGGAGAAGAGATCAAGAAGGTGGAGGATTTTAAGTACTTAGGGTCAACAGTCCAGAGCAATGGAGAGTGGGGAAAAGAGGTGAAGAAGCGTGTCCAGGCAGGATGGCATGGGTGGAGAAAAGTGTCAGGTGTGATGTGTGATAGAAGAGTTTCAGCTAAAATGAAAGGAAAGGTGTACAAAACTGTGGTGAGACCAGCGATGTTGTTTGGTCTAGAGACAGTGTCACTGAGGAAAAGACAGGAGGCAGAGCTGGAGGTAGCAGAGATGAAGATGCTGAGGTTCTCTCTGGGAGTGACCAGGAAGGATAGGATCAGGAATGAGTACATCAGAGGAACAGCACATGTTAGAGGTTTTGGAGATAAAGTCAGAGAGGCCAGACTGAGATGGTTTGGACATGTCCAGAGGAGAGATAGTGAATATATTGGTAGAAGGATGCTGATTTTTGAACTGCCAGGCAGGAGGCCTAGAGGAAGACCAAAGAGGAGGTTTATGGATGTAGTGAAAGAGGACATGAAGGTAGTTGGTGTGAGAGTAGAGGATGCAAAGGACAGGGTTAGATGGAGGCGGTTGATTCGCTGTGGCGACCCCTGAAGGGAAAAGCCAAAAGGAAAAGAAGAAGAAGACAATTAAACCAACAGATTATATATATATATATATATATATACTGTATATACACCTATACTTACATTTAACAGTAACGTCCTCCTTTTACATTTCTGAAGTTGCAGAATTCACCTCAGCCTCACTGCTGCAGTTCCTCCAAGTAGGCGCCAGAGCGCAGCAGCGCGCTGAAATCAAAAGGCGTGTACAGTATTTCCTATGTGGCATCAGCAAACACGGAAGCATCAAATTATCACAGATAAAGTCAAATCCTTAACCTCGTGACTTTAATTTATTTTATTTTTCTACAAGAAAGGTGCTCTAAGCGTTAATTTTACAGGGACATTCAGTATTCATGTGAAGGGTGTGTGCGCTGTAGTTTGGTTGCTTGAAGCACCTGCTACAGATGTTCACATTGCAGCTGTTCTCGAAAGAGACATTCACTTTAAAATAAAAAATAAATTGAAACTTACTTTTTTTTTGGACTAAAATCAGTTATAAATCTGGAATTCAAATCTAAAAGTTGTTTCACTAAAACAAGTGGCGATTGCATGTATACGTTTGTGTACATGTGTGTATTTGCATGTTTCTATACACCTTCATATCGGATGTAGATTCCATCTGAAGCACATAAGTGCTTCTTGATGGTTAAGACGTGGTGCAGCTTAAAGAAGCCAGACTTTCTGACTCTGCTATAAGTGGACCCGACTGTCAATAATGCATAGCGTTGAAAGAGCAGAAGGGAGAGGACAAAGAACGTAAAGCACATTTCATCTGTCACTTAATCCAGTCGATAATTTCTAAATTATGTTTCCAGTGAAAGAGGATGGGAATGTGTATTTATTTACAGGAAAAGAGGTTTGAACGTGAGCTTGTAGGGATTAACCATGTTGAATATGGAGCTAAAATTTTAAAAAAAAGAAAATCCTGATGTAGGATGTCACGATCCTCAGGTCTTCAATGGAGCTGCTGATTGAGTTAAGCAAAGAGACTGAAAGATCAAAAACGGGTAATAATTTGGAGATTAGCTGATCTCTTCATCCAGGCCTCTAAAAATAGTTCCTACTTAAGAAAAAAAACAACATTAAGCGTCCCTATTTGATAACCCAATAGTGTAAACACACTCAAGACCAGCAGTTACTCCATCACAACTTTCCAGATCAGCATCAGCACCTCCTCATTGTCTGGAGAACCAACATTTGTTCTCGTTCTGCTTTTTGATGCAGAGTCCCTTAAAATGAGATGTTTAACAGACATAGAAAAAATATCCACCAGTACGAACCTCTACTGGCAATGTATGTAAAGCCTAAGGGAAAGATGGACTCAAGGGGGGGGGGGCTCAAGAAAGATGATGTAACACACCCACCCTTGTTATTACCTACTCCATGGTGACCTGGTGGGGATTGATAACTGAGGCAAAGTGTACTCTCTTACGAGTGTAAGAGTGAAAGAGCGCAGGTGAAAACCAAAATATTTCTTTTCGAGGACAAACGAGGGGTCAGATGGAAGAGGTAAGAAAGATGCCAGAGGACAGAGGGAGGGGCAGAGAAAGGGAGGAGTCAGAAGAGGCTCCACTGCAGTATTTCATCTTTCAGCAGGTCACTGCCTCTCTCTCTCTCTCTCTGTCTCTCTCTCTGTATCTGCCTCCTCACCATCCACAGGACTGCTGAGTCAGCAGGACATTGTATCAGACTGTTACTGAAGCTGTTTGTCAATGTACTGTGTGTGTGTATGTGTGTGTGTGTTTGTGTCCGCGTGTTGGTAAGTGTCATCTGCTTGAATGTGATGTGGTCAGGTGTGTTCAGGTCAGTGTGCTGTGTTGACATTAACTTCAGTGTGTGTGTGTGACGGAAAAGAAAAGGCAGACAGCATGCCGCATCACCAAATGTTTGCATTAAGGAGAAAATCTGTGTGTGTCTGTGAATTATATATATGGACAATGGGAGGAGATGTGTGTGTGTTGGGGGGGGGGTGCAGGGAGGAAGGCCAGTGTAGTGGTGCAACAGCAGTGGGAAGGGAGCCAGAACACCCGACTGCAGAGAAGAGAATGCTGCAGAATCCCATCACACACACACACATACACGCACAGAGTGTGAGAGAGGCACAGATTCCGTCTTAGGAGTGTAAGCTCATGCAGAGACAGAGTTCTAAGGAAGGAAGTAAATGATTTTAACTTCATATCGGTTCACATTTATACAGTTTTAGGCATTAAAATTAAGATACTAAAGGTTAAAAACATCCAACAAAATGGTATCTAGTATGGCTACAATAGTCCACATTCTTTTGGGGTTTCTCCCACAAAATACAACTTATAATAAAATCGTAGTAGAAATAAATTTACTAAACATATATCGGCAATAAATTGAACAAAATGGGATTTTTTTAAAAAATCCATTCGTGAAAGTAAAACTTCAAAGTGAACAGGATCAGCCAATCTAGTTGGAGAGGGGAGACTGGTGCAGATAGAACAAGCTATTGTATCACTTCAAAATACTTCCTACTTACTTGTTCGACAACAATAATTGTAAATACATAAATAAACAAGGCAGTCAGAGACTGCAACATCCCACGACACCCCTGAATTCAAAATTTTACCCTGATTTACTTTCATAGGTCAAGGTCATTTAATAAAAGACCCAAGATCCAACATGTAACTGGTGCATTCTATTTGTCATGAGTTTTGAGAGATGTGTACCTAAAAAGGTATGAAAGGGAAACTGTGACCTTGACCTAGTTTTTCAAGGTGATCTAATTTTCATCCCCTTGCCTCCCTGAATATAACGTCTTTTGTTTCGTCTTTCTATCTTATCCGGCTCCTGAGATATGTGCAAAAATGTCTCAGGATAGAAAATATCTCAGACCATACAGTAGACCACACTGGCCTTCTCCCTCGTCTTTCTATCTTACCTGGTTCCTGAATGTACAAAAGTTGAAATCTGACCTTGACCTACTTTTCGAAAGGTCATGGTCATCATCTCATTTTTATCCCCTTTGCCGCCCGAGTAATGTGCTTTTTCTTTCATCTCTCTATCTGTAACGGTTGTGAAGATATTGTCAGTATCAGGACAGAATTGGAATCCGTCTGCCACACAAGATTTGCGCAAATGATGCATAAATCACTAAGTCATATTTTATCCTTGCACGGGACTCAAACCCATTTTCCCTGAAGGAGCGTAAGTGAACCATACATCTTGGTTTCCACCATGCTGCTCGTCTGCACCGCTCCACACATGAGGTTTGACATATTCCAGCAGAAGCATTACTCGGTATTAACGACAGAATTCCATCAGCGCCCGCCATCGAGCCGTCAGGCCCCACACTAATGTCACAGAAAGTGATTTGAAAGTTGAAATCCCTGCTTTTCAATGAACTTCACCTCATCTGACTGCGAAAGATCAGTAAAATCATTTGGAAAATGTAGAGAGAGCGATTGGAAGTTGCTGTGTGAACATTCTGTATGTAGAGAATTCATTTCATCCAGATTTGTCTCTTCCAGTTGTTGCAGCTTTCGTATCTTCCATTTGTCCTGGGATGAATAACTCCGGCTTGGTTTTTGCGTACAGGTTGTTCAGCCATGGATGTGACCGTGTCCAGTTCTATCAACGCCCTGAATGGGACAACTGTCAGAATACCCTGCATATTCACTTCATGCTATAAGATGAATGCCGCCAAGTTTGCCATGAACTGGACCTACCAAGAATCCTTAAACGACACAGAGGAGATAGTAAGATGGCTCGTCTTTACGTAACCAGGGTGGCAACATGTTGAACTCTAAGTTAGTCGTGGTCCATCTCTCCCTCACTCTCTCTCTCTCTCTAACTACTTCTGTCTTTTTGTGTGTCTCAATAGTTTATGACATACTCGAAGAAAAAGGGAATGATGCCCATGCGTTCAGAGCGCTTTGGAGAAAGGGTCATGTTTGCCGGGAACCTGGACAAGAACGACCTCTCCTTCAGTCTATCAGATGTGCAGCTGGAGGATGAAGGGGTGTACCACTGCTATGTGAGAAACCCCCCCGACCGAATCCAGGGACACGGTGTCATACAGCTCAATGTCGTCACCGAACGTAAGAATTTTTTTTTTTTTTTACAATCCATAAAACCTTGAAATTTAGCATCAGTATCAATCATCAGCTCCTATCACTGCTGTAGTAAACAGCATAAAGACGTAAGGAGCATGAAGCTGGAGCTCCACCTTGACTTTGAAGGAGTCTAGAAGATTTTCCTTGAAACACAACCGACTGTCAGGTTTTGGGTTGAATTTAGCCATCAGAGCTAAAAAAGATAATCTTACTTGTTCATTTAATTTATCTGAAATAAACAAACTAGCAAACTATTAATCTGGCTCTTTCTTCCATCAATGGCATGGCGGAACCATTTACACTGCAAGCTAGTGATGGCAGTGAATGCCAGCACTCTGAGCTGTCTCACCTACAGCACTTAAAGGCTCTCTCGCCCACTGTACTTAAAGGCTATCTCCCAGGCAATAATCATATAAAACATACTGCATAAGTGACTGTGTGTGTGTGTGTGTGTGTGTGTGTGTGTGTGTGTGTGTGTGTGTGTGTGTGTGTGTGTGTGCGTGTGTGTGTGTGCGTGTGCGTGTGTGCGTGTGCGTGTGTGTGTGTGTTTCCTGGAGTGTGAGGACCACCTCGTGATGAGTCAGCTTTTTACTTATTAATGACCACCAAGACATTGAACTTAGTAGATCAGCATCTCTTCGGCCCCCACTTGAATACACCGCAGGCTAACTCAGCACCACTTCCATGCCTTCCACTCTGTTTAATCAACCCAGTGGAGCTTTTAGCCGGCACTGCACTTCTCTGAATCGTTTGTCTACAAACTATTTTAACCCTCTCCTCACCTCAGTTCCACCTCCGAGAGATTCCACCATTGCGGTTGCGATTGGGGCGTCAGTCGGTGGAGCGTTGGCCCTACTCATCCTTTCCATGGTGGTTGTGAAATGTCTTCGCCGACACCGGAAACAGGAACTGATATCGGAGGAGAAGATGGAGGAGGAGGGGAAACTGGAGGCTGAAGGTGTTGCAGAGGAAGGAACCAAGTAAGAAATATCACCACCGGTTTATTCTCAGTTCAGATTCTTACTCTCACCACAGGCTTTTCAACCCGGTACATGATCTCATCACAAACACAAAGACCACATATGTCAGACGTGATGACATGACATCTCCTTTAATCTGACTGGAAATCTTCTGCCTGACTGGAAACTCTCTTCTTATGTCAATAGACAGCCCTAGCCGGCTCCTGGGACTGAGCTTGGAGCTTCTTCAGCACCTCACCTGGTAAATACTCCCTCAGGTCAACTGATCTAGACTGAGGTTGTGGTTTGTCTGTCATGTTTGTTTGTTTGTTTATTTTTTTGACATGCTTCTAGGAGCATTAAACCCTAATACCAGATTGGTTCAAAAGCTCTTTTGTCTTTCTTTCCAGACTTGTGCACCACCACCTCCCCGAAGATCTATAGTAGCCACTGCTTGAACCATCTTCACTGATACTACCACCCCTTTTGCATGTGTGTGCATCATCAGTATACAAAACTGTGCAATTGTGTGTGTGTGTGTGTGTGTGTGTGTGTGTGTGTGTGTGTGCGTGCGTGTGTGTGTGTGCAGGTCTTTCTATATTGTGTGCGAAATTTGTCTTTTTACCACTAAACACATCTTAAATTCTAAATTTGTCTCCTGATGAGGAATGGCGTTTTCTCCGCAAAGTATTTTACAGGTTGATGCTTTGAGGTAAACATTATGCGGCAGTATAATTTAATCCTATAGTTTACAATTCTTAAATGTTCTGGTTTAACATAAAGTGAGTTTATTGTGTGTGTGTGTGTTTTTTTAACATTGCCTTAAAGTCTTATCTCTCATCTGCCTGTATGGGCACCGAATTCTCCATGGAGATGAACAGTTAGTACATGAGTGATGTTCTCACTTACGTCTGCTTGTGTCAAAGCAGAGAAACTTTTCCCAACCAATCCTCATACATTAACAATTCATCATATATCACCTTCATCATGTACATTCTGATATTTGCTGACTTGGAATTGATGAATGCCTGTATGATGCTAAATGGAATTCAACCATCATGAATTTTGATATTTATTCCTGTGGTTTTTTTCTATTGTGACTTGAAAAAAGTATCTGGCGTGAAAAAGTCAGGTGAGACAAAGTGCTATCCAGTCATCTCAAGTCTTCAAGCCTCTATCGTCTCGTCTTCATGATGTTTTAATCTGCTTTTTTGGTGACATGAAATGAAGAAGGAGCAGGATTATGTTTCAGATTTCTTTTCATAATTCATATGAGTACAGTCTTAGAAATAGACTAGATAGACTCTAATACCTACAAACAGTAAACAAAATTTTGACAGCAATAAATTTTACCAGGAATAACAATGATAACACAGTAATCAAACTTAAAATAATGTTTTTTTACGTTTTGGTCACTGAAAAATGTTATTGTTGCTGTCCACCAAAAAAGCCGAATTTGTTATTTTGAGGGTGAATCATGAAAAAAAAAAGAGAGACATTAATATGAAAACCACTGAAATGCATGTTTGAGCTCTCTCAGTGATATGTTGATTTCATTGTAATGCATATATATTTTTCTCACATATAAAATAGATATCTGGTTGCACTATGATGAGTTTCATCGGTCTTCTATATCAATACAAACAAACAATGTTTCATACAATGGAAACTAACACTTCTGTAGTATTTTATAGTCAATTGTTATCATTTTTTATTCCGACTACGAGTCTGACAAGAACACTGTTTTATAGCGATGTTAAAAAACACACATTTGAGCCATTACATCTTGACGAACATGTATTTTAATGTGAATTTTTAACCAGATTAAAGCATTAAAACTAACTCCATGGCTTCGTCCCCAAAGTCATGCTTTTACCTCAATAGTGTTTAAAAGGTATAGTTGTTTTATTTGCACATTAACACATTGCTTCTTATATAATCATAGTGGAGAGCATGTGCATCATGGTGATGAGGGAAAAATATTTAAGTCACTTTATTAAGACTGTATACTGGAATGTGAGGATATTGTAATAAAACACGGCATGGTGATTGTATGATTAATGTGAATTGTACTGACAGTGTGTTTATTTGTTAGTAGCACCATAAATGTTTAAAAAAAAAGTTTAAGTATATTATCAGAGGTCACTATTTAGTGTCAGTTTTACATGTTAGAGCATGAGAGCTTTATTAACCTCTGAATGTCCTATGATGTTCTAGTTATGTTGTAAAAACACACTAGTTAGCGTGCCTCATTGATGTTGGTTATTCCATGATGGGGGGGGGGGTAGCGCTTCCACAGCTGGTGGCCTGGCTAGACCTGGTTTAAGACACTGTTATAAAAAAGCCTGTGGAGGCAGATTGTTTCATTTATTGAATTTAATGAAAAGACTTCTTTTTTCCATGATGGGTGATTGTGTGATTTTTATCTAAAGCACAACTTAAGCATCATATTAATATGATATTCATGATTATGTGGTGCTCTGTAATGACCGTTAACCTACTATGATCATTTAGCACAAATTTTAAAATAAAAGAACATTGGCAAAATGGTCATTTCTGATTATGTTAAGATATGCTCACAGATTTGTTCTGTTGGGAGAACACTGGTTCCGTCACGTTTCCTGTTGGGTCATGCATGTTTAGGCTGAATGTGAGTATAGTTTAACCATAGGGTGATAGCAATCTAACATTTGGGGCAAATTTAATGCAGTTGTTTAAGGTATATTGTCAATGTGTCTTGTAGAATACACATATCACAATGATCAAAAACAATGTGACAAGAATTCTGTACATGTTGTGCACAGATTTGCTATTATGTACCAATGTTCCCCACCTCCAGCTATAAGTTTGCCCTGACTAGTTGCTGTTGTATCACTTGAAATGTTAGCAAACACCAAACTAATGCTTGCACTGTGCTGCTTCTGAAGCGGCTGTCATTTAAGTTTTTTTTTTAAATAAAGATGATTTAGGAAAACACTGCAATTTTTTGGTGTTTTTTTTTTATCCATCCATCCATGATGTAGTACGTATAGGATTATCATGTGTAGAAGCTGATCAAAAGCCTAGAGATGCTGGACAAACACCAATGCTATCACATTTGGAAGTATTTTGGAGGAGTGTTTTTGATTGAGTGTCCTTGTTTTTGATTGATGTGTTCTTTACATGGTTCTAACTTTCTAAAACACTGCCTGTCTACAAATACTTTCAAAAGCTTCCTGAATTCAGAGCCTTATTATCACATAACTCACCTCTAGGACATGCTAGGGTACACGTCTCATGAATATTTCATGGACATTGTTTCATTAATATTGTGTAACAACAAAATAAACACTAACAGACAATCCAAAGGAATCATAGAATTGACATAATAATACACAATCTGAGACTTAGAACAGAATTTATACTAGACACAGTTGGTCTAAACTCAGGTATCGACATCCTGAGAGCAGAAAGAAGCCTCAAACCCGGAAAGCAGACTTTATTCTGATCTCAGTGGACAGGATGAACAGATGCTACCCTACTAAGGACTGCCAGGGGTGAATTTGTGAATACTGAGTATGCATGTTCAGCGATTTCATCCCCCAGCGAAAAATCAGTCCAAAACAGTACAAAACATTGAAAAACATGTAAAACATGTTTCTGGTTAAAGCAGCAATTCTGTTGTTAGGAGAAATAATGTGACAGTCCTCTAATAAAAGATACCACATGGCTGTAGGCAGGTCATTCCATGAAAATTGTTACGTTTGGGTCCCCAACATTCAAAGGAGAATAGTAGACATAATAGAGCAGTGATAGTTTCAATGGCTGAAACCATTGATTCAAGTTTACTTGTTACCATGAGGTAAAATAAAATTAAATAATAAATATCCAATTTTCATATTTTTAACTTTTTGTGTTAAACTACAATAATTTTCTCCAATGTCACAAATTTATTTTTCTTATACTTTTCTTTTAGTAGAGATTGCGTTAATTATATTAAAATTCGCTATTTTTTGTTTAAAATTCTATGATTTATCTGTGTCCATCAAATTCATGTTCCATCTTGTCACACTAATTTAATTTTGCACCGAAATGCAATACACTTCCTGTAAGTGACACTACTAACAGGAAGTGACATAATTCAAGAGTTTGAAGAAAGGTTCAAACAATGGTGAGTTTCGATTTTCTTTCATAACATTTTTTAATAAATTTTCCTTTCAAAACCTTCATTAAGCATAACATCGCCACCAAGTCATGCAAAGAAAAAAAATGGGAAAACAATTTTTTAATCAAATTTGATCTAACTTGTGTGGTTCTTTTAATGTAGTTTTATGCTTTCATGGTGTTAGCCTTTAGCACATCCAGAATTTCTGGCATATTGCTTAGATTTTCCCCTCCATCACATTCCGGAATAAAAATAAAATTAAAAAAAAAGAAAGAAACTGATTTTTGGATATAATGTGTTAAAAAACATTCAGAAAATCATGCCTGAGCTTGAAAAATATGTTTCACTGGAAGTTTTACACCTTCTGCATGGTATGAAATTAAACAATTCCAAGGTCGAATCTTAACACTTTCCATGCAATGACCCATGCAAACATCCAACAACAACAAAAACAAACACTTAATTAAAAACCTGCAACAATGAAAGTAGCATTCGCGTTTCACTGAAGAATATCAACCTGGCCTCTCCCGACCAATTCAGAGGAGCACCTCCATCCCAAGAGGACGGAGATACTCTAGGGTTAGAGATAACTCTAACCCTAACCCTTAATGGATAATGGGATTGACCCACAGCAAATCAGAACACAAGCAAGAGGTAGCGCCATGCTAGTTTACATGACAGCTGAACATACAGAGCCCAAACCATGGAACAAATGTTAGCCTAGTAACTACAACAGATTTGTAGTTTAGAGAAGAGATTAGAGATTGTTGCATTTTGTTGTTACAACTATAAACAACCTAGCTTTCATATATGCCTACAACAGACATTGTTGGTCTGTCCCTCTAGCGTCTGAATGAGACTTGTCTCCACTTCAGATCCACACACAGATATATCACCATCAGTGTAACCGCACAACAAGACCCAACGTTAAACAAGAGGTAGAGAAGACAACAGTTCAACACTTCTGTGGAAGCACAGGTTTTTGTTCCTTGATAAAACTGCACAATTTTCATGCAAAGTTGTGTGTGTGTGTGTGTGTGTGTGTGTGTGTGTGTGTGTGTGTGTGTGTGTGTGTGTGTGTGTGTGTGTGTGTGTGCGCACGTGCATGAGTGTGTGCGTTTGGATATGTACATGTGTTCTGCAAGCAGGTTCTTTACTTTAGACAGGACTCACCTTTCACAGTCTGTGCTCCCGGTCGGACAGACAGGACGGACAGGAAGACAGGAAAAGCACAAACCGTAGGACGAAAAAAAAAAACTGAAAGAGGCAGAAAAGGACAGAACTGAGAAAATAACACATAAACAACAAAAATAAGAGACAAGAGAAGACAGATTGACCCACTCACATTGAGGACAAAGAGGAAGAACAGACAACCAGAGGTCGACAGAGGCCCACCCCAGTGGTCCTCCTCCACTCAGGATGCTCTCTGGAATCTGCTCACTCACCAGCTGGTGCAATGAGGAAGAGAGAGAGGGAGAGAGAGGACGGAGTGAGGATTGGGGGATGGGGGTGGGGGTGCGGGTCGAAGGATGGGGTGAGATGAAGGTTAATCAGAGTGGGAGGTTAAAGTGGTGGCTGGGAAAAGGATGGAGGTATGGAGAGATGGAAGGAAGAAGAGTCTCCTCCAGGCTGTGATCAGCTGTGTGGCTTCACTGCAGCATTTTACTACCTTAGCTGTCCCAGAAACAGATCCTCCACTCTCCTCCCTCTCTTGTCTCACCCCCCTTTACCTCCTGTCATCTCTCCTCCCTTTTGGTCCCATCGTCCCACTACCTTCTCTCTCTCTCTCTCTCTCTTTCCCTCTCTTTCCCTCTCTCTCCCTCTTTCCCTCTCTTTCCCTCTCTCTCTCTCTCTCTCTGTCTCTTCCTTTCTTTTTCCTCCTCGAACCTCTCTTTCCTCTCTCACCCTTCTGATCCCGAACATCCCCCTCTCCTCCCATCATTGTAATGTCCTCTTTTGCTCCGCCTCCCTTTTATACACACAGCTTCCAAGGTCACCCTGTCCAAAGGCAGGTATATGTGTGTGTGTGTGTGTGTGTGTGTGTGTGTGTGTGTGTGTGTGTGTGTGTGTGTGTGTGTGTGTGTGTGTATGCATATGTTCACTAGTCATTATGTACTGGTGTGCATTGTTTGTATTTGACTTCCCTTTCCACATATCCATGTGTGTCTTTAGGAACTTATCACAGGCATGAATGTATCTGCATGTGGCTCCAGCACGAGGTATCTTGTTATCTATCACCGTCCCCAGTGCACACTTGATGTGACTTCAAAATGTCAAGAGATGAATCACATGACAATATGGAGATGTGTGTAGGTTCATGTATGTGTGCATGTGTGAGGGCTGCAAAGGCCAAGCATCCATCCATCATTTTAAATGGAGTAGATCAGGAAAATTTTCCAAAAACCTGACACTGAAAGTCAAATCTATGTCATGCATCTTTTTTTTTTTAGTTTTCTAATTTGAGATGCAAAGTGAAACAAAAATGAGTTTGAATGCTAGAAAAAGCAGTACAGCATCATAAGATATGTATAAGACAATCACAGTATGCTATAACCCACCATGTACAAAAAGCAAAGAGAAAGTGATACCAAAATATCTCAAGTAGCTGTGGCACCAAGTCATTACAAAAATCTCAAAAATGTGTTGTGCGATCCCTGGACCCAGCCAGCACAGGGTCTAGGGACATCCCAGAAATGTTTCGTCTCAATTTCAAAAGGCATCGGCATGTATTTGAAAGTATCAGAGGCATTTAAACATTAACACATAAGAGGACCGTCCCAAGTAACATACCAAAAACTCTAACAAATGTATGAACAGATACAGTTTCAGCGGTTAGCAAGGAGAGCATTCAAGCATCAGCGCCTGCAGCCAGATGAGCCTTCTGTGGAGGTGCAGCGGGTGTGCTGATTCTGTCACTGAGGTGACTTTGTGTATGACTGATATGGTGCATAAATTATTTTTGATGTAAAATGTGATCCATCCAATTGTTTTCAGTTACTTTAAGTTCCATGTTGGAATTATGCATGTAGGGCTGCCAGTTTACTGATAATGAACAGTTCCGTTTAGCATACTTGTACAAGTATGGGTTTAATCCACCAATGTCCAACAAGATATTTGACCTGCAACAGAGGGTTAATCCCCTGTGTGCTGACTGTAGAAGAATGAGCTTCTGGTCTGGTCCTGTGTGACTGGGATGTTGGTAACGACACTGTCGATGGTTTGTTTTGTGGGTTAGGAATTCATGAATCCTTCAAAAGCAGGGTCAGCCTCCACATTCAAGTGGTGGACTTTGATTGCTCTTCACTGCTACTTACCTGTCTTGAGACTAATGACAGGTACACAATAAGTCATTAATGCTCCATGACAGTGTGAATTACACATTTTTATGTCTATGCATGCACCTTGCAGGAAAATTTGGAGGCATGTGAACTTCAACTAGTTTGTCAATGTCTGAATAAAGACCATAAGTCACTGAATCCTGGAAACAGGGAAGAACAGTCTTCAACTATATAAGTACCTTTGCCAATTGTAAACATTCTATGAATATATGATAGGGGAAAAGACTCGATTTTGGTTCACGTACTGAGTAGAATGCTGTCAAATCCTCATGTCTGGTTTGACTTGCATCTACCGAACTTTAGGCAAAACGCTGTTTCTAGAGAAATCAATGGCAGTTAGCAACTTTCTTTGCAGAAAGAAGAATTCACTTGGTTTACTGGAAGTGTTGAGTACAGAACCACTAACAGCTGACTGCAACTGAGCTTAGCTGTGGCTTCAGAAGCTGGCTTGCCATCAAATGATCCAAGGTCATTGTGCTATCATTAAAAAAAACAACAAGAAAACTGACAGGCTGCATTAGTCACAGGCTACATTAGTATATTGTAAATCAAACGCGAAAATAAACAAAGCACAGCATGACCATGTCATTAGGCTTTCCACAAAGTCTTTCTGATTCATCATGGAAAGGGAAATAAAACGTGTGGTTTAATAGAAAACATGTCTGTGGATGTGCTCACATCTGACGCATTCGTCTCCCCGATCAGAGGTGTAGGCAGACCATGTAACAGGAGACACCGGAAAGTGGAGAACAGGAGTAAATGATGTGGTGAAGTCAGAGACGCGTGGTATGGGTGAAGCTCCAAGCACGTACCCGACCCTCCTGAGTAAGGCTGACTCAGCTATAGGTGCGTATATGTGTGTGTGCCAGCATGTACCAGCAGATACCTCCCCTCCACACACACACACACACACACACACACACACACCAAAACACTTCCCCTCCTTCTCTATCTCTCCCCCCTCTTCACCTCTACCTCTGCAGTATCTCTCTTGCTCAATCCTCCCTGTGCCGGCTTGGGAAACACATTTCTGCTTTACTGCTGGCTCTGCTCCAGCATCCTTCCGTCCCTCTCGTGTGCTTTTCCTCCCCACCTCCAGCCTATGAATCCTCCTCCCCCCCTTGGTACTCGCCTGCCAGCCTGAAACACCCCCCCCCCCCCCCCCGGACTGCTGCTGCTGAAGCTGCTGCTGCTGCCGGAGCAGTAAAGCCGTCTGCTGCTGCGTTGCTATTCTGCTGCCGCTCCGCCTGACTTCCCCTATCTGCCTTTCGCCTCATGCTCTCTATCCCTGGATAATCACTGCCAGGGTCTGCAGGAGAGGAAGGAGTCAGGTAGAAATCTCAGGATCTTCATTCAGCTGCTGCATTCTTCAGTTGTCTTTCCCAAGCTGTGCTTTCCTGGACAACCGGAGTGCAGCACAGGGAAAGACTGGTCAGGAGAGGAGAGGCAGCCCCCTGAAGGAATTCATCCTCCTCTCTTTCCACCTCCTACTGCTGCTCATTTCTGGGACAGAGTGCGGAGGAAGAGAGAAGAAGGAGGGACCGAGGGCAGGACTTGAGACTCAGCTGCAAAGATCAGTGTCGCACCTTGCGCCCTAAGATAAACACACAACACACACATTTTCTTTTTTTTTTTGCATTGACTAGACTCAGCTGAGGTTGACCAGACTTGCAGACCAGAACAGAAAACAGACAGACTTGGTGTCATGGCGTCAGTGGACGGCACTGGTTCAACTCTTTCTGGTCGGCTGAGATCAGGGGATCTGCTTCATGCCGGTCTGGTAGTTGCACTGCTGCTGGGTAAGTTCTGTACTTGTCTCTATACCTTTAGTTGCCCCGTCATTCCTCATGCCACTGCTTATCTGCATTACACCACAGTTCTATTATGACTACCAGCTTGTGATTGGGTGAAATCCTCCAATCTCCTATGTATTTAAACTTGTTTCAGTGTCCTTGACACCTCTTTCCCTTGCTCCCATGGGTGTATTTGGTTTCTTAATTTCTTATGTCCATCTGGGTGGGTGGTTCTCAGCTGTCACATTAAATCCTTACCTTCTTTTTTTATTGATGCATACCAGCATCCTCTGTTCTATCTGCTTCAGCTGTCCTATGTCATCAGCCTTTGTGCTAAAATTTATGGTGATGTCACATGATATTTACTTGTTGCTGTCCAGAGGGCATGAAGGTCACTAAAAGCCAACCTTTAGATCTAAATAGCTGAGTGAAGGGCCGAACAACTCGTTATGCGTGTGCTTAATAGGAAGCTTTTTCAAAGGGAAAATGAATAGAAGTGTGTGTGTGTGTGTGTGTGTGTGCGTGCGTGCGTGCGTGCGTGTGTGTGTGTGTGTTGTAGTATAACTTGTAGTGGTGCAGTGGTGATCTGTGCTGTGATAAAAATAAAACTTAATTTTGATCCCATTCTATCCAACAAAATATAGCTGTTCATATTCTACTGATTTTACAACCACAAATCTTATCACAGAGTAGAAAATAATGGCCATGTAACACAGGACTGATTTTCTTCTTGAATGACTTAGATTAAATTTCTGTGTCATAAAACCCACAGAAAGACAGATATGACCCAGGTTTTAAAAGAACCAAATAACTGTTCAGCTCCAGCCTTAAACCAACCATGAGTTAAGGTTGGATTTGCGTTTGGTTGTCAAGTTGCATTCACCCTTTGGGATACTTTCTGTGACAACTAGTGGGTCATCTCATTTCATTGTCAATAGCTGAATCAGAAATGTCAACACAACAATTTTGTAGTGTAGTGACATGGAATTTTACTTCTCTATTGTGGTCCATTGAGATCTTCCCCTAGGTTCCAGTAATCTTTATCAAAACCACAGCCAAGAAAAACAAACAAAAAAGAAAAATAACACCTCAACTGAAACTGTTGCAGCCCTAGAAACCAAATCTTACTGCTTTAAACAAATTCTTTCTTCTTGTTTTGCTGCAGTGATCAGGCGTGAAACAGTAACCATCTGTTCCATCCCATCCAAACAAAAAGCTTGTGTTCTCATACGTTACTATTCATCCTCAGAATCGCTCATCATCCACACACTGATGACACAAACCATTAAAACAGGATTAAAAACTAGAGTCCGTGACAACCTCACAGACCAAACATATCTGGCCAATGAGGAAAAAACAAGTTCTGTCCTGTCAAAGCTAGCAGCTCTTCTTCTGTGGTGCCAAGTGGTCATTTAGGCTGATTTCAACACTTCAATAGTAGTCAGAATGTAAATGTGATAATTACACTGCATGCTATGACTTGGTCGCGTGGCTGTTACATAACTATGTGTCCGTACGTGTGCGTGTCACCACTGTCGCCGCTGTTGATTGGGTTATTTTGCCTTGCCGTCACTCATTCACCTTGCAGAGGACATCTCAATCCCCTCACCTTTCCTTCCTTCATCACCCCTTCCATCATTACCCCTTTACCCCATTCATCTCACAACTCCCTGTCTATTCCCTTGCTTCTCATAACTACTCTCCCCTCGCCGTTTCTCGTAATAGTATCCTCGGTCAGTTCTCTATGGGTTCACTATAGGAAGCACATTAACCCTTCAATGTCTGGCCTACTTAGAAAAAAAATTAACCTTGCCAATCAGCCAAGGACACACACACAAATACGCACACACACTTCTAGTTAGTTGCTTTTCCTTCCATCAGCAATCCAGATATTGCAGATATTGATGTTCCTCAACTACAACAAAGAGACATGTGATAGTGGAGCTAAAAATACCAGGACATACAGTAGCTCATATACACACACACAAGGGACACGCATGTATCACTATGGTATGTTACGAAAGTATGTTGATATGGAGGCGCTATTATGACAAATTGCAAAGATAGATAGAAGCGTAGAAAGGAAGAAGGGGGTGGAGGGAAAATAGGATAGCCAAGAGAAGAGGTGTAAAGAGACGGAGGCATGAAATCTATTTCTGGGCAGGAGGGAAAACACTACGGTCAGATCTTTAAAACATTAGCATGCGGCCCAGCGTGAAAAACACACTACGTAACACGTTTACAGTGGAGATTCTCCCTGTAATGTTTTGAGTCTTCCATCTTTATCTCATCTTACATTCAACCCTTGCTCAATGTTGCCAGTAATTATTGATAGAGGCTAAAAGATGATTTAAAAGGAACCCCAGTGATTCAGATTGGCAGGAACTACAAAAAAACCTGGTACAATACTGACCCCAGCATTGTACCACGCCAAAAAAAATAAAAATAAACAGACTCAAACATGCACAAGTCTTGTTTGAGTCTGTCAAGTCTCGTCTTCATTATTGAATTCCAAAGGAGTAAGTTCAAAGAGTAAGACACAAAGATTCATAAGGGAAAGGATATAAAGTGAGAAAGTGTCTGGCACAAAAAAAAGAAGTTAAGAACCATTTAAAAGAGGGAAACCCCAGAAACAGGAAAGAACCAGAAGAACTTTAAAAGTTTGCCTCTGTTATCGAAAGTAGTCGAGAAAAGTCCAACGAAAGAGCAAATCCACCATGAAAAACTGGAATCAAACTAACAGCTCGTCATTTTTGTATGCTAATTATTTTTGTGAGGTGTGACAGGCTGATCCATCTACTTTGATTTTGTCTTGAAACGCAACAGAGAGCTGAATTAATTTTACGACAGCACGTTTAACAGCTGAGAGCTGGAGTCTGAGAGAAGACTGACAAATCACAGCTGCGGTGCATCCGGTTCATTACCAAAGGAGGGAACAATAGCAATGACGCATCTGCTTGCTTCAATGCAGTCCTACTGTGTTTATCACACTGTGTTTATCACACTGTGTTTCATTACGAATAAGTGGATCTGGATGTAAATTTTTTTTTCTATTTATAACTTTTAAATTTTCACCGAAGCATGAAATCCTTCAGAAAACTAAGAGTCTGAATTATTCTTCAAAATATATGTTTTCACCTTCCAGATCTATCCAGTTGATGAGATTGATAGGAATATCATGAGCTATCTTCCCAGTGAGGAGGACAATGTGAGGATGTCTGCCAATCAGAGACGGAGTAGGGCACTAGTTGATGTTTTCAATTTGATGCAGCCAGTATGTGATCCAGATTCCGCATTCCTACCCATCCACGTCAGAATTTAAACACCTCTTCCTTAATCCAAGATCCACCATATACAAAATTTCATCAAAATCCATGGGAAAACTTTTGAGAAATCTTTCAACTTTACATCAACTCCTGATGGAGGATGTATTATATATGTATTATATGTTAAATATCTACCAAGTCAGCACAGAGAACTGAAATAGCAACATGATGCTAATGGTTAATGTATTTTTTTATTTATTCTTTTTCATTGCTACATGAATTAATACATTTTTAAGATGAGAAAACATTATTTGTTTTGTACAAAGACATACATCTTCCAAATCTCCTGTGTCGTCCATACACCCTAACTCTGTTCACACCATGTCCAAGTGTGACATGATCCAGGGTCAGTCGTGTGTAGAGAACAGGGTTTAAAAATAGACGCCTAAGTGTTCGAGAGACACCAGAGCAACAATCTGAGAGTTACCATGAGAGTAACCTTTCCCGGCATAACCAAAATTCCACCAGGCCTAAAAGCAGTGCCGTGGGTTTACTTGCATCACATAACAACAGCATAGAACTCTAGAAATGTTTCTGAATCCATGATTTGGTTTTGATTTGGGAGAATGTTGTCTCTTTTGTAGTCATTACTTTTAATCACTCCTAGACAATCACTATTTAAATCTGGACATTGAAAGAAGAAGCAAAAACAAACAGCCTGCTTTGTACAAGAGTAATTTCGACTTGAAACTTTTGTTGCTTCATAAATGTTGTTTTTTAATGAACATAATGTAGAAAAAGTGATATCTTTATTTTGATTGAATTTTGATTTAAAATTTTGATCTAAGAATTAAAAATCCAAGTGAAGGAGCTGTCATCTCCTGGGCTGAACTTCCTGTGAGTGATTTTCATATTAAACAGGAACACTAGCTCATCCTAGCTTACAAATATTATTTAAAACTTGTAATATTTGCCCTTAATTTTTTTAAAACCTTATTTTTCTTTCTTTAAATCCAAAATAAATCTATTTTATTTCTTAAAGCTTTCCTTCCTTCCATGTTCTCCTCTGGTTCAGGTGTATGGAATGTTGGTGGACTGGAGCTGTCAACGGGTAAAACGTCTTCGATTGAAGCAATGAATGGATCCACAGTCCTGCTGACATGCACCTACTCCTCCTGTATCGGCATTAAAAACCTTTATTTTAACTGGCACTATAATGACAACGGAACCCTGATCAAGGTATGACACACATTCCTGCATGCATGGGCAGCTTCCGACTTCCTGTTTCTGCATATCTACGATATGTTTGTTTGTGTGTGCAGCTGTGCGAGGGGGTGATTCGCGCTGAGGGTGTCAAACCCAAGGTCGACATCAGCCATAATCGGGTTTCATTTGTTGGCTCCTCTGAAAAAACCGACATCTCCATCCTGCTGTGGAACATCACCTTTGAGGATGAGGGACAGTACATCTGTTTTGCCAGGAATCCAAAAGAGAAGAACCGAAACCACAGTGCAATCTTCACTCTTTACGTGGTGGACCAAAGTATGGAACACACAAATACTTCCTTACAGCTGCACATAAAAACAAAACTTCATCTCTCATCCTCTACATTCTTCATCATGACATCTACCCTTCTCTCCCTCGTTTCAGTGAAGGAGGTCGACAAGACGCTTACAGTCATCATTGTCTCAGTGTTGGGTGGAGTCATTGGCTTAGTTATCATTGTCATGGTAATAAAAGCCTTGGTTGTTCACTTCCTACTGAAAGACGATGAGAAAAAGTAAGTAGAACCCTGACTGCATCCCTATCTGAATATCACCAGACCTCCAAGAACATTTATATACTGTATATATATCTACATATACCTTCTCCTGTATCCATGGTTGTCCTTCTGGAGTGCTTTTAACATGATGATTTTTGGTTTTGCCTTTTTTCCTGTTAGTAAAGAATGCCTGGTGAGCTCCTCAGGGAATGACAACACGGAAAATGGACTTACAGGAGCCAAAGCTGAGAACAAAGGAACACCAAAGGCGTGAATGTAAAGTACGTCTGTATGTTTGTGTATATGTTAGACAAATGTACATGCTGAAAGGAAACGCTGTTATCACTGGATTGTTTTATCTTACTAGTGGCTAACTAATACATGTAAAAGCCTTTTTTAAATCATGCTTGAGACTTGAAGAGTGCACAGGCCTGGGTCGTTCAGTCACCTGGCAGCCCATTTGTTACGGTGTTGGCTCTTTGTTACCTAAAATTCCACTCCTTAACGCAACACTTTCTGGATACTAGAGATAGTATTCTTTATTTGGGTTTACATCTCTAAAAATAATCCACAAATGCAGTTGACAGGCTTCAAGCACTTACATTTGGTTCCTAGATTGGAATTCATGGAGCAACAATGAAATCCACAAGTCAAAATCAAACTTGGATCCAAATGGACCTATGAGAAAACACTTAGGTCATGATGCAGGGCAAAACCATTGAAATGCTTCCCTCTAAAAACTCTTCTGATGCGTATCAAACACTGTTAAGACGTAATCTAGGTATTATTACTGGGTACCTACGTGTGAACACAACTTATTCATTTTGACTCATCAGAAGAATTTAGACTGATTTTTTTCGAGATTGTTCGGTCCTAATTTGACTATCACAACAAGGACTTGAACGCTGTCTTAGCCTTTATCTGGAATGTATACCGTCGATTCGCTGTTGGGAAGAACAGCTCATGAACTCACAGCCGATTCAGTCAACTAGCAGTTGGCTAATGCTAACATCTGGGCTTTCTTGGGTGACCGAAGAATCCAGTTCTGCACAGGTTTTTATTGTTTGCTTTAGATAAACACAGGTGCCTGTTCTGCTTCTGCATCCTCTGCTGGTGGGGGGATAAAAAACACAAAAATAAAAAAAAAAAATAAAAAAAAACAACAACAACCTGAATGCTCTTCAGAGACAATGCCCAAGATGATCTGAGTGAACTTAATCATGCTGCTTCTGACAAATTACGAGTGCATTTCTAGCATGTGCGCATTTTATATAACTTCATGTAGGTATATGTTGTCAAGCACCACATTTCAGGAACTTTTCACAACGATGTCTTCTGACTGAAACTTTATCAGTTTTTGGACTACAATATTTTTTACCTCTCGCACCAGTTAAATGAAAGGCGGATCTTCCTATAATTAGCCTGATGGCTAATTAAAGGTTTATTCTACATGTCCACTGAAGGCTCCGCCTCCTGCCAAATGTGAAGCTTTCTTTGTGTGTGTTTTTTGTGTGTGTTTTTGTTTTTGGAAGGTCAGTTTGTGGGTACACAACTCAAGATTTACCGTCAACACACAAATTTCATGTTACATTCATGCAGAAATTAAACAAAACTTTATTTATATACCACCTTTCAAATAGCTTGTATGCCAACCAAATAAAAGGGTAGAGGGGACTAATGCACGTTATTTAAAAACAAATAAATAAAGCTGGGCTTGGAATAAGGTGAGCACATATCTGCACAAACTCTAACTGGATACCATCCAATCCACACTTTCTGCGATGATTGTAATTGACCCGTTTTACACAGACAGCACATTTATTCCTAATTGTGCTGAGGTAGTCCAAACAAGTACATAGATACTGGATTATGACAGTACAATAGATTGTAAAGTCTCTGCCAGGGGTCAGATGTATGAATCAGAATGAGTGATAATAATAACAAAATAAGAAATATATTTTAATTATCAAAAAAAAAGATATTTAATATGTTACCTTTACCATCAAATGTAATATCCCAATATTAATTTAGTTGAATTTACTCTACGACTGGCCAGTACTTTCATTTAACTCACTTTAAATTCAGCTGACAGCTACTTGCTTTGTTTGTATTTAAATATTTATTTTGGCCATTTACAATGAAAGATGTTGCATTTATGAACAGAACTGGTCTCTTAGCACTTAAATTTTTATTGTTTTAAATTAGGAACATATTTTTATGATGTAATAGAAGGCGCTGGGAGCTGTCGAGAGTAAGGAAATTGGAAAAAATATATATATAAATGGAAATGCCAAAACACATTGATATTAAATGGCTTGTAAGAGTCTGGAAATGAACACATTTAGCTTTGCTAAAGCCTGAATAGTATAAGTTAATGAACTTGTTAGTGCTGAGCTGCCCGTTGGAAACTTGAACCGACTCTCTGCGTGACCCGCCACGCCCTGACACATAACTTAGATACTGTAGCTATAACAGCTGAATGCTACAGAGAGATATTCTACCGCATTGAAAGCAGAGTCGTACGCCGGCCATTCACACTGACATCACAGCACTTTGTCCCAGTTTAAAATGGATGCACAAAAAAAATGAAATCTTGGATGTAACTCAGAATGATGGCTCTTTTCTTTACGTGACTTGACATGAGATGTTTGTGTCGTTTTTGTCAACTTTGACTTTAAACATCATGTTGTCTCACTGGAACAGAGCACTGTGGCAAGATGGGTTGTTATTATGAGTTACTACCATCTCAACTTCCTGCGCTCCTCAGCTGGAGTGCATTTCCCTTCTTGCTTTCAATGGAAGCAATAAGACACACATCAGATTATGCAATAACCTGTCATAAGGCACTTTATAGCTGTGTCTGGACTGACCGTGGTGGCAACTCTGTCTCTCCAAGGCACTGTTCATTGTACCAATATATGTACATACAGTATGTTGTACTAATGTGTTAGTGTTGCAGCTGCTAACAGTATAACTGAACAGTGTTAAAAGCAATGTTGTTTTCTCATTGTGGGTTCAGCAGGTGCAGCACAAACACGTGACTTCTTGTCGTGTGCAAACCCCTCTGTAAAGAGGGTACGTACAAGCATTGAAAGTCTTCCTGTTGGGAATAGCAATATTGAGGGGTGGGGGGGGGATGCTTGCATATCCTCACCTTGCTCCTTTGACCATGATATATTCGCAAATCTGCGATTTCATGTGGGGATTGTGATGCATGACTTGTGATGTATGTCCGTGGGCACAAGTTCTACTGCTCATTCTTGTATTTATTTTTAATTTTTTAAAATGTTTTCTTGAAAATTCCTTTTAACCCTGTGTTCCAATAATAATTCTTAAATTATATAAATATACAAATATAATAAAATATGCATTGAAATTCTTCCTATTATAATATAAAATGATCATGATATTTTGCTTTTATAATAATTACACTATGACAGTGGAAAAGATCAAGTACTGAAGTACAGCCACATAACTAAATGCAAATATTTGAGGAGGGGGAGGACATTTATGACTCCCCCTCCTTATTATATTATAGGAAAATTAGATGCGAGATGGATGGAATATACAATCTACAGATGCAGTCTTTATCTTGTGAAACCACGTGACCCTGTGGTATTGTATCGGGCTGTAAAACCACAAAACGTGTTGATTTTTAAAACATTATTCGTGTTTCCTAACATCTTCCCCTTTGCGATTTCACACAAGTTCCGTCTTTCCCTATATCTGTGTTGAACATGCCCAGTTCAATGCGAATGGTTTTCTGCAGCGTTGCAGACAGCACAGTAAAATCTGTATGACTGCCACCTAGTGGTAGAAGGCCAACATTTCAAGTCTGTCCCCACGTGGAGGCGATTCAGACACATCATACACTTGTGGCATTTTGAATCAGACTGCAATGGCTCCATAGTGAACAAAAACAGCTAAATTATTGACTAAAGATAAAGCTAAGATTTAAATGCTCTGCAATTGAGTGTTTAAATTTTAAATGCACACTTAGAAGAAAATATGAAACGGTGTTAGAATTATTTTTATGCTCTTTAGATATTCCCGTTGCTGCACACATTGGGCATTTATTAACTATGAGTGACACATTTGTGCGAGTTTACAGTAAGACCATACATGCAGCAAGTTGTTTATCATATGTAATGTATATGTACATATACATTATTCACTGAAATAGAATGGAGTCTTAAAGTTAGTACTGTATTGACCTTACTGCCAGAGCGGCTGAAACTCATACTGCCAGTCCAAGAGTCTCACGTCTGCTATTGTTACCACACTATTACAGTAACATTAGTATGCACACACCACTGAAATATATTTAATTATGTATTAATGGTCCCTCAGTGTTAAATTGTGGTTGGTATTGCTCTGTACTACTTCTAGCAGCTGAAACTCACACTGCCAAGCCAAGTGTCTGATGTCTGTTCTCTGCTTCCCACATTCCACGCAGATCAAATCAGATCTGATGTCAGTGTAGCGCAGTGGAAAGTTAACTGTACAAATCTGATTCAAGGAGATGTTTCAAGTGAATGACATGAAACAGATGTATTATGAAAAATGTATTCTGGCCAAATCAATATTGTCCTTCTTGTGAGAATTATCAGATGGCAATGCATTCATGACTTTTCTGTGGTATCCTGTAACTTGTGGACAAAGATTATTTTATTGACCAACCTTAGAAGGCTAGAGATTTGAATCTGACACGGACCTCTTCAGCTGTCCTCATTGTAGTACTGTATTTTTAACTATTTAAGTTATATTTTTCACACATCCAGTAGCTGTAAATGTAATTCTATCTTATTCAAAAAGAAAATTCAAATTTATACATTTATTCTAAAGCTATCAAATCTACAGCCATAGCTTTCCTGGATCAAGTTTCCTCTGAATGTCCACCTGTTTTTTCTGTATCTTTCAACATGTTGCTCATGCTCCCTTCATGACAATGCACCACAAACTTCTGATTTATTAAAACAAAATGCATAAAGGAAATAAAATGTTCATTAAAATTCCAAGAGTGTCAGTGCGTCTTCATTCAGCAAGCTCAGATTTTTGTCTATTTTGTATTTATTTTAGACACAGAAAAAGAACATGAGTGAATGATGATATTGCCATCTCATCTACAAGAAAATGGATGGATGGATGGATGGATGGATGGATGGATGGATGGATGGATGGATGGATGGATGGATGGATGGATGGATGGATGGATGGAATATTTCTTCACAATTCTCAGTGTATCCATTCAATAATTGAGATTTTACAATATCTAGTATCAAATATTCAAAGATTGTATTTGTTCAACATGTAATGCTAATAAAATATTCCCTAAATGCAGTTATCGTGTCTTATCACACTTTACAGATGACAGAAAGAAAAAACTAAAGGTCCCTTAAATCAAGACATGTTATTATTTTACTCTTTACTGCTGTCGTGTGGATATCTGATAGAAGTACAACATTTTATTATTTTCTCAGAGACTTCTTTGAGGAGCAGAACTGAACGGAGCCCCTGGCGGCTAGTGGTATATAAATATCAGAAACCTGGTTAAGCTTTTAAAATATTTATCAAATGGAAAGGGAGAAGTAAAGTAAAAGGAAATAGAGCAACTTATTAGAATATCTTATCTTAAACATCCTGTACTTAATGTTTTGTGCCAGGAAAACTGAAAATAAAAGTTTGTGTTTTTGTAAGCTATGTCCTATTAGACTGTCATACATGGGCGAAAAATTTAAAGAAAGAAAGTTTAGTTTGTGTTGGTTTGTGTATCAAATGGTTTTTGTTCCACTAATAAAAGACAAAATGTTTCATCCTGCATTTATTGTGATATTAAAGTTCTTACCAACAAGAAAATTATAGTTTACAGTTTTAATATAGTACAGAACATGTACAGTATACTGACTTTAAGCTGCATGTGCGCCCCCTACTGACAGGATGTAGCATATGCCAACTTTAATGGTTAAAAAAATGTATATTTGTATATTTAACAAGGTAACAAACTTTTTTATATGTTTCCAATGCTAGTTAGAACTTTTTACAAACTTGGTGATGAAACAGTCTTTTAATTTTAATATTCATTTTTTTTTTATTCCTATACTTCCTGCTCTATTCTACTCTATTTTTGATTACATGAAAGTATGCAGCATACTCTAAAATGGAAAAAAAGATGACATGTTGCGGTGACCCATAGCGGAACAAGCCGAAAGGAAGCTTTTAGTTATGCAGCATACTGTCATCTGGTAGCTGAGAATGAATACTTGACCAGCAGGAAAAACACATGTGTGGCAAATCATGCTGATTATACCTGTGGAGGTGTTTGCTGCCAGGCCTCTGTTGTTACAGTGAAGTGTTCATATGTGCTAACACCTGGAATATGATGAGTCATGGTTACGGACTGGCAGTAAGAATTAATGAATTTTCTTCCCCTGTGCTTTTGCATTCGGTGTGGAGGGCGATAATGAAAGACTTTCATTGATCTCAGTCCACCTTAAGCTTTTCTGAAGCTAACTGCTGCTAAATGTCTTTTGCTGTATAATTGACTAATCATGATAATTGACCATCACTGGTCCTAACAGGCCATTTTCACAGCTGGTGTTTGTCACTGACATCCCATCATGGTATGAAAAACACAGCAGGCCTCGGTAATCGTCCAGCCATAACAGTGAGTCAGAATGATCAACATTACAGGAGCCTGCAGCCGAGAGACTTTCAACCTGTCTTAATTTGACCATTCACACCTGTTCTTTTCTTCTTCTTATTATTATTATTATGACCTTAAAGAAAAAAATGTGTATTATTTTTGACTGTATTTTCAGCTTTTTAACTCAGTAGCTGCAGGGAAAATAATCACACAAAGTCATTTTGATACCTATCAGCTGTGTCAAGTTTAAAGGGATTGTGTAAGCACCATCCAGCTTACGGTTGTCTGTCTACATCCCAGCCATCTTTAATGGCCTTCATTCCGGGAACTTGACAAGGATGCACTGCCTGCCCTTACTGGAAACGAAGATAAATTAACCTGATCGAATGTCCCATTGATTACTCTTAACATGTCACTGCTGATGGGTTGCTAGGGGAACATCGGTTAAAATTGATGAGGATGAGTTTGTGCAGTATCTCGCAGTAAGTGTATGTGTGGGTAACATCCTCTCATCAGCAGTCCACAGAGATACAGTATATCTGTCCGCAAGTCGACACCGGCCTTATCAATACCACTTCCGTGAAATGCCTCGATGGCGAATTGTAATCTGTCAATGCGCTTGTTAAAATGCACTTTACTTCAGATCAATCAGTCACATGTTAGCCTTTGGATACATACCAGGTTCATAAAGGAAGAACCGCTTGTCACGTGTGGTGGATTGATAATGTGGCTGCAGGATTTCTTGAGGAAATTTATTTTCCTTTATATTTATTAACTTTTGATTGATCTGCATAAAAGCCCGCACAAGCAGATGAAGCGGAATGAATGAATGAATGAATGAATGAATGAATGAATGAATGAATGAATGAATAGAAGGGCGCAGGAATGTTTTGTGGCTCAGCTCATCAACAGCTTCCCCGAGTGTGTGAAGCAGTACAAGCGAATGTCCACTAGAGAGCAGTGCATCACAACAAATGTTCAACAACCAGGTCGCCTCTCTGCGTGAGGAGGACGGACAAGCGCCGACGCAAATCACGCAACAATTTGTAGTTTTTGGTTCTTCGCGTTTGCGGACTTTTACAGATGTTAAACGTGCAAATTAAATTAAATTTAAATTTATTTGTAACTTCATTTTTGATGTTTTGTTGAAAAGCCCATTATTAGACAATAATGGAAAAACCTTTATTTTATATTACATACTATATTTTGAGGTGACAACCTACGCATGGACAGAGATATAGGAAAGGACAACCCTCAACGTCTTCTTCATGTACTGTGACACGCATACATCGTCATGGTTTCATTTGAGTAATTATTTTTTGATTACAAATACGAGGCCTACATCGGAGTTTCAATGAATTTTAAAATATATGAGTAAAAACTTTATATTCACTAATGGATTAGCATTAGATCATAAAACATCGTTAAAATTGTGAGATTTTCAGGCACGGACGACGGGCTTTCTCTTTCTTTAGATCGTCTCACTCTAATTCACATCTCTATTACCGCAGTGTTGTCCATATAAATTCTATTTGTGTGGAAACACATCGGTCTGTCATACAGATATCTTACGGACTGCTAGGACTTCCTTATTTTAAATTTTATAAGGCCTTTACGCCGTTGTTTTACACGTGGAGCTGTACTCAAATTTATGTTGTCAGAAAGGCAGCATAAAATTCCATTTAATTATAAAAAATAAATATAAATTTTAAGCTCAATTAAGCTTAAAATTTTAAGCTTCTTGATTTCTTTTTTAAAATTCGTTTTTTTAATATTCGCTGTAATAGGCCTATCATACCAGATTATAGGCCTTTGCCCACTGAATGGGATTAGTTTCTCCATCAGGGTATTATTCCATTGAATTAACTGCTCACTGGAATCTTTCACGGCGTTTGATTGGGTCGATAAATCTCACACTGGGGCAGCGCGCATTGGGCCAAATGGTGGAAATCTTTGCATTTTTTAGCACCAGACCGGAACAAAAACCAAGGACGTAATTGTTAAAGGTTTTCTCCAGTTTCATGTGAGAAAATTATTTAGTTCCACACTGGTTTAATTCAGCAGGAAGATCTTTAGAAATGACCAAGACGGAATGTGGTCCTGTCAGTGTGGCGATTTATAGGCTATCGATTTTTATTACTAATTCTAGAATAAATTGATATTGTCGTTATAATTAATATTATTTATCTTTTGAAAAGGAGTCAGCTTTAATCATAGATTTGGATTATCTTTGTATTAATAATTATTATTTTATTGTAGTTATGAATATTATTATTATCAATATACTCATGTTATATTTTTTATTTTCTTTTGTATAGTCACGGCTTTGGTTGGACAAAAGCAGTGATAAATATGCCTGTTGATCACTTGATTGATTACCTTGCTCAAAGGTCACGCGGGCGCTGGTAATTTCCTTTCGCCGGAGGCTCTCTTTTCACTTTTAGTCTGCCTCCACAGCCCCCCAACACAGATCGTGTTATTTTTTAACCCCTTAATAGCTGGATTTGCTGCTACTGTAATCTAGTTGTTTGTTTTTTTTGTTGTTTTTTTTTAAAGCACACATCCCAAACTGGTTCGCTCGAATCCACCTCCGTCATTTATTAACCGGTATTTGCGGTACTCGGTACAAATGAAAGTTTTGCCTCACAATCTCAATCGCGGGGGTCTCGAACCTATTCATGTCTAATAATTACAATCCACGGTACTGTGGCGATGCCTGCGCTGCTCCGCCCTGCCAGCGGGATCAGAGCGCGATAGTTAAATATGTATTGAGAATGTGTTTGAGAAGGGAGGCTAGACGAGGGAGGAAAGGGTGAGTTATTTCGGTGAATGGAAACTGTTTCCATTTAGGCTAATTGAGCGCGCCGCCTGAAGCTCTCTCTCTTTCTCTCTCTCTCTCTCTCTCTCTCTCTCTCTCTCTCTCTCTCTCTCTCTCTCTCTCTCTCTCTCTCTCTCTCTCTCTCTCTCTCTCTCTCTCTCAGCTTTTCTTTATGCTTGTGTGTTTGTGCGTACGCACGGCACACCACCTTCTCAGGCACGTTGTATAGGCGCAGCCCACTTAATAGTCACATTTATGTCATTACAGTAAAGGTAGAGTGAAGAGCAACCTTAATAAAGTATCGGCGTCAATCTCTCTCAAGTCGACGATTTAAATGAGGACGAGTAATTCAGAGAAGAATGTTTAATTTATTCTGGAGTTTAGATATGAAAATTAATATATTTAAAATGACATTTGACGAAAAATCTAATGATTTATAAATAATAAATTGCTGTTTTATTTGCCTTTATTAGCCTTTTTTTTTTTGGGGGGGGGTGACCAAATATGACTTGTTTCGTTCCCACGTGTCGAGGGATGATGTCACGATTTCAGTCAGTTTCGACACACTTCGGAATCGATTGCTCGAGTTCGCAGGAGTTCATCTGCGAGGTCAGCATGATCTCATACCGATCTAATTAACTGCCAATTAGTTTAATTGCACAAAAATGCAATTACGCAAAAATTTGAACGCAATTTTTATTATGTTGTTTGTTTGATGATTAATAATACAAACAGTGGTGATAAATAATAATCGACTTTTGTATCTGGCTGTAAATGGTTCTATTTGCTGTTAATTATAGGCCCACCTAAAATGTCTTTTCTGGTTTTTAATCTGTGACAGGAACGTTTCTTCATCAATCTGATGGTTGTTTGCTTGTTTTTTTAATATTCAGAGCGAAAACAATGAATTCCCTCGTTGTATACCGAGATTCTTTTTTTTCTCTCGATAGAGATGTTCATCTTCCAGTTAAATCGAGTTATAACATCCTTTTTGAGCCTTCAGCAATTAGCAAATGATGAGAATTATTCACTGCAGCAGAACCGTCCGTAGCAGACATTAATACAAAGAACTTATGAATAATTGCCAGCACATACACAGAGAAGTGGGGGGGTGTCTCTCGTATTAGAGCTATCAGTCGTGTGCTCCATCAGCAGAGGGTGGGGTGGGTGTTGAGGGTGGGGGGACATTTTTCATTAATTTTCCAGTGGTCGGTATAATGGTCAAAACACAATTAAAATATATAAAATCTTTAATGACTGTATCCAGCAGTGGTAATTTAAGTGAACATTGATTAATGCGACTTCATTTAAAGAGAAAAGGTGCGCAGTAAAGGACTGAGCATAACGTCATAATTAATGTCCCGGGCATAGATCGGTGGTCCAGACTCACACTGTAAAGAGTGTCCACGTCAGAAAGCTTTTTATTTAGTGCTCAATGTAGAAAGTTTTTCTTTCTTTCTTTGACGTATCTCCGTTACATCTGGCAGATTAACTCGATTTTTAGTCGTCGGAAGAGTTTCCTGCAGGCTGGTTGAATTTGCTGCCTTCTCCAGCCTTGAGCTAAACGGTCCCCTGTTTCCAGATTAAGTCCCGGAACAAGTCAGAACTGCGCTCATTTACAAAGTTTCCTCAAGTGCTAATAAACAAACGGGAACGAATTCCAGGCTACAACAGCGTCGGACATTTTTTTTTTTTTTTTTTTTGTAGCTTGTCCCGCTTTTCTCGCTCAGTGATCGTTTGAAACTTTGACACGTAGGGAGATGCGCACGATCAGGTTCATATCAAAGTGATAAATCGTCCCAAACTTTTTCTGGCACTTGCTGCCGGCAAAATTTCGTGCTGTGCGCATGTGCGAAGGTGTCCAGACTGACAATGCTGGAGAGATAGCGCGTTTGGACTGCGAAACCCAGAGAAAAAGGACAGAGAAAAACAAAAAGGAAGAAAAAAAAAGATCCAAGAAAAATCCAAACAAACCCACGCCGAGAGACTGGCACCATGAGGTCCAAAGGCAGGGCACGGAAACTGGCCACGAGTAGGTGCAACATCCCTTTCTTTTTTTCCTTTTCAAACATGCCTTCTCGCTGTCGCTGTTATCACCGCGTTGATTAATAGTTTCTGTAACGATTTAATCTCCGTCACAAAGACACGATCCTCACTTCTGCCCGTTAACAGCAACCAAAATAATGACATAGTCGCGGAGAAAACAACGACACGCTGTCACCAGAGGAGTAAAGTTAAAAGTTTCTGGAGCGATGGAGGAACTTTGCGCCGGGTGAGGGTTCCAAGCAGCTCTCGGAACCGCTCGTTGCATGTAGTGGGCGCTGTAGTGTTCTGAAGTGTGTTCCAGGTTAGAGTCCCAGCTCCATCGAGCAGTTGTGTTGCCAGTGCTTCACGCCACTGCTGTGAAGTCGTTTCGGATTTTCGGAAGGCAACTCGGGAAAAGACAGGATGATGGAGAGAAATAAGGAGAAAGGAGGATTTAGACAGGAATGGTAAATGTTTCAGGGCTTCTTGTTTGTTTGGGACTCTGTTTTTGAGTCAGATACTTTATTCCGAGCTCTTATAACGCGTTATGTCTTCTGATTGATAGATGATATGATCGAGGGAAAAAAAACTAAAATTCTTAATTTTTTTAAAGAATTATTATTTATTATTTTCGTGCATGAACGTTTGCAAGTCTTGGAGGTAATGTTTATTTGATCATTACAGGCTTTTTATCCGTTTAACGAAATTAATTTTGAAAAAAAAAATCAATAGGTTTTACTAAATTAAGTTTAAAATCGAGACTCCCTCTTCATCAAATCGATTTTAAATACCTGGATATCAGCCAGAATTGATGCCATGCATGCAGGAGATGACTGATATGTGCATTCACCCACTGATTTGCTTCAATAAATTATGGATATTATTCATTTTAAAGTCCTTTTATTGCTGTTTGCTCTGAAGTTGTGTATTGTGTCGACTTTTAATTAGACTTTTACCTCATGAATTGTTGAGATTTATCCTCTGACAAGCCATGAATGCAGAAATGTGTTTTTAGACTGAATTTAGAGGGAGGTAAAAACAGCCTGAGCCTGCAGCATTTTAATTCTTTCCAATATTTTATATGTAGAGCTAAAGGAGGTTATAATCAATCAGTCGTTGTGTTCACGCCTACATTGACTGCATGCATTTAATACATCCAAATAAAGTGAATAATACAACATGCTGCATTACGTGCAGGCAGCAGCTTATGACTTTGGGCATTTAACGCCATCAGCATTAATTTATGGAAATAGTTGCTCCACGTGATCACAACAATTTCTAAAAGTAAAAATAAATATGGACATGTTGAAGATTAATAAACGCAAGTGCGTGGTCATAACGTCTTTATTGTGATACTATGAACTGTTTGGAAATACTGTGGGACAAATAAATTTGTAATAAATTTACACACACTTGCACAAACACACGCGCATCGTCAACGGAAACGGAAATGTTGGCACTGGCTTTGAAACGCTCTAAGCACGTCGTCTTTATTGTGTGCAAGAATACGCACAGAGAAGAAAAAGCAACAAATTGCATCAACTTTTTTTTTTTTTTGCACCGATCCAACTGTAAAGACTCTGAGCTCCGGTTCCTCGTTTATTTAACGGTTATCTACTCCAGATCAAATACAAAGTTTTCTTGAATCACAATGAGGGGACGTTTTCCCGCAGGAGTGGACCCGCTCTGGCCCCCGGCCAACAGAGTCAGCGATGAATATTTAAATTCCCAGACCTCTCATAAGAGCTTTGTTTCTAAATTCGTTCAGTGTGCGACTCCCCGCCTGTCCGTAGAAGTCGTGTTATAACGGCCATGCACAGGGCCTCCTTCGCAAAACAGTCGTGTAATTAGGAAAAAGGGGTGGATGTAACAGAGAAGGTGATGGAGAGGTAGTAAACGTAAGAGTGGTGGATGGATGCTGACTGATTAGCGCGCACGTCCAGATGTAATGCGGTGCGCCGCAAAAACTCGCGTTTGCTTCCCAGAGCTGAGGCGCGCAGGCCGCACCCCGTGGCGACTTGTGGGTTGCAGAAGAATTGTGGTGGGGGGTTGACGATCCAGCCGAGCCTGGTATAGGCCTGATTAAAAGTCCACTTAACATATTTGTGTCTCAATAAAAAAAAAAAACCTCTTGGTTATAATGCGTTCCAGGCTCTTTGATAACTTGTGAGTAATAATTACGCGTAATCTCAAGTTATATTGTGAATTGAAGGACTTCATTCTATTTTTAACGCGGTGCTGAGAAAAGTAACATGTAAGCACGTGTTCCATTAAATTCTTTCCAAATTTAACAAGTGGCAGTGGGCCTACTCGCATCCACTGTGCGCTCCAGGCCACGCGCTTGCGCATTTGATAATCTTTGAGCGCAATTACGCATTTTGATAAGTATTTTTCACAGTTTACAAGATAGTGTCAGCCACTGGTCAGTTCTTCTTGCCTCAATGAAACGGTTTCTGATGAGATACACTTATTGCATATGAACATTTTGATTGCTGCGCGCAACAGAGAGAGAGGGGTGGGGGGCGAGAGAAAGAGAGAGACCTCGCAGGCCTCAGTGTCTCGCCGTCTATCTGCGCCTCTCAGCAGCTGAGAAGCGCGTCATCCTGCTCACATTGTGCAATGGGCCATGCATCTCGCGTTTGTCTGGCGGAGCTCATTAAAACAGTTAATAGATCAGCCCATTTAAAAGGTGAAAGGGAGCCGGCCGGCGCGAGGAAAGTGAAATAGAGACCCCATTAAACAGTCCTTGTTGTCCCGGAGCGGTGCACTTTGCTTGTGCTCCGCTTGATGCCAAAGCTCCGTATACAGATGTCCCATATCTCCTTCCGTAATGGACTGGGTCAGGAATCATTGGGGTGCATAGGTGAGGTTACTGCGCCTGCTTTTGAACTTGTTTTCTCTGAATAAAATCAGTTTATCTCTTGTCCCCCCCCCCTCTTTTTTTTTTCTTTTCATTTTCATCTGGTGACATCACTAAATGCATTCAGACTAGGGTCACACCGTGACCCAGAGGAGGTCAGGTAAATCTTATGCTTCTGGAATTACAGAACAAGATTATATTTTTTGCCAGCTGCAGGTCATCCTATTTTAAAAATGTTGTGTATTTATGTGATTCAAAACCATGTGTTTGTTGGTGTATTTGTGTGCAGGTGTGTTTCTTTTTAGAACCTAACATGTGTAACAGTTGTGTCGTACATGTACATGAACAAGCAGCAGCAGCGCTGAGCTGTCAGGAGTGCCGCTGGGGGCTTGTCACACCAGGTGTGAAGAGCATCAAAGGCATCTTTGTGGTTGCATTATTCATATTTTAAGGTACAAGCGTGCTTGTTTGTGTGCTTAAATTTGGTGCGATGGGACTTGGGGGCGGGGTGACTACAACCCAGACCCTCTCATCTATCAACGCCCCCATCTGTCTGACATGTCGTCCACTTTCCTCCTCGCTCAGAAAATGGCTCTTTTGGAAGGTCTCAGATATTAATGAGTGGTCCTGGAATCGGTCTCAGGGCTCTAAACAGAGGGCTGATGAGGTTAGTAGTTCTGTTTATGCACTTCTGTCACGCGCTTGAAGGATGGGCCCTGTCCGGAGCAACTAGCGCCTCGTCGTCAGCCCCCCTCTCAGGCCCAGATGACCAGGATCCTCTCTTTCTCTGTCTCTCTCTCATCTCTGCTCCCTCTTTTCCACCCCCCCCCATCTCCTTCTGTCCTAAATGTGAGGACATTTATAACATTTAAAATTGCTCAACAATATAGGTAAAACGGTTTGCTTTCATTTTGTGTTTGAGGCTCTGTGTGTGTATGTGTGTGTGTGTGTGTGTTGGTGAGTTGTTATTGTTGTTTAGGGGGGTGGTGGGGGGGCTGTCCAGCAACCCAGACAGGGCAGTGTGGGAACACCAAGGGATGGACTGAGGGAGGGGAGGAGGGTTGGTGGGTGGTGGTGTGCAGCAGCATGTCAAGCCTGGGAACCGCTGTGTGTTTACCACAGGGAAACCGTACCAACACAGAACAATGAGCAAAGCTCACTCCTTTTAAATTAAAAAAAAAAAAATGCATTGCTGCGTTCTTGTCCCTCCTAAAGGTCATGGAGTTAGAGATAGGGAGTCCACACAAAAGCCTCCAGTCTGCCGTCAGTCCGGCCCGGCCCGGTGTGGTGCCAAGTCTGAGGTCATTATCAACAGACCGGTCCCAAGCTAAGCATATTTTTATAGATTGTGCTTGTGTATGTGTGTTTAGAGGCGAGGTGCTCGAGTGTGTATGTGCTTATTTGGAGAAGTGTGTGCGCGTGTGTGTGTGTGTGTGTGTGTGTGTGTGCGCGCACAAAACAAAAGCGCTCTGCTGAGTGTACGCCATAGCCGTTAGACGTGTGCCACGGTGCCATTTTCTCATCACAAATTGGCCTGAGATAAATGACATTTTGCTGAGTTGAAAAGTTTACCCGGACATCAAACTGATTTGTGTGTCACCGTGATGTCCGAGGAGTTATATTGTCACCGGAATGCTGACGGTAGCAGTTCAGTCGAGCTATTAATGAGGCGGGCGTGAAGTTAGCACTCCCTGGCGTGACTTTGAGAAGAGATGTCTGTTAGCTAATTAAAGAAATTCAATCTTTTTTTTTTTTTTTTTTACATTTCAATCAATTACCTGAATCAGGTGGTAGAACCAGGGGCCTGACATCCCAGTTTCATATCCCACATCAGCTAACTATACACAAGCTCACTTTACTACACTGGTGGGTGCTTTTATCACCAAGAGCAATCAAAAAGAGGATCGAAATAAATTCATTCTAGCAGTTAATCTTTGTTTCCTTCTATTTACTCTGCAGATGCGATGCTATATGTGTGCATGCGGATTTGCAGGGTTCTGTCTTGTCAGATAATGAAGAATATCCCCACAGTGACATAATAGATAGGCTAAACTGGATACGATTGTTTGTGGACGTTCATATTCATCATGACCAATGAAAGGCTGACGGCGAGAACAGGCTCTTTTTTTTTTTTACTCTTACACACCGTAGGGAGCATATACTGTAGCCATAAACAGGAATTATCCAACAATCGCTTTGTGAATGCAGTAATAACAGTGTGTTCCAGCGCTGCTCGGGGATCTCCCTGGGTGGGGCAGGCTGGCCCGAGGGATGGAATGAGCGAGGGAGGGATGGAGGAATGGAGGAAAAATTTTTCTGATTAGAAAGGTAGAAAAAGAGGTTGATTTTGTGTCCATCTGACAGTGATAAGGTTTATGTGTGACTCCTGTACTCTTGTAATCCGTCAAAACAAGTACACACACACACACACACCCATCTCCACCACCACCCACTTTATACCCTGAAGCTCATTAAGACGTGACCTCTCACCCTTCCAGGACAAGAGAGATAAGAAAAGGAGATGTGATCAAAGCTGAGGCCTTGTTGATGAAGTTGTTGCTGTGCCACTTTCATGTGATCGGATCTGACGGCAGCTGTCCGGCCCGTGTGGCGGTTCTGACACAGCGACAGGCGCTACGTCAAAACGTGTGTTATAGTTTGGTACCCAAACCTTCTTCAGGCCCCCTCCCATGTGCATCCCAGCCAAGCTTATGGGAGGTGGATGTTCCCGTTGCACCATCGGTGTTAACTTCACCATTCCCCCTCCCCGGCCCATGCCTGAGAAAAGGAAACACCATGTTTCTGTCTTTAGAGATCGCCGTTGATGACTTCCCCTTCAGTGTATGCATGTGTCTCTATTATCCACGCACCTTTTGTGTGTGTGCGCACAAGTGGTGTTGGTCCGACAAGGTCGGGGTAAAGGAAAGAATGCAGCCGTGGAAAGGAATGCAGGGCTGATTAGCGCCGCTTACCTGTAAGTGAACTGGACGTGCCGGTGTGTGATGAGATCGAGGAAACAAGGGAACAATAGGACAGTAGAGATTCCTTTCCTCACCGCATTCCAGCGATCCTGTGGCCGGGGCCCCCCGCTCAGAGCTTTGATGAACCTTCCTTGCGGCTTCCTGGGATTGTCGCTCCTCCGCAAACACAAAAACACCACAAAGCGGCCGGTGAGCGAGGCCAGGGTAGAGAGAGCACGGCCCTCCTCAGGATGTCCTGTTTTGATTAGTGTGAGCATCCTTAATGCACCATAGAAATATTATTGTAACAAAGAGAAGAGCATAGTGGTGACACATCCACTTCTTTCCACACTGTGACCCCCGGGGTCAGATGTGCTACAGTGAGCCAGAAACCAAAGAGGTGCTCCTCACCCAATGATCCGACGGAGGAAATCATGTGAGGAAAACAAGGTGATTAAATGATAAGAGCCTTCAAGGCCCATCAACAGGTGGAAGCTTGTCGGGCCAGTGCTTTAGAACTTTTCTTAGAAGTACTTTACAGTTTGGTGTTCGTTTTCGGAAATATCAAAGTAGGTAAAGACCAATATAATTATCCTTATTGTGGGACTCAAACAGCTGGAGACTCTTTTCGTCAACACACACTCTCAATGGGAGCGTAGAACACAAACCCCAAATCTTCTTCTGCTGCAAAAATAAAACTTTGAAACTCATGGATTGTCTGTTTCACATGTTTTTACTGTCTTGTAAATCATTTAAGAAAACCCAAACAGCTATTCTTATGTGTTCTACCTTACTGAGATAAATATAATCGAGCTGCAAATCTGAAAAATTACTGTTCTAGCATTTATTCTCAAAAAATGTTGAATCCCGTCATCTGAAAATTCTTAACGCACAAACAACATTTTCCTAAAAGGAAACATTCTCGTTTTGTATTTTGGGCAGCAGCTCTTTTCCTGTGTCGTCTTTCTGCAGCCCCCACCACCACATCTTTCCTGTCTCCTGTGGAATCAGAGAGCGATGAGGCGTTGCAGCACAGTTTGTTGTTTCTCTGGCGCTTGAAGGCTTTAGTTTGACGGGAGGGCACCACTTTGTTCACCTCAGTGTCCAGAGGGGACCCCTGGGGGCCTCGGGGGCCTGGACGTCTCTGTCAGAGCTGTGGCAGGATTGGGGCAATGTCGGTTGGGGAAGGGGTGGGGGGGTACCGTTCACTGGGTCAGTGGACAAGCTAATCGATTTTATCTCCGTTTCACACACGACTCCAAACCCCTACTGACCTGATATTCATATGTTCACCGTTCAGAGGATTACGCTGCTTTTTTTTTAATCTCCTCCACTTTCTTTCTTTCTATTCCACCACATTTCGTGTTCCATACTTCTGTTTCTTCTCTGTTTTGTCTACAACCCCTTTCACAGTTTCTCTCCCTCCCTCACTCCATCCCATATTCGCTTTCTTTGAGGAGAGCGTTTTAATTTTAGCACGTTCATGCCCATCTCGGCTGGTTGGCGCTCCCCCCTCGAAAGAGCCTGATTGGCGGATGGAGGAGTCCTTGTTTTCTTGGCCATTCCTTTGGATGAAGCATTGGAACAAGGGAACGAAAGCGTTGGGAAAGGTCTGGAAACTTCCCATTCATCAGTGTAAGGAGACACTGCGCTGACAGTTAGCAGACGGCCAGCCAAGTACAACACGGGATGGCCGCGTGGGCCTGCAGTGCTCGGTTCAGCAGACAGAAGGAGCAAGACTCTACCGAACACCCCAACCGATCATATTGTTTGAGGAAATTAACACATGTTAGCGTTTTAGGTATGTATTCCGGTCTTCCTGTGCAGGCTGACACATGAACCAACAGTAGAATAAGTGAATGATTAAGGATCCAATCATAACTAATACAGTCATAAAAAGGGCAGGAGCAGAAAATGGATAGCACAACTGACAAATGGTGATGACAGTCATCACCCACTGGATCAAACCGTCAAGTTATTTTAGCAGATTTAGCAGACTTTTTAAATTATTTTTCCTGGTCTTAAAAGGAAAGTGTCTTGCCTTTCAAAACCATTAAAATGATTCTTCATTTGCATCATAATTTTTTTATTGATTGACCTCTACCTTATCCTCTTAGCCCCTCTGACACACCCTCACATTGTGCCTTTCCCATAAGCTACTGCAGCGGTGTAGAATGCTTGCATGCCCCCAAGGGGCAGTCGAACATGTATGAAAGCTAAGATTTATATGCACCCATAAACACACGCACCTAGACATGTTTGAATATTCATCCGTCCTTTGGACACAAGCCATTCACATACATACCCAGACATGTACCTGTGAGGCCAAGCTGAGATGGGACAGCACATTGGTAGGGCAGTGGGGGGGGATTTGCAGGTGCATGTCTGTGTCTCTCTGCCCAGCCATCAATCGCTGCCATCTGACAGTTCAATCTGCGAGGGGCCGAGCGGCGCAGCCGGCTGGTTACCAGGACTGGTCATTACTGAGCATGGAGGCGGCCAATCGCATCAGCGATCAATGACAAAGGCTGTAGAGAAGGTGGGGGGGGGGGGGGGGTTGAAAAGTGAGGGAGAAGCAGAGGGAGGTCGGATTGACAAAGATAGAGAGTGAGAGAAGCAATGAAGACGTAGGGAGGGGAGAAGAGAAGTATGGCAGGATAAAGGTAGTTATGCCGTTGAAGGTCAGCTCTTAGCTGTGGAGCGGATGACAAACAGGCTGTCAGCAGCCAAGAAATGGAAATATTCATTCGATGCTGCACCATGAAAAATATGGCCCCCTTCACAGGTACACATTCCCAGATGCACACAGAAACAGTCAACGCCATAACGGCCCGAACAAGAACGGCAGAATCCCTTATCTACAATGTTCAAGTGTCCGGCCATCTTAATGGTCAGCTCCGCCCGTGATGTAGTAAAAGTAAAATAAAAAATAAGTGGCCTTGAATGTAAAAAAAAAAAAAAATGCATGAAAAATGCCACAACTCCCCCCTTGACCCTGCCTGCCCACTGTGGGTAGCATGGGAACGGCCTCCACGGCGAGGTTCCTCCACTGGTATTTACCTAACCTTACGTAACCCGGAGAAGTCAAACGCAACCTCACCCCAACAGAAGGAACTGCATTTTCTTTAAGGTATTTATCATATTTCACAACCTATAGTGAACGCTATTTTCACTTTCTCACCCTTTTCTCTTCAAAAGTTGTCTTTTAAAAATGTTGACACCGGGTTTAATTGATGACATGGGTGACATTGTTTGACCGGGGCTCTGATAAAACAACGGAGAGATCACCGCTCCCCAGAGGCTTATTATAGCAGGACTGGTCATTTATCCTGCACTATCTCACAGAAGATCCAGATCCTTCTCTCAAATACACACACACACACACACACGGGCCATACCATCATGGACACCACTGAGTGATGATGACTCATTATAGTGAGTGTGCCCTTCGACCTCCTCCAGTCTTTATGGATCACCCTCTGGCAGGATCATATTCCCTAATGCCAAGTTCCTGTCCATCTGCCTGCATGTCTGTCAAACGGTCAGGCCTCTTAGAAACTCTCTCTCTCTCCCTCTCTCTCTCCCTCTCTTTCTCTATCTCTCTTTCCCTCTCTTGCCTATACTCTCTTTTTCCCTCCCTTATATTTCACACACCAGTTCATTCCAGATTCCTCTGTCTCTGTTTATTATAATAACAAACAGGGACAATAAAAAAAACTCCTTTTCCCATCACCAAATGTTTGAATGTGATTGTTTTCATGTATTTTACAGTGAGAATAATGGACAGAAGTATTGATTTGATCCTGATTGTGTTTAGATTAGCTTGAGGAGAGCTTTAAAACGTGTCTGTTATCTAAGGGCGCTGTAGGCGGGAGCATTAATTGTACCTATTATCATAGCCCAACATCATTCGGTGTTGATACTGGCATGCATCAACACTTCAGTTGAATTTAGAGTAACCCAATGCATATCTTTGCATGTTAAGTGTCTCCCCCTCCCTCTCTTGTCGTTGCTGTCTTGATTCCTCAGTGGGCAGAGGAGCAGGGAAAGCAGAGGAAAGTCAGTTTGCATTTCTACACATCGTCTTCTCTTTTTCTTTGTTATTTTGATAATCCAATACTACTACTGTGTCAAGGGTACGCAGCATAGATGAGGCTGCTAATATGTTTTTCTGTGGGCGCTTGGATTTGATCCGTCTCTCGACAAATGCAATTTGTTTGCCCTGATTTGATCAGCTGCAGCAACATAGTTGTGTGCAGACAGGAGCGCATAAACCTTCTGTACAATGGAAGCTAAAATGTTTTTTGCGTCTGTGAGGAGGGAAACTCTATTAGAGATATCTTGGGCCACGGAGTCGTGACGGCTCTGATTGAATGCTCTGTGGTTTGTTAATTCAATTCTTATTTTACCTATCCATGAGAGACGCCAACTCTGGGGGTTTAAAACTCGCTCTGAAAGGCACAAAACAAAGTCTGATTGTAAACCGTACAATTACATTGGCCAAAACTTTCAAACGCACTTCCTGATACAACATAGTCATCTCCCTTTGGACAGCAGAGAATGCTGCTGTGTAATTTTGGTAATGTTATTGCGGAATAAGCATTGTTACATGTGTGCACAGTGCATGCAACTGGTAAAGTGGTACAGCTGCATAGCCAATTACATTTGGATTGTAGGCTTTTGATATGGAACAGACTGAATGGGATTGGCAAGCATGTATAAACAACATGAATAACATGAAAGTCTAGGAGAGCATAAAAACTAGATGTTTGACGGAGGTACTTACTGTTGAGTGTAGAGTCGAGCGATCTGCAGGGACAGAAGCATTCTATTTCTTTGTCACAAGAACAGTTGATCTGACAACAAGCTGAAATCACTTGTGTCAAAAACTACAACTATGCAGTCGTCCTTTCATCCAACGCTTTCACCAGATTATAACATCTGCAGCAACACTGCAGCATCTCAATAGCTTTGACGATTTCCAATGTCATAAGATAGTTCATAGTAATAGTTCACGGTTTTCTCAGATTAGTGCAGCAATGATCCTTCCACATCTAATGTAGCCGCAAGAGGGCACAAGCCAGTGTCTTATTGTGCCGGTCCCAAGCCCGGATAAATACAGAGGGTTGCGTCAGGAAGGGCATCCGGCGTAAAACTTTTGCCAAATCAAAGATGCGAATCAAACATATGACTTCCATACCGGATCGGTCGAGGCCCGGGTTAACAACGACCGCCATCGGCGCTGTTGACCTACAGGGCGCCGGTGGAAATTGGATTACTGTTGGTCGAAGAAGGAGAGGAGGAAAGTGCGTTCGCACGAAGAAACAGAAGAGGAGCGCCAAGAGTATAGGACTAAGAGTAGGGACGTTGAATGTTGGAACTATGACAGGAAAAGGTAGAGAGTTGGTCGACATGATGCAGAGGAGGAAGGTAGACATACTGTGTGTCCAGGAGACCAGGTGGAAAGGTAGCAAGGCTAGAAGTTTAGGAGCAGGGTTCAAGTTGTTCTATCATGGTGTAGATAGAAAGAGAAATGGAGTAGGAGTTATCTTGAAGGAGGAGTTTGTTAGGAATGTCCTGGAGGTAAAAAGAGTGTCGGATAGAGTGATGAGTCTGAAGCTAGAAATAGAAGGTGTGATGTTCAATGTTGTTAGTGGGTATGCCCCACAGGTAGGATGTGAGCTGGAGGAGAAGGAGAAATTCTGGTTGGACTTTGATGAAGTGATGCAGAGCATACCTAGAAGTGAGAGAGTTGTCATCGGTGCAGACTTCAATGGACATGTTGGTGCAGGTAACAGAGGTGATGAGGAAGTGATGGGCAGGTTTGGTATCCAGGAGAGGAACGCAGAAGGACAGATGGTAGTTGACTTTGCAAAAAGGATGGAAATGGCTGTCGTGAATACTTTCTTCCAGAAGAGGCAGGAACATAGGGTGACCTATAAGAGTGGTGGTAGGAGCACACAGGTAGACTACATCTTGTGTAGACGATGTAACCTGAAGGAGATCAGTGACTGCAAAGTAGTGGTAGGCGAGAGTGTAGCCAAACAGCATAGAATGGTGGTGTGTAGGATGACTCTGGTGGTGAGGAAGATGAAGAGGACAAAGACAGAGCAGAAGACGAAATGGTGGAAGCTAAAAAAGGAAGAGTGTTGCATGACCTTTAGGAAGGAGTTAAGACAGGCTCTGGGTGGTCAGGAGGTGCTTCCAGATGACTGGACAACTACAGCTAATGTGATCAGGGAGACAGGTAGGAGAGTATTTGGTGTGTCATCTGGAAGGAAAGTAGATAAGGAGACTTGGTGGTGGAATGAGGAGGTACAGGAGTGTATACAAAGAAAGAGGTTAGCTAAGAAGAAGTGGGACACTGAGAGGACTGAGGAGAGTAGACAGGAGTACAGGGAGATACAGCGTAAGGTGAAGGTAGAGGTAGCAAAGGCCAAACAAGAAGCTTATGATGACTTGTATGCTAGATTGGACAGTAAGGAGGGAGAGACTGATCTATACAGGCTGGCAAGACAGAGAGATAGAGATGGGAAGGACGTGCAGCAGATTAGGGTGATTAAGGATAGGGATGGAAGTCTATTGACAGGTGCCAGCAGTGTGATGGGAAGATGGAAAGAGTACTTTGAGGAGTTGATGAACGTGGAAAATGAGAGAGAACAAAGACTAGAAGAGGTGACTGTTGTGGACCAGGATGTAGCAAAGATTAGCCAGGATGAAGTGAGGAGAGCACTGAAGAGGATGAAGAGTGGAAAGGCAGTCGGTCCTGATGATATACCTGTAGAGGTTTGGAAGTGTCTAGGAGAGGTGGCAGTAGAGTTTCTGACTGGGTTGTTCAACAGGATCTTAGATAGTGAGAAGATGCCTGAGGAGTGGAGGAGAAGTGTGCTGGTGCCCATTTTTAAGAACAAGGGAGATGTGCAGAGTTGTGGCAACTACAGAGGAATAAAGCTGATGAGCCATACAATGAAGTTATGGGAAAGAGTAGTGGAAGCTAGACTAAGGGCAGAAGTGAGCATTTGTGAGCAGCAGTATGGTTTCATGCCAAAAAAGAGTACTACAGATGCAGTATTTGCTTTGAGGATGTTGATAGAGAAGTACAGAGAAGGCCAGAGGGAGCTGCATTGTGTTTTTGTAGATCTGGAGAAAGCTTATGACAGGGTGCCCAGAGAGGAACTGTGGTATTGTATGAGGAAGTCTGGAGTGGCAGAGAAGTATGTTAGAGCGGTGCAGGACATGTATGAGGACTGTAAGACAGTGGTGAGGTGTGCTGTAGGTGTGACAGAGGAGTTCAAGGTGGAGGTGGGACTGCATCAGGGATCAGCTCTGAGCCCCTTCTTGTTCGCTATGGTGATGGACAGGCTGACAGACGAGGTTAGACAGGAATCTCCATGGACTATGATGTTTGCAGATGACATTGTGATCTGCAGTGAGAGTAGGGAAGAGGTGGAGGAGAAGCTAGAGAGGTGGAGGTTTGTCCTGGAAAGGAGAGGGATGAAGGTTAGCCGCAGTAAGACAGAGTACATGTGTGTGAATGAGAGGGACCCAAGTGGAAGAGTGAGGTTACAGGGAGAAGAGATCAAGAAGGTGGAGGATTTTAAGTACTTGGGGTCAACAGTCCAGAGCAATGGAGAGTGGGGAAAAGAGGTGAAGAAGCGTGTCCAGGCAGGATGGAATGGGTGGAGAAAAGTGTCAGGTGTGATGTGTGATAGAAGAGTTTCAGCTAAAATGAAAGGAAAGGTGTACAAAACTGTGGTGAGACCAGCGATGTTGTTTGGTCTAGAGACAGTGTCACTGAGGAAAAGACAGGAGGCAGAGCTGGAGGTAGCAGAGATGAAGATGCTGAGGTTCTCTCTGGGAGTGACCAGGAAGGATAGGATCAGGAATGAGTACATCAGAGGGACAGCACATGTTAGAGGTTTTGGAGATAAAGTCAGAGAGGCCAGACTGAGATGGTTTGGACATGTCCAGAGGAGAGATAGTGAATATATTGGTAGAAGGATGCTGAGTTTTGAACTGCCAGGCAGGAGGCCTAGAGGAAGACCAAAGAGGAGGTTTATGGATGTAGTGAAAGAGGACATGAAGGTAGTTGGTGTGAGAGAAGAGGATGCAGAAGACAGGGTTAGATGGAGGCGGTTGATTCGCTGTGGCGACCCCTGAAGGGAAAAGCCAAAAGGAAAAGAAGAAGATCCTTCCACATCTCCTCAATAACATTTAATGATTTCATTGAACAGATTAGTTAAAAACTACAAACTTTTTCAAGCTTTTTCTTCTGACTTTTAAAATTTGCAACAAAAGGCAGAATTTAACCATACCAGTCCCCAGATAAAATCCTGCTGGAATTACGGCTGGCCTTGCGAAACAAGTGACCCGTTTAATCCCCTTAAGGACTCAGAGATATGGGGTGCATGTTAGCTGTCAGACCGTCAGCCAGCCCAGAGCCCTGCAGATCAAATACAGGTATGATTTATGTCCCCTGTCCCAGATTTTACACCGCATGTTCTCCTGCACCGGAGCTGATGGTCAAACCCAAAAGCAGTAGTAATTTGTCTCCTTACATGTGTAGGAGGCGAGGGTCGAAGGTCGGGGAAATGAAAATGACCAGACCTGACTTAATTGTTATATCTATTTGCGGTTTGAGACAGGATGTCTGTCTGTATGTCTGTCCATCTGTCTTTCTCCCATCTTGGCGCCATGTTTTGTTGTCAACGGGTCAAGATAAGTTATTGCAAAGCAGTGGTCTGACCCTACTTGGTGAATAGATCTGTGTAGGTCAGATAGTATCATCATCACAACATGCAATCTGATGGAAAAACTTCCTCTCATCCATCTGGTTCTTATTAAAGTTCATTTCTCATTTAAGTCCAGTCGTTATTATTGGTTTATGTATTATTTATTATTGGTTCATTTTTTCATGCTGCAAAATACAATAAATGCTGTAAATTTTTAGTAAATGCAGAAAAGTTTGGAATCAAATGCTTTAACACCTCCTTATATCCAATTTCCTCACCAGTTCAGCACGTCTGACAAGGTTAAGCCACAAAGTGGAGAGACCTGCTTCCTGTGTGTGATTGTATTTATCATGCATAATTAGTAAGTTCTGCTCTGTCTATACATGATGTCCTCTGACCCCCTCACTCCCCCCCTCAACCCCCCATGCCCCTCGAGTATGACAGTTGAAGCCAGACACCCAGATGTGCTGTCCAGAAAGTCTAGTTTCTGCTGCAGGATCAAGTGTCTTTGATTAGATCGTTTGAGACCAACTTAATTTCCCCAGGTAGACTTGTTCTTTGGAACATCATTGGTAAAACAATGATAGCAAAATTGCATTTTCTTTTTTAAAATTATAGACTGAGACTGGCCTGATCTGTGCTGTTTTAGTTGTAAACATGTACAAATACGTTTGCCTCAAAAAAGAGAAAATATTTTTTGCACCAGATTTGTCTACTTGTAAATTTCCAATTGTCTCTTCAAACATAAACAAAACACCATGTAAAATAAACAATGCAAACACTAAAAACACAATGAGAAATGTAAATGAGATAATACTGAACTCATAACAACCTGCTTACAGAGGAAGTGACAATAGTGTGAAACCCTCAATGCAGCATTTCCTTAACTTGTTGATGCAACTGTAAAACTCCCCATCTGTGGTCCCTTTGTTGCCCAGGATATAGTTTTCTAATTATTTAAAACCTCCTGTAAATGTTAGTCTTTCCTTCTTCCTTTGTTTTCTCTCCTTTATCTTTTTCTCCATTTTTCTCTGGAGTCCATTGCTCTGGCTTATGTTTTTCCTTTTCCTCTGTTCTTGTACCTCTTTTTTGTGCGTTATAATTCCCACCTATTATTTCTGTCCTGAGCCCTCATTAGTCATGTCGCTGTCAGCCACCAGCTGCAGACACACACACACACACACACACACACACACACACACACACACACACACACACACACACACACACACACACAGCCACATGTATTCTTGCACATGCACAGGTATGGAAGTCATCAAGGCAGGGTCAAAGGTCTGTCTCATTACCCAGCTCCAGTGAAAACTTTTGGTTGTGGTTTGCTTTATGCACCGGTATCAAAACGGTGGGGGGAGAAATGGGGAGAAGGAGTGAGATAGTTAATAGGACTGGTGTGATTTTAGGAGGAAATTCGAGACAAGAGAATGAGCGACGGACAGCAAGAAGTATAGTCAGGCGGCAGAAAGACCTCTGCTTCATCTCATCATCTCTGGGGGTGGCTGTGCCGTGTGTGTGTGTGTGTGTGTGTGTGTGTGTGTGTGTGTGTCTGTGTATGTGTGTGTGTGGTGTGTGTGTGTGTGTGTGGGGGGGGGGGGTAGTTGGACGGTTTGGGAGGTTGAGCTCTGGCCATGAGGGACTACATGTCTCACCCAGTCCTCGCCACAGATGCTGCTGGCGGCAGACATGACCGGTGTTTCCTGACGTTAAACACAACATCTCTAAATTAAGTCATTAGGAGCAGTTCGACAGAAGCCCATTCATTCATTCATTCATCCTCTTCTGCTCACACACACACACGCAAACACACACTGCGCAGGACGTGATACTCTGACATGTGACATAAAGCAAACTAGACGTGTGTATGTGTGAGTTCAGTTCCTGACATTAGAGCGGTGTCTGCGTGCGTATGTGTGCGTGTGTGTGTGTGTGTGTGTGTGTGTGTGTGTGTGTGTGTGTGTGTGTGTGTGTGTGTGTGTGTGTGTGTGCGTGTGTGCGTGTGTGTGTGTTAGGGCATCAGCTGGGACCGGTCAGGGGGACACTGGTGATGCAGACTGACATGGGACATAAACACTTAGTGGTATCGTGAAGGGGTCCATTGTCTCGGTCGCCGCCACGGCCGTCTCTCCGTAGTGGAACCCTCTGTCTCTGTATGTTTGTCTAATTGCTCAATCTGTCCCTCCGTCTTCTGATACATCTATCTCAGCACTCTGCTGCGTCTTTCTTTCCCTCTTTTCTCTTTGTCTTCTTTTTCTATCGATATAATCACCCACTGTTTGCTCATAAAACTTTTTATCCCAGGATCTGCTGGATGATCTGCCGACTCCTTGATGCCTGCGTCTGTTTCTCGTACACTCGTGTGCTCTTCACATGTTTTTTTCCTCGATCTCCTTGTCAAGTCATGTTAGTATTTATGATGCATGTTTGTATTTATCCTTAGCTGTCACACGCCTGGTGTCCGGGTGAATGAGCTCACAACAGGATGACAAAAGGAAAAAACAGACCACATGCAAGAACTGGACAAGGATTTGTCATTCTATGCTTGAACAAACAACCAAACGTTGGATTTTGGATCACAAGAAGTGTCACAGTTAGTAGCAGGTGGAATTGTTAACAAGTCCAGGGGTACAGAACATGCAAGGGAGTTATGAGCTGTGGGGCTTCAGAGATGCGGTTGAGCCCAGAAAGGAGGTAAAGGTGTGGGGAGGATATGAGATCTTTGGGGTCGAGGTGCCGGGACTGTGATGAGGTGTGTGAGATTAATGGGAGTAAAGTTGTAAAGAGAGGGGGTAGGCGGGTAAGGGTGAGGTGGCGAGGACATGCCGGGTAGCTGTTGAGGATTTGTGCTGCGGCGGTTTGCGTGTGTGGCGTTTTCTACCGTCTTTCTGTCTGTTGCGTTTTCATGCTCCTTTAGTCAGATCCTTAACCCCGACGTCCCGTTATATCAACTTCAAATCCCCGCTGCGTAATCTTAAAAATAGGATGGATTATAAAATCCATACGTGGCTGTTTTATGCACGCCCCAGGAAGGATTCGTTCAACAGCAGAAACATGTGTCTGAAATGGAAAACAGAGAGTCAGAAACCATTAGGATGTCACAAGTCGGAGCTTTACAGACGAACAGAGCTTTGGAGGGAAGGTTGAAATTCATCTACGTCTCTGGGCTGTTTTATGGCTGCTTCCTTAATTCACAGCTGCAAGCACCATCTTTACTTTCTTAGTTAAATACTACTTCAGATTACATTGTGTAAGTCCTTTTTTCATTCTTCACACTGATGATTGATAGGCTTGTCACACTTAAACACACAGCAAACAGCATTTCAGCAGGTCAGACACTGTCACCGAGACTAACTGTTGTTTTCTTCATTTTCTCATCCTTTCTTCACACAGTTACCAGCTAGAATAGTAACACATACTAAACTGTGTTAATAGTCCAATTAGAGTAGTAAGTACTCCAGTGATTGACACTTAAGTCAAACACCGATGGGGTTTGACGGCCACGTCTTCTGAAAGACGTTTCCATATGTCCTCTCTCTCTCTCTCTCTGTCTGTCCAAACGACTATTTGAACAGTTTCTTTTAGTCTCTCCCCCCTCCCTCGCCGATAGTGTCTATTTATTGTAGATGAAGTGTGGATGTTTGTCCTCTCTACACTTGAAGTGTGATGTGATTCTAAAATAATCCTCCCAGCGCTTCGCTGGATCGTGTTCTGCAGAACACGCTTATTGAGGCTGTTAAAATACATGCTGTGATGACTGCTGTGTGTATGTGTTTTATTTTAGTTTATTTATTCCACAGGAAAAGCTGAGATGTTTCATTAATTTAAAGATCCTCCAGCTAAAAGTCCAGGAGTTGTTTTTGACCAGTGTTCATTTGAATTATCCATGATATCTATAAGGCCAAGAGCATTTATTTACACATTGCTTAAAGGCCGTTCCCTACAGTAGAAAATGTTTCAGGAACAGTCAGATATTTGCAGACTGAGCGTCTTCTTGTTAGCTGATTGATAACTTCTATTAGTAGCACTAAAAGCTTCCGGGCCTAAAGACTAAAGATGTTGAGCTTGGAGTTAGACACTTTTGAAATCAGCTTGGCCTCAGATCACAAAGAGCCTGTTTATTATGGTTCTATTTTTAATTTGCTTTTTTATTTAGAATTAATTTAATTTTTGTTATTGAAATGATTTCACTTTTGGTCATTGGTGATCACCTGTCAGCCCCAACAAGCCTGTAGTCTTAGATCACTGGCTAACATCAGTCAAAACTAAATGAATCATTCATATCCTGATATTCACAAATTATTTAATTCTTTTCAGTTACATGAAAAAAAAAAACAAGTTAAATTTTATCATGTGAATTAAAAACAGTCATATTGTCCGGGTGTCTTTCACCTTGCCTGTAGCTTCTTTCTTTTTAGTGTTGATATAAATACATCATAGAAACACACACAATGGCTGAGGAGGGATAGATGTCAGTGGTCACAGCAGATAAGAATGACAAAGCTCTGCTCTAAGCCACGTCACCGCCGGGCCTCTCACCTGCCTGTCTGTCACACAGACGCACTCAACCATCACCGACTGATTGTTTGTAACCGTGCATGTGTGTGTGTGTGTGTGTGTGTGTGTGTGTGTGTGTGTGTGTGTGTGTGTGTGTGATTGATGCGCTCAACTTTACAGTCCCCCTGCCACCTCCACCGACACCCATCCACCTCTTATCCCACCTCATCCTGGACTGTCAAGGAAACATGGGGCCTCAGTAGATTGCGCCGGGCTCTCCGGGCCGGCCCTCGGCCCACTCTGTCTCTCTTTCTCTTCCCTGTGCCAGTCACCTACTGCTGTGGGAAAAGCAGAGGAGATGAGGCCTTAAAATACAGATCATTGTCCGCCTCCTAGATTAAAGCCAGAGAATGTGAGCATTGTCCACTGAATGGCTAAACCTTCCTGCTGTCACTCAAATGCTGCTCTGAGCGCTACTTCATGTCTAAGAGGCTTATCTGCTCTGAAAGGCCCCTGGCTGCTCTGGGGAGAGAGGACGTAATGAAGCGTGTTTTTTTTTTTCCTCTGTAGGGAGAAACCTGCTGCTGGGGTGGTTGCGGCGGTGGTGGGTGGGTGGGTGGGTGGTAGGGGATTCAGAGGGTGGACGTGGCCAGTGGGACAGCTGCAGAGCCAGCCCCCCCCCACCACCATCGCCACTCTTCCCCACTCCTCACCCCAGCAGCCTCCACCCCTTCTGACTGCCTCTCTCCAAAGAATTGCCATTTATCTAGTCTCACATGAAAGGGTAGCGCCGTATACGAGGCGTATGCTACTAAACCCGTTGCCGGTGTGATGGAGGGACTTGGGGACATTATGCAGGGACTCGCCTGGGGACCTGCCTGTTGTCCACGCTCAGTCGTCTATGAGCATCATCAGCAGGCCGCTGATGTGGTTCTGTCTTTGTGCTCCGCTGTTTGAAAAGGGGAAAGTTTAAGTGCTGCTCGCATTCAGGGCTGAGGGCCGGCCAGGCTGGGAGGGTTAGCTAAGCCTCCTGGCCTGTGTGTGTGTGTGTGTGTGTGCGTGTGTGTGTGTGTGTGTGTGTGTGTGTGTGTGTGTGTGTGTGTGTGTGTATGCGTGCGTGCGTGTGTGTGTGTGTGTGTGTGTGTGTGTGTGTGTGTTTACATTATCATTGACTGTAAACTTTAAAAAAAACCTGTAGGTTCCCTCACCAGAATCATGCACAATGTGATCACATGACTCAAATGAGTTATTTGATAAAGTTTCAGCGATCAAAATGTTTTGATAATTTCTCAAATCATTTCACTTTATGGCCAATTTTCCAACGAGCTCCTATTCCCACCATACTCCACTTGTTGAATTATGGAACATCTGACATGATCCTTGCCACTGCTGTGTCGAGGGGGCACGTGGGTTTCCCCCAGTGGGTCCATATATTACTTTATGGATGATTTACAGAGGTCAGCGGACCCCGAGCCCCGCCGTCCTATTCTGTCCGCCATCTCCGCGCCGCGCTTGACTTTGTGCTGCGACGGACACACCTGCTTCCTCGGCGGCCTCCTTTGACCCATCGGCTCCATCCAGTTCCTGCCTGCAGTAGCGCTGCTCCTGATAGTAAAGCAGAGATGCAGCTGGGCTCTTGGCACATACGTAGAAGTGTGTTATAACCACTCCAAATGTTTTTGGGTTTGTTTGACCTTCACTGCCTCTTTTTTGTAAATATTTTGCTGCATGCCCAACAAAGCGATTAACTTTATGAGCACAGGGATGGTGCTTGCTTTATCGTCTCCCCATTGGACCCACGAGTCCTATGTGCACTCTCTGACCTGGGCATCTTTGTGGGGTTAGGGCTGTCTGTGCCTATTCTGTGCTATGTCAGGAGGTCGAGTGGGCTTAAGAGTCTAGAAGACCAGAGGGCTTGCTGGCTGGAGCGGGACGGGAGGGGGACTTTAAGTGGTGTGGCCCAGCTGTGACGAGCAACCCAGCAGTCCATTTAGAGCTCCAACCCCATGCCAGGAGGTGGTGCATCCTTACAAGCTGAAAGAACCCAACCCTGGTACCAGCACGCTCTTGGCTCTGTCAAAATGTCAAAATATGAATGTCCAAATGTAGGAACATCGCTTCTGTAGCATGTTAAAATGAAAGGTCCAGGTGTCCCGCTGCGTACTATCATTTATTTGTGGCTTTAAGAGCTTGAAGGTAGTCGAAAGATGAGACGGAGCAACTCCAGGAGAATTTAGATGTGAAACGCAGCCCGCTGTGCAACGATTTTACAACGTTCAAACGATGCCCTTTATCTCACAGACTTTTTGTCCATGTCAAGAGGATGAAAATCGGATTCCTGAGAATTTGAATGCTAACTAGAAAATGATTCCTGGGAATGATCGCTACATATCAGCGATTCACGTTATACAATGCATCCATGCACCCTACAGTGATAGTTGCCACATTGTGCGGGAGACGGAGAGTGGATTTGAAGGTTCTTTTTCAGTAAACATTTAAAAGAGTGGAGAAGTGAACAAAAGCATTAAAAAGGAGCTGTTTTGTTGCCCCTTTTTTAACCTAAATAGGCGGTCTGTCCGACCGAGGCCTTGGCTTCAAAGTATTATCCCACACATGCAATTACCATTTCTATCAACTAGGGAGAAAGATTATGCTTTTTGGGTGTTCTTCTGCATTTCTTCCAGTGGATTCACTTGGTGAATGTGACACGTTTTGTGTCTCCCACCCCCTATTGAATTTTAAAGTTCTCTATTCTCTGAGTGAGTTGAGGAGAGTCCTACATGCAAGCTGAATAGACACTAAATCTTTCAAGGTTAGGACTTAACCTTCTCCCACTCTAATTCATTTTCAAACTTTAGTCTGAAACCAATCAATATCAGATGATTGGTAAACAATGTGCAGTGTCTGATAGGCAGGTACCAAGGGCCCTCAATGGGATTGCAAATGCTTTGTGCGTCCTGAGTCGCTTTTGCTCTAAAGCACTGTCACAAAAAGTGAAATTACCATTCGCTTGGAATGATGCCATTCATCTTTGTCAGAGCGCCAAGCTCAGCACGAAAGCCGCTCCCCTCAAATTAATTCCTTGTTTTGCATCAGCTGAATTTGGCCAAATCCAGGAGGATGGCTCCGGCTACACCTCGCCTGCATTCTTTAATATGGCAATTCCAGCTGATTTCACTTTGCACAAGGCCCCGCGGCTTTATTTGCTGCCTAATTCACAAAGAAAAGGAAATAGATATGAAAATAGGTTGGGAAAAATGAGATAAATCTGGTTGTGAAATTTCAGAGACCCTGCCTGTTCAAACTAGGAGAGTTAGAGTTGCAAAATATATATCGGTGGCTCCTGAGAGCCTGGTGTGATGTGATTGTCGATTTGTCATTTCATGTTGCAAGAGTCCCTGTACATTGGTAATTTTACGTTCTTCCCGGAGGCTCTTAACCATGTAATAGAAAGGGAAAGCATTGTAGAATGAATGTCTGAGGTTTTCATTTGTTATCCTGCTTGAGATACTTCACAATATGGAAAGACAGTTAATGTTTATTCATTGAACAATATTGTAAACAGAACACGTTTCCTTTGTTATCACTTTTTTCATGCGCAAACCCCAACTAATGTGGATCACCGCAAATCACATTGTGTTTGGTCAAAGAACAAAGAATTAAAGTTCCTCGAAGAATGTGCAGTGTGCTCTCGTTACTCGCAGTTAATGCGTTCCGGGAATTGCATGCAAATAACGAATTCAAACTATTTATCTAATTTTTTTTACAGTAATTTAAACGTTTATGAACCCTCCCCATACTGATATTAAACCACCTTCTATCTGTATTACCTTTTCCAACACTCTTATTGACTATTTAAAGCGCTTTTGTCTCACGGAAGTGCGCTGCCTTCTGAGACTCACGGAAAATAGCGCACTTCTGGATGCCGTCAGCGAATAGAATGTGTGTACGGTATCATATGACTACCTACTAAAAATCTACGATGAGGTGAAGTCGGGTGTGTTGATGCGCAAATGTGCGAATGTGACTGTACTGGAAATGTGACGCTTTGATGAAGGAGTATGTAAAGTGGTTATGTCCCAACTTTTGGATGTTCGACAAAGAAAAATGGTCAAGGCGTTTCCACTAGGGCAATGTGACGTGTTCTTTCCTCGCCTCTTTCCTATTATCTCTGAAGGTTTTAGGAAATCCAGTCACCGACATCATGAGCCATCTGGCATTTTCGTGGTCACATCTTTGTTGTTTTCTCTCTCCAGCTCATGGACATATAATCCCAGTGTTGCTTCATGATGTGGAGGCCACAGTGACAGCAATGATGTGATTTTAAAGAGCGGGTTGTCTTCTCCTTTCACTGCGTTTTTTCGCTGTTGGACTGCGATGCTAAAAACAGTTCCAAGGCTAATTTATGGTTGTTGTGACCATTGCCACTGATTTGCGATCCCCCCGTGTTTGTGTTTTTGGAACATGGCTTATTTTCTTCATCTTATCTCCATGCAGATGGACAACATGGTTTGACAGAGTTTATTTAGACGTTTGCTATTTCCGGCACCAAGTTTGATGGAGTGCAATTACCAAGAATGTCAAGAGAAACCCTTGGAGTCAAAGGCCTTTTCCTGTCTCTCCCCCTGGCATCAGCAGACCAAGGTCCCATGTTCATACCCATGTATAGGTTTGTCTGTCATTTTATGACATTTCTAAGCATAGCAAAGGAAGGTGTATGTCCATGTTATATGTGTGCTTTAGGAATGTCGAGATGCTCTTGTTTGGAGGAATGTGATCAGCGATGATAGCAGTGGGAGACGAAGAAGAAGAGAGGACAGGAGCTGTTGGAGATAAGTAGGTCAGGTCTGAGAGACTGCTCTTCACCTCAGACACCTGCACCTCTCCACAGATCCCTCATCAAGGACTCACTTTGTCCCCGGGCTGTGCCATTGTCTGCTGAAGGGTCCTCCACATTTTGCCCTGAATACCTCCCTGTGCTCCTCCAAGTGGACTCAGCACAGCTCCTCCTAAAATACAGACAAAAAAAAAACAGATTCCAAAGCGTTGGCCCCTTGGCATTCCCCTGCCTTTGGGGAGATAAAGAGGAGAACTTGAAGATGAGGAGGTGGAGGAAAACAGGAGACTTGCTAGGGGGTAGTGCGAGGGGTGGTCTCAAGGTCTAAGAGTGATTAGTGAAGAACAGAGTGGCGCTCCTTTTTCCCCTTTGGTCCTCCTCCACTGTGGTCACTGAGAAATGACTTCCACTGGGCTTACTGGGGGAGTGTGGGCAGAGAGGGAAGTGGAGGAATTATTCCCTTCAGTATGTCTGTCTGGACTATATTTAACCTACTTGACAAGACGAATATCTCCAAGGGAATTCTCCCCTCTGTATAAATGAAGCCATTATACTCTGTTCTCTTGTCCTTTCCTTTGCTTTTCATTAGAAGCTGAGGGTTTATGGTGAAATTTCAGGAGGACGTTCAAAATACAACCTGAGCAAAAACATGCAGACGTGCTGGGTCACCGCAAGCTGCGGTCTGAGTACTGCAACTTCTAATGCTTTTTTTACATGAAGCAGGGATACATCAGTGCACAGCCACACAGCACAATAGATGTCACTTAGTCATGCATCCTTTTTTATGTAGCACAGCACATATGCTCACTCAAAAGCGCACACATACTGCCATTTATACCCATATACACCACACATACCGCACTTCAGTCGGGTATGTATGGCCAGTCAGTTCAGGCCATAAGAGTTGGAAGTGATTATGGAGAAATATGCCTTTCTCCCTGTAATGTCAGTAATAGGCAGCAGCACATCAAAGTCCGGGCCTGTCAGAATGATCCGGATCAAACCGGCCCCCATCTGGAAGCCATAACTGACTTTTCACTCATTTAAACACTCTTAAAACACACTGAACAGACATGGAGCTCCCGTCTTTGCTCACCACTCACCACCACTCATATCAGCACCCTCTGCCCACCGCATCTGTGTGCATGTTGCTCTTTCAATGATTTGCCCGTCTGCGTGTATTTTTGTAGTCGATGGTAAGTCCATATGTTTCACATTTGTGTATTAGGCTACTAATTTTTGATGATGAATGTTTTCAGTCACACTTTCCACAGATCAGAAGAAATAACATCAATGCTGTGCCAATGAGGCTGTTTTGACAAGTCATGTCCAAAGACTTCCAAATGCACAGCTATTTTTAAAGTACAAACATCTGTTGAATGACATAATGAATGAAAATAACATTCTTCCAGGAGGGCATAGATTGCTTATCAAAGATAAGTATCTTGTCTGTAAGACAATGACAGACGGAGAAAATGATGCAAATGACCTCCCTTCTTGCCTGCCTGCAGACACTGTGCTGACTGGACTCCTGGACATATATTATCTTTCCAAACACAAGTCGGACACAGCTCTAAGTGTATTTTAATTGGCTCTGAGCCACCTTCCTAAAGCAAACAGCTGATGGTGTAGCTGTTGGTGCGGTGTGCTTGGTTACAGACGGGGTGGCCTGTAGTCACGGTGGGGTGGAGTTCGATTGCCTGTCTGTCGTCGCCACCGACAATCAGTCCAATACAGGACTCCATTGTATGTGTGTCCATGTGTGTGTTTGCTTGATCTGACTGCACACGCCTCACTTCTGGTGTGGGTGAGGCATGCAGCGACTCTAGGGTGTTTCACATTTAAGACAGGCATAATAATTTTGGTAAAAGTCCTAATGCCTGGCAGATAGCATCTTGAGTGCAAGTTATTTAATACTAACAATTAAAGCAGGCATGTCAGCAGGCAACCCAGGCCCCTGCAGTGACCAGACAGGGAGTGGGCCCTCTCTCATATCTCCACCAGACAGGGAGAAAGGGGGCACCTCTGGCTCCAAAAACCGCTGATGCTGCTAATGCACGCTAGCTTTCATTTCCAATTTTTAGAGACACATTTTCCCATTTTTTTTTCTTTTTTGTAAAAACACATCACCGAGAAGAAGTTCTCATTCCTGCTGACAAATTTGCAAATTTCCTTTTCACATTCTCTCCTTCTTCTTCATGCGTCATTTCCTTTATATTTTAAATTTTATTTTATCTGTTGTTGATATGACTGTTGAGTCAAAAGCAAGACCTCTGTCAGGTTTGTAACATGAGGTCAAGACGATAACATAGTGGAGTGACGGAAGGAGGGATCACTAGCTAACGAAAAACGTTTTAGTCTGAACTCAGCAAATGGTTAATTTCCAAGAACCAACATGGTCCAACTCCATCCTCATAAAATCTAGAGACATTCATTATAAAACACCCAGGCCCTTATGAACTGCTTTACCAAACCCAGCATCGTGGCCATCTGCTGCCCAAGTTCCCTTTGGAAGTGTTTTAAAAACAAAGCAGGTCTTCGCTTCAACCCCATTAACTAGTTATAATAAACAAAACAATGTGGTTTTAATGGATGGCAAGTCCCGTTTCCATCTTTTCCCCTCCCAGCTCTGGTCCGGAGTGACTGGCCAGCGGTGGGTTTCCCATGACTGCAGCATGTAGTGTCACGATGATGGATGAGCAAGGTTGGTGGGGGCTGCCTCTTGCCCCTCTCCTCTGGGATGCCCCGTGGACTGACAGGCACATTGTGGCCCTCGATTCATGCTGACACACAGCTTTGCCTGCTGGCACGGCCCTGGACGGCCCCAGAAAATGCCCGTTTTCCACTTTTGCATTCTAGCATATGTTGCCTCACATGCAGACACAGAGGCGCGGATACGTATGCAGAAGCATGTGTGGCGTGTTAGCAACAGGGTCCTCACACTCCACTCATGTTCCTCACCTGAGGTCAGAAAACAGGGATGCAATTCATGTCTGCTGATGGGTAGGCAGATACTGTATTTAGTTTTGCAAATGTCTGCAGCTTTTGGTTAGTGTGCACAGATCCCCCCCTTCCCCCCCGCTCCACCACCATCACCCCCGTTTACCTGAGGACCCCAGCTGGGCCCTCAGCAGGGGACACATTAGCTTCCTGATGAATAAGCACCAACAGGAGCCCAGCAGCCACAACACACGCTCCCAGCACTGTTACACAAGCTTTAGAGTAACACGCACACACACACATACACGCACACACACACACAGACACACTCGCACGCGCGCACACACACACACACACACACACACACACACGCGCGCGCGCAAACACACGCACACACACTCTGTCCAGAACTCTCTTTCCATCTCTCTGTGTGACTCAGTCGAACACACAGCGCTCCTCTGGAATAAAATTCTCCCAGCTAGTGTAAAACAATCCAATAACAGCACCTCTCAAAATAAAACAATAGCTCAACTCATACTGGTGTTGTAAAACAGCTCAGCCTTTATGTGCGTATGTGTAAGTGTGCTGTAAATGTGCCCTTTGGGTTACAGCCCATTTTTCCTTCACTGGGTGATTTTGGGATTATAGTAATAGCAATAGCTGGTGTGTGTGTGTGTGTGTGTGTGTGTGTGTGTGTGTGTGTGTGTGTGTGTGTGTGTGTGTGTGTGTGTGTGTGTGTGTGTGTGTTTTCGTGCGTGCGTGCATGCATAAATGTGTGTGTGGCATGGTTAATTCAAGTGTGTGTTGTGCACATGTTTTCCCCACATTGTGTTTTATGCACATAACATGCTTCTGGTTCCAGAACATTGCTGCCAAGCGATTTCCATCCATTTAGGAGTGCTCAGCCAAACTGGATGCTTTGTGAGGTCAAGGGTTATTTGAATATAGGGATAAGGTACCAGACTCAGACAGACAGCACAAGAGTGTGAGTGACCATGACCCCCGCGACCCCATTCAGCGTGTTTGTAAACAGGATGTCATTAACACTGGGAACCAGCCAGTCTCACAATGACTTTTGTCTCCTTTTCTTTTCTATTTCTTTTTTTTTTTTTTTTTTTTTGAGTAGAGGGTGGAGGAAGGGTGGGGAGCCCAAGAAAGCAAGAGAGGGTGGCGGGGTTGAGGTTGATAAAATTTCAAATAAAACACTTCCAAAATCAGCACCCTCACAGCTTTCTCAGAACTTCCCTTGTACTTTTCTATTCAAAAAAACATCCAGGTTAACTTTTGTCGCATCAGATAAGCGGCAGCTAGCGTGATGAAAGTTATGGTTTTTGGCGTTGCTGCTGTACTAATGCAGCGGTGGATTTTGTGAAGCTGTATTAAGTGCACCCAACTGTCAGCTCTTATTGTAGTGTCAGTCCTTCCTTGTAATTAGTGTCCTCAGCAGGCAGGAAGTGGGCCTGGGCTGGACTAATCTGTCAGTGAGGCCAGACCATCCTCGCCCCAGTGACTGTTTCCTTAGATAAACCCAGAGCCCTTTATCTAGAGGAGTTGCGACACTCAGGGGGTCTGGGAAGCCCCTAGTGATTCCCTTATGCATCTACTCCAAAACTGGATGGAATTTATGTATAGGAATTACACCCTTTATCATAAAAAGCGATTAGTGATTTGATTTGATTTGCAGTGTGTGGACACTTCTACATTCACATCGGGGTACTGATTGCTTCGGTGACATGTGTTGATTGAGCATGAGAGGGAGGAAGCGTAGTGAAGGACACTTCCTAGCAGACATTTTTATCAGAGCGGGAGCGGAGGGGTCAGAGAAAGGGTGGATGAGGTTATCGCAATGTGATGGTCGTGTACTGTAAGCGACTGGTGCGGCAAGAGGCTTCGGAGGCCTGGCAGTAGCCCAAAGTTGCTGACCAGGGTAGTTGTCTCTTTCATGTAAACACTACGTGAATTATAGCCACATGTTGGGACCATCAAGTGCAGAAGTTGTTTTTTTTCTACGTGGTTTGTACTGTTCTGCTGTGGTTCAACAGGTCACCAAATAGGTGGAAGGGCTTTCTCCGGTATGTCCAAGAAGGACCCCAGGTTGTTTGTGTATTGTCTAAGGGCGCTGACACATCCTGTAAGATATCTCATGCTTGTCCGTATTGCCAGGCGGTCTTCAGTGATGAATGTGTGACGAAAACAGGCGATTCAAGAAGGAGGATGTATAGTTTAAAGACTTTTTAGCTGATTTTCACAGTCGTCACAAAACAAAATTAAGTAACAGGCTCGATCAGAAAAAGAGAAAGTGAGAGAATTGGAAAGGGAGAGTGATGGGGGTGCTTTTCTTACACCGTTCCCTTGTCTATACTCTCCCTCCTCCATCCTTCTCTTCCTCCTTTCCTCCCTTCCTCCTCCTCTCATGACCAGCAGGGTCCAATTCCTCTAGTTGAGCGCTCAGGGCTAGGACTGGGCTGATTAGACGTGCACCCCCAACTGGGCTTCGCCGAAGACTCGGCAGCAGAACGACTTCAAATGCACCTCGCTCCTGCCACCCCAAATAAAACCTGACTGGTCCTAATGGACACGTTTTAATCTCCCTGGGTTATTTGAAGATTTCTCCAGCCTGCTGCTGGCCACAGCAGAAACAAATTCCTCTGGCTTTGTTGATTAAACCACCTCCTCTCCACCGTTGCTTATCATCCAGCAACGTGCCGTTCTTTTTTAATTAAAAGTGAGACACCACAAGTGTGCAATTAACAGCTGGTAATTAAGGAGCTCTTCAGAAGTGCAACACTCCACCTTCATTTCAATTATATAATGGACAAGTGGCTTTTTGATCTTCAAATTAGTGAAGTCTTGTAATATTTGTTTTGTGGCAGATTTAGAGGGTTAATAGTGGCCTCTCTCTTCCATGATTGATGTAAGAGCAGAAAGAGGGATATTATAAACCTGGAAGAGTCCATCAGGAAATGCAAATCACACCTTCATGTTAATGAGCAGGCAATGGGCCGGGCTGGCCAGCCGTAGCGTTTCAAGTGTGAAAAACAAGCGCCCACTCTGCCGCAAACTGATTAGTACATTTGAATTTGAAAGTTTAATTAACTGCTTCTAATACAGATCGTTTTGGAGAGTGACACATAACATTAAATTGTTTGATACTTAATTTGGCTGCCTTTTGATTGCAAAGCAAGCATGGGTAAATTTGCAAAGCAAGTAAGCAGTGAGCAGCTATCCCAAAGGAAGCAGAAGCCACACACTTAAAAACCTTTAACTGATAACTGATGAAAATGTATTTAATGACCGTTGTGCTCTTTGAGCGTATAAAGCGGAACACTTGTTCACTTTTAATTACAATTGATTTTCATCTATGTACATGGCTGTGGTATTGTTAGTTTGGAGTTTGCATTCTTTCACTCGATGCAGTCCATCAATATGAAAAAAGTGGGTCTTGATTGATTTTTTGGCTCCTCGAGCGCATGCAGCAGTTTGAAATGAGGCGATTATTAATTTGCTGCCACACTTTAATGTCTTTGGGGGATGTTTTCCATTCAGGCCCTTTTTACCAGATTGTCAATGTATCAAGTGGATCAAAAGAAGTTTAATCTTGTGCTGTTGTGATTTCTAATTGCATTATTTCCCTAGTTAATATAGTTCTTATAAAAGTGTTTTTCTATTACAGTAGAGTGCCTTGCCTTGCACTTTTTTAAGTCACTAAAATGTTGTAGATTTACATAATCAGACCTATTCTGAAATAACGTAAACATTCTTTCACATAAGAGTCAGCCCTAGGAAAAAGATATCAAGATTTTATTGAGTCACTTTGCTCAGTTAGAGATGTTAAAAATTCAGAAATGCAATTTTAGAAATACTAAAAAGCATTTTTTTGTTTCCAACATACCGAGGACTAAAAATCCACTTGAAGACATAGTGCGGGATCTCCTGGTAATCTGTTTTACTTTTGCTAAACATGATCGTGTTCGAGCAATCTGTCATTAATTCCGCAGTCCTGCCTCTCCAAATACATACACACCAGAAAAACCAAAGAGAAACAAAAAGCATGAAGTCAACAAGCTCAAGTCAATCAAGCATGTTAGATTTTTTCGTTGGTGAATATTGGCAACTCATTGTGACATAAACACCGAACATTTAAATTCAAAACAGGTCATTATGGGTGATTCTTAAACAAGATGTCAGTCATTAAAGGAGGCCATGTGGCTCTGCTTAGAGTCCCTGCTTGCTTGAATTACGAAGAAGAAATGGGATTTTTGGTATCATTCTCATCCGTCTGAATGACACTTGTTAGCGGACCACAATTCCCATCAACCCCCTGAAGTAGTAGTGATGCGCTTTGAATGTGTTTGTGTGTGTGTGTGTGTGTGTGTGTGTGTGTGTGTTTGTGTGTGTGTGTGTGATCCCAGTTTAATCTGGGTTGCTGTTACTGTCATGTTCCTCTCCCTCCCTCGTTGTCCTCCTGCATTCTCACCTCAATCTCACTGTCATTTGGCAGCCGTCACTCCCAATTTATGTCACTGCTCCCCCCACCCCATCACCTCTTACTCACATGGACATGTTAACACACAGCCATTCCTTTAAATGCATGCAAGTCAGAGAAACATAGCCGCTTGATTTTTTTTTTTTTTACTGTTTCAAATTCTATGAAAGCAAACAACTAAAAATTTTTAATTTTCATTCATTTGTCTTCCACCTGGTTCAAAGCATTAAATAACCAGTTTGCACTCTGCTTTTTAATATATTATAATTTGAGCAATTTGAAGATTCATACATAGTATATCTCATAAATTAATTAGAGTTAATCCAGCTTTTTTTTAAAGTCTTTAAAAATAATTAATAAAATCACAACAGGACATCTAAACATTAAAATGTTAATAAATGTTAATAAAGTGTTAGTTTGTTGGCTAAATGTTCCTCTTGGTCTTGACTGTAGCCCACACTGTTCATCCACACACCCACTCAGAGATATGCAGTACTCAAGCACTACTGTATTGCCGAGTTAAATCACCTCCTGAATAGAGGGAAATCGACATCTATAACAAATAACATAAACATCTTCATGGCTTCGAGGGGGATTTTGTTGCTCGAGGCTCAGGGCCGAATGTTAGCCTTCCAACAATCATTAAACAAACATCCTCTCCTGGACCTTTCCATGCTCGGGTCTATTCCACATGTCCCACTGTGGTTTGGAAAGTCTCTGCAGGCGAGGACATTATTGTATGTAACAAGTTCTGTAACAAAGTTAAGGTGGAATTGGCCTGCTGCTGTGGTGGTGCTCGAGGCAAGCGTACCCAGCGAGTGGAAAAGCAACTCTCAGACAAAGTCTATTCATATCCAGAAATATTAAATGGAAGATGTCAGGTTGGTTGTAGGTGGTCAGCTTGTCACATTAAAAATACTCCTGCTTTCCAATTGTTTTCCTTTCTTTACCATGCACAGAACTAGTTTAATTGAATTCAACTTTTTTAGAAGAGTTTCAGGCTTGCTGCCTTGAATCTAAGCACATTCAGACTTCTTTCAGTCTCCATATGCTCATGCGTCTGAAAATTGCAAAAGGATTTTTTTTTCCTGAATTCTTGTGGCCCATTATTAAACAATTGTTGTATTGATGCATTCTAACCCGTTGTCGTGCCACAACAACAAAATCAAGCGCTCCTTTTCAACAGATTCAAGTGGCAACCTGAGGTGAGAGATTCATGAGATGAAGTCAGGCAAAGAAATATGAGCTGAGGCTTTTTAAAAATCTGTTATTTTAAGATATTTGAATTTTTACATCCATAGATTCTTTTTTGCTGACACGATGTTTCATAAAATGTCTGTGTGTGCGTGCGTGCATGTGTACCTGTGTGTGTGTGTTGCTGGCTTTGTGGCCTCCAGTGTGTGTTTGAGATGTCCAAGTGATGAGTCTGAGTTTGTCAGATGCCTCAGCCCTGAGTTGAGGGCCATTTGTCATTGGTGGGATTCATTATTCGTGTCCCTAACTCCCCCCATATGGCTACTGTGATCACCATTGTGACCCCCCCCCCCCGTGACAACCAGGGCACCTTCATTATGTCACCGTGACCACACTGCCACGGCAGCAACTCTCTAACTGTCTGGGTGACACCCCTGGGTGGGACTCCAATCTCTCATCTGGAGGCCTGCCTGTCAGGGAGGTTGTGTGTGTGTGTGTGTGTGTGTGTGTGTGTGTGTGTGTGTGTGTGTGTGTGTGTGTGTGTGTGTGGGTGGGTGCGTGCGTGCGTGCGTGTGTGCGTGCGTGCGTGTGTGTGTACATGTGTGCGCGTGTCTTGTTTATCAGTTTGTGTGTCTGAATAAATATCTGAATAAATATCTGAATAAATCGATATGAAATTTATTGTTGGAATTGTTGTTCAGTTCATTTTAACAGATTGTCTGCCTGATTCCTCCGGATACATTCACTCGTCTGTTTCCTGTTTCAGAAAACACACTTCTGTTCCAGATTGGCACCATTTCATCAATTATCCATTAACAGTTCTTCAAATACACAAACTGGCCGTTGAATTAATGGAATAATTCCCCATTTTTGGTGTGTTTCTTATTATCCATTCTTGTGGTGTATTATCACATTCTCTTTCCCACTGGGATCATTTCAGATAGCACACTGGACACCGTTATACTATTACTCCCCTCCTATTTTCTAATCAACAATTATTCAATTATGTCCCATTAGTTGGAGGGTGTTGCCAATGTCTGCGCCCTGGGCGTTTAGCCCCTGCTCTCTGTCAAGGGGGGACCCAGAGGGCCCTGCAGAACGCCTGTGATTAGTGTTGCGTCTGCAGAGAGGTGACAGAATCCCTCTTCAAATATTTTGTCTTCATTTTACGGCTCTGAGATGCAATTATGGAGCAGCAGTTCATTACGGCGGCACGCGGCGCTTCATGTTTTATGCATGCCGCCTCATTTAGGGCCTTTATTAACGAGCAAGGTCTGACTGCTGCTCGAGACGATATTGCCGGCTGCCCTATGGCCACCGCCGCCTTTATAGGCATGTGCTTGTGCTTGTGTGTGTGTGTGTGTACACTGGTCATGTGAGTAAGCAAGAGTGACGAAGGGAGTAAAACAAATAGAGTGGACGAGAACGAAGGCTAGGTGGAATATAATAAAGAAAGAAAAATGTGATTGAGGGTAAAATGAATGAAGCCGTGAGTGTGTGTGGTCAGTGTAGTGGTCACTTCACCGCCGTGGCCTCTTTATCCCAGCAGCTGGCCTCATAACGTAGTTCTAGAGCGCCGGGTTGGGCGCAGGCTTTAAGGCGCTAGATTGAAGGGGTGGGGGCAACAGGGGTGACTAACTGCACCTCCCTCAACAGAAGAAAACTCCATCTGCATCCAACATTGAGACAGATGAGGCCAATTTGGCTCCTTAAATTTCTGGGCTGTGATGGATGTGGAGTGGCTGAGCACAGCGAAAGGTTCATAGAGGGGTGTGAAGGGAACGGGGGGGGGGGGAGAAAAGGGAGACAGGTGAGGAAAAGGGAGAAAGAGGGAGAATCCAGGGTGAAAGAGAGCGGAGGAGGAGAAGGGTGAAGGAGACGTAAAGCCGAACATGAGATGTTATTGCTTAAATTGGGTTATTGACCGTATTGGCATTTCTGCTTTATTATCACACACAGAATATTATATTATATTATCAAAAGTAAATGTTTGAAAAGTTTTAACTTAAAGATGGTTGAAAAGTTTAGCTGGACTTGAATAGACTGTGAAAAGTTGTGACAGCGTTGCAGAAAATTTCCGAAAGTCATGTGATCCGAACCCCTGACCGCACGGTTTAAGGTAACAAACAGCGGTGTGCAATTACGTGTGAAGCCTAAATACAGTTATGTGTCGACACGGGCTTTCCAGATTTCAGATGAAGAAAATTCAAAGCTAATGCACCATTGCAGGAAATTTGTGTCATCAAAAATTGAATTTGATGGAAAATTTCTGTTGGGAGGGCAGCCAACGACATAATGCACTCAATACCCACTGGGGTTTTTTTTTTTTTTTTCAATTCCATAGCATTCAGTGTTTGTTTAACAACCAATGCAAACATGTGTGGATGAGGTTATTGATTTACTGATATACAGTACGGCTCCTTGCATCTGATCTCAATCAGGTGTGCCTGATTGTTCTTGTCAAACACTTGAATGTGCCCGACTTGTCCACTCGACTGAAAAAAAAGCAACATTTTTTTAAAGTTACAAATACAAATTTCATGTAGTCCGGTTTGATTTTTGCCAAGCTTCATCTGACTGATGACCCTCTCCAGCCAGACTGCAGCTCCCATCTGTGCCGCAGACTTGCCATCCTTTGATAAGAACTGCCATCCTCAGGCCTGCATAAATATTATATCAAGTTTAATGGCCATTGTCAAATCCATCTAATTGTGTAATGCTTTATGAAGACATCAAACTTAAACAAAGCACATATGTTATCATTTCTGTTAATGGCTGGGCAGCCTGGGACGGTCTGGGCTGGCAGTTTTGGTACCCAGGGGCCCTTTCACAGGGCTTTTGGTGGAGGTGGGGGGGGGGGGCAAACCAGTCTGGATATACATCTCCCTCTGCTCTGCCTAGACCTGCCTCACTCACATTTCATCAAAGGAATCAATTTTTCAAATGCACACAACTGTGAGTCATAATTATATTAGAGCCCGATGGCAGTTAGCCATAACATGAAAGAGAAAGAAGGAGAGCGTACGGGTGTGTGTGTGTGTGTGTCTGTGTGTCTGTGTGTGTGTGTCTGTGTGTGTTGGGTGCATAGTTGCAATGGTTCAAATTGTATTTTTACCAATTTAACTTCATATTAAACTTGTTGCTTCTATTTTGGAAGACATCAGTCTCAAAAAGATAGAGATTAGGTCGGAGGAACAGGACAGGATAGTTGAAAGGAGCGGTGCAGCACAAATGAATCAAAAAGCTTGGGATGTGCAACACCTTTGTTGGGAGGTGGTGATAGGACTGGTTCAGAGGTGGAGATGGGAGAGATGATGGGATTAATGGTGTTTGACGTGTTCTCTCCACTGGAGGATAAAACAGTCCATAGTCTCGAAATGAAGACATTCATGCTTTAAAAATAAATTCACATATTATAATTTAGTCATTTCTAGCACCCCCCCCCTCCCCTCATCTATTTTTTTTCCTTATTCTCTATCAGTGTCAGTTGGTGAATCAGACACCCCCTCTAGAGCCCACCCCCACCCCCCACCCCCGTCTGATGTATGGCCTGTGGAAACAACTCGAGCACCGGGTTGTTATTCTGTTTGCTTTACGTCTGACAGGCTTGAGTTAGCGTCCGACTGGGATCCTATCTCATTAGGCCAAATGCGGGGCTAAAACAATCATCAAAATCATTTGGCAACTGGCATCCCACTTAGGAACACCTGTCAACGTTACAGGCGGAGGAGAAACTCGACACATCAAACTCAGGACCGGGATTGAACCTGGGAGAAGGACAAAGATGGAGGGAGGGGGAGGAGGCCCATATGCTCCCTGTCGTTGGCGTTAATGATACGAAGTGGTCGGTTTATGTGGAGGCTACCTCGTTGATGATATTGATTGTGGTTTTAGTACATAAACTCTTGTGCGTGTGTGTGTGTGTGTGTGTGTGTGTGTGTGTGTGTGTGTGTGTGTGTGTGTGTGTGTGTGTTGCACATCCATCTCTGTATTCATTAAGACTTAATTCATTTACATTTCATTAAAAATAAATGTGGTTTCTTAATCCTTCTTATTGATTATCCCAAACAGCCACAGTAGTAGAAGCGCAGCGATTTGTCTTTTGGAACAAAAGCTGCAGGAAACCTGCTTTAGTGCGCTAATGTGAATCACTCAGTAGCCTAAGATTTTATGAATTTGCGTCTCCTCTCACTCTCCAACACTTTATTTTTCTTCCTTCGTGCAAACACTCAGCCTTCGCACGAACCCACCTCTCCCTTTTCCTCCACTGTATCGTTCCCTCCTCACCCTGTCCAAACATACATCTTTATCAAGCGGCTGTTGTCAGACAACATTAGATAATTAATAGGCCATTTGTCAGGCCGGTGAGAAACATGTTAAAATCCCAGAGCAGCTCCCCTGATAAATCCTGCCGCGCACATAGACGCCTTTGTTGTGTCAGGCTGCCATCGAAGCTGCAGATTTACCATTAAAGGACCCTCATTATTAATCACAACTAATGCTAATTAATTGTGTGTCTGTGTGTGTACTCAGAGGGACCGTCTCTGAGTTTCAGTTTATGTATGTTAATTGGTAACTCGGCCCAGAGCCCTTAATGGACTGTTTTCCATTTGGAGCAGTTGGCTAACACAGAGGTGAAAAAACATAGACAATGCTCTCATTAATTAATACTGCGTAAAGAGTGCTCGTGCTTTTGTTACTCTCTACAGTGTGTATGTGTGTGTGTGTGTGTGTGTGTGTGTGTGTGTGTGTTTAAACAATGTGTGCATTAGGAGCAGATGAATGTGGAGATTTCTGATAACAAATGCACAACGTTGCAGAATCTGCACCTAATTTTATTGTTATTTAATGTTTATATTCAGCACCGTAAGGCAAGATGTCTCAGGTTTCTGTAAGCAACAGGCAAATATGATAATGAAAGTATATTAAAATAAAATTTGAAATAATGTTGAGGGCTTTTTTTTTTTAAATTTCTATTTACAGTCTGTGATAACATGAACGTCTGTCGTAATTTAATTTCGGTTTAATCAACAGCTATGTCGTTATGGATTTCTGGTGTTAATCTAAAACCGTTTGGCTATAACTACGACTAATGCGCTGAGCAAACATAGTTCGTGGTTTGTTTCAGTCAGAACCGCAGTCACCTCAATGGACCCGCAAACCAAAAGACTCCCCAAAAGCGGCACTAAAGCCTCCATTAAGCACAAAGACAGAGTTAATTACGAAGCTTATTGCCTCTCCTGAGGGCATGGGGCTCCAAACACTCTCCTATACACCCTGCTGAGGGAATTTAGACATAAACTGATGCACTGTAATTAACAGTGCCTAGAAAATCAGCAACAGCCATTTGCTGTTTGGCAGTAGGTGTGAGAGTGTTAAAATTAAGGGTATTCTTTTTTTTAAATTTTTTCATTTGAATTCAATGCCTGAATCTCCCTCAAGGTATAACAGGTTTTTGTTTTTTTTAGCCAAATTAATGTACAATCACACCATTCACCCCCGAGAAAATACATACTTCTTCTGGTTCTGGTATGCCAGCACAAACATAGTCCTGGTTATCCTGGTCTATAGATAGAAATAGAAAGCTGCAGAATGATGAATAGCACTATTTCAGACTTAAGATGTGATGATAAATGGGGGAGGAGGAGGGGGGGTGTCATGTGTGATTATGTTTGACCTGCAGTACAGGGGCGAGCCCCTCATCCCATTTGTCTGTTATCATAGGCAACAAATTATGTCCACAGATAAGCATAAGGGCCAGTCCTCAAAAGGTGAGAAGTTCATTTCGATATTTTATGATCTACGACGCCATCAGTCAAATGTTACACCTCCGTCGGCCACATGAAGTGATCTGTTGATCGGGTTTAGGTGATGAAGATGACTAATGTCCTCACCTAATAACTCACAGTATTCTGGTCTAATTATGACAAATTTCATTAAAATAATTCTGTCAAATATAAAAAAGAAATTCTTGAAATTACAAAGCATGTAAAGTCTATGAGAGTCAGTCGTGAATGAATAAAGTTATGTTTTGTTCAAAATGGAAACCCACACCTCCTGGGAAGCAACCCAACAACAACCAAAGCCCAGTGCCATCATCTTTGATATGTCTTGGACCTCCAGAACTTTCTACATAGTGAAGGTAATTAAAACTTATCAAATCTGTCAACGTGAAGTCTTCTCAGACCCCGCTGACTAGTTTTATATGTACCGATTGTAGTTAACGCCTGACGTGGTTGGACGTAGATGTCCTATTGTGGAAGGGTTGACAAATGTATCTCAATAACCAATCGTGACCAGGGAAACATGGAAGAAGGAGTGTGAAGGACAGCGGTACAAAAGAAAGAGAAAGGGTGGGTTAACCATGTCCACAGGTAGGTTATTTCTCTGTAAACATGTGTATCCATTTGTCCCGTGGGTGCTTCCCCCTCGCCGTCCCGTGTGCAGTGGCTGGAGCACACCTCCATTAGGGGCTTTGTCACAGTGATTAATAGCTCTTTCTATCATCTTTAATTCACTCCCTGATGATGAGGGCCCTGCGCGCTGCTCGGGGTAATCGTGTGATGTATGAGTCAGCCCAACACCTCGTAGCAGAGGTGAAAATCATTCCACCCAAGCAGATAGCCGTCCTGGGAACAAATGTTTTTCCTTTTTTCCCTCTAAAAATTAATGAATTAGAAGTATAGTGCGAACATTTAAATACATAAGATGTGTCGGCGTGTTGTGTTTTTTGCAAAGGGCCGTGATGTATTTTCATATGTTCCCGAGTGATTTCAATGACGAGATAATATTGTTTTCCTCATTATTTTGTGGTTAATCATTTGTGTTGTCTTTGGCATAAATTAACTTCAAAGTTTTGCTTTTTTTTAAGTCACATTTTTGTACTATCACAATGTGCCATCAGTGGTAATGATGCAGTCGATGATGCCACGATGCTGCTCCCAGCTGGAGTTCCCCTTCTCTACCCAGAACTCTCTTTGATGAAGGGCGTCAGCTCGCTGCCATGAACTTGCATTGCTGAAAAAACAAACAGGGCTATTTGCTACGAGTGTGCACGGACGTTAAGACATGCAGACGTGCTCACGGCAATCCCATCATGTGCGTTCCTGCAGCTCCACGCTGCAGGAACGCAGAGCTACGGTCTTTGACGTATCAATCATCTGCACATGAAACCACAATTTTTAGAACTCTGAGCATTGAATATTTGCTTTCGGCTAACGTTTACCTTACAGAAATATATATGTTTATGAGCTGAAATGTTTTCATTGAGTCCGCCGGACCAGGGGAATTCCTGGTCTAAATCAAATATAAACTTGGAGACGGGCATGAAGGGGGAAATGTTAGTAGAGAAACAGCAATGAAGGGATACAGTTACCTTTAAAAGCTCTTGTCCTTCTAACATATGGCAAGCTTCACATCCAGGAATAAAAGCACGTCACACATTCTTTGTGCTGAAAATCATTATACTGACTTCCAGAGCCACACTGGGTTTCCTGCCTGGCCCGGTTCGTTTCAACTGAATCTTTCCCTTCAAATATGCTGTGCCAACATGGAGTGTGTCAAACACAATAGTTTCACAGGCACCGCCATCAGGTAACGCTGCAGGAAATGGATGTGAAAAATACTGGCGATGTGGATCAGATTCAACAAAGCGCACATATGTAGCATATCACTCGGAAATCTCGGCCAGATCTCTGGAATAAACCGCTGATTCAGCACAATCCGTCAACATTTTGACATGTGTTGAGACTTTCAACCGGCAGAGGAAAACAGCTCGTGTACTACTTTTGAAGTAGTCACAGACGTAATACTTTGATCTTGCCAAAGTTAAGGTTACACATAATTTAACATATTTATATGCCTCATCTCACATATGCATCAAAACCTGCAGATTTTCGTAAGTTGTGAACACATGGAAAGCAGTGATTTTCATCCAAACCTTGAGTTAATCTCTCAGGTTTTAATTTATGGCCACAGTGACCTGTTCGGTCAATCAGAAGCGCGGTTACTTCATGGCCAGTGAACACAGAGTGTGTGTGTGGATCCGTGTGGATCTGAGATCCCGTGGCCGACGGCGCAGCAGTACAGTGTCACACCGGCAGCCCTTCCGGAATGTTCTTCAGTGCAGGGATGGGTTGTGGAGCCTCATTAGCAGAGAGTCCCTCTCGCCGTGTCCTGTCAGCCCACATCAAGCACAGTCCATCTGAGTTGCGCCCAACTTCCTGTGAATCATTTCCATTCTTGAGTGTCTGCGCCACACCTGCAGCACGCTGTTGACATAGATGGCTTCTGTTATCCTGCCCCTCCGAAAACTTATCTTCATGCCATGCTTGTTTAGTGACCACTAGAACATTGCAAATCTCCATTATGATTTTACGCTGCACTAGCCACGTGTACCGCTCCGAAGAAGCCCCGTGTGGGTTCAGAGGTCATTCTTCTATGTCCTGTTTTACTCTATTCTCAATTAACCCCAGTATGCTTCCCTCTGTTTTCACTGTAGAGTTCAGGAAAAGGAAATATAAAACAGTCAGAGCAGTACAATGCTGAACAGACACTGCTTACTCACCTTGGCATCTGCTCAAACAAATGGCAAACATACCATATTGTTGCTGTAAGGTTTCCAAAAGCCTGTTTTTGACATCAAGTTCTGTTTTTAATTTGGATTATAAATCAAAATGTGTCATACTGATATTTTGTACGGCCAGGAATAGACCCAATGATTAGAAATTGGAAGGAAAATGTTGACGTTTGAAGGAAGTGCGCTCCTTTAATGCTATCCTGGTCTTTATTACTGAACTCAATTACAAACAAATCCGGATTTTGTCATATGACACCATGTTGTTCCAGTCTTGTAGGTCCTTCTGCCGTTTATTTGACTGCATCAAGTTGTTACATGCTCAGTCTGAAGGAAGTATTTACTCGTTTCCCTCAACAGTAGAAATAAGAAGTGTGGAAAATTATTATAAAATGATAAATAAAGAAAGACAGCCTTTACCAGGATTAAAGACATTACTGAGCATCACCCTCACATGGAGACTGTTTTCTTCCTCAGGTGATGGTGATGACGAGATTGCCCTTTACCCATGCGACGTCCTGGATGATGTGTGTGGCTCTGATGGTGATCCAGCTCCTTCCTCAGCCTTGGTGGAGGACCCGGCCTCTCCGTCTCTCTCCGATTACGAGTCTTCACCCCAGGATCCGCTGTCGTTCCAACACCAGAGCATCTTTTTACCTCAACAATATTTAACTGTTCCCTTAGACTTTGAACTACGAGAGTCAGCAGTTTCAGGTGGAGGCCTGGGCATCTGGAGCCGCAGAAGGGTGGCAGCCGGGGAGCGCTTTGGACCCTATGAAGGAGAGCAGCGGCCTTCTCTTCGAGACCCCAACCAAGGCTGGGAGGTAGGAAAACAGCAAATGAAGTCTCCATGTGCATAGTCCTCATGTAATCCAAAATTACGGCTTTCATGCACATAAATGGTGAATGTGTCGTAAAGAATTCTGTGAATGTTAAATATTGACACATGAGTAAAGGTATTTTGTACGGTGACGTCACAGTTTTTCATAGTTAAACACATTTTCTCATGTGCAACAGAGTAGCGTCAGTTTTGCTTCAAGTCATCACAAAAATTGCACTCACAGGTTTTTGTGCAACAGTAGTCGAATTCTTTCTGACAAGAGGGGTTTTCCTTGGCTGATGTACGCCAAAGCGTTCACATCAATATCGTTTTTATTTCCTCCCATGGCGTCATGTTCACATTTAGCGCATTGACCACAAGGCTGCTGGTGTCGCTTGTTGCCTAGTGATGTAATGTTCGCTCAGCGTTGCTGAAAGAAAGCGAGGCGAGTTTGTGCTCTTTACTCAATTAAAATAAAAAGCCATAAATATCTTTTTCATCCTGGTTAGGGACCCAATGCGGCTATTGGCAAATCACATATTGGTCAGGCGGCACAAAAAACAAAAATCGAAGGCTGGGTCACAGGACAAGGTCAAAGGTTGGATGTGATCTCTGTCAGTGTCAGGCTGCTTGGTTTTATGGAGCAGGATTCAGGGACCGGCAGAGAACCGGCCTCATTTAGTCTGTCAGAGTAGATCATCTTCACTTTGGATGGGAGGATTTAGCCCTTCGTATTCACAACTTTGTCCCTTTATATACGGGAACCGAGCTCATTAAGACACACTAACCGCACATTTCATAAAATGAAAAGTCACAGTTTAAAATAAAAAGATGATTCAATACAGCGTTAAGTCTCTCGCTAGAGTCTCTCTAACCTCTAAATCCATTTTAATGTTACACTTTAAAACCAACTGAGAACGTGTTGGTAAAGCATCAGCATTCGGCTCATATAAATAGTTTTGGCTTTGGACTGCTGCTCATTGGGCTTCAATCATGGAGCACTGCTCCAGCCGATCAGCTCTGACTCAGTGGTTTCTGGCACAAACCAAACAAAAGTAAATTTTTTTATCACTCTGGACTACATTTTCTCCAATAAACTCCCTTATTATCAACTGCCGAGTGAGACGCAATATATAAATGTCTCCTAAGTTGCACTCTGCATTCTTGCCCATTTTAGTAACAGAAAATGTTAATAAAAAAGTGTCTGCCCCCATTTACAGCTGGTTGAATAAGCTCTCTGGCTTATTCTTTTTCTCAGGGAAGAAAATAAAGGAAAACGAGGTTTCATGAATTTTAATCCTGTGGTAATTTATAGGAATCTCGAATAATAATACGTATTTGAAAAGCTGAGGAGGTGGGATGTGTGAGTGTGTATGGGGCAAGCGGGTGGGGGAATTGAGGGAAAAGATGGGATCCTGGTGAGGCAGCACTGTATCACGATGTTTAATTACCATCCTGACAGAGAGCCATAACTCTTTCCATTAAGTAAATAAGTTGTAAAGAATTTATGATGAAATGCCACATTATTCAGAATGGATATTCAGTGATGACATCCCTCTGCATTAAATATGGTAAACGCCATTAAGCCCTTCTGACCCTCCCCCCCCACCACCGCCCCCGACATTCACCAGTTTACCGCCCCTGAGCCATTGCATCCAAAACCCACCCACCCCCCTCTCCCCGCTTGTAAATTGTCAATATGCCAATAAGCCCACGGAGGGTCTGTAAAAATAAAATTGATATGGTAAATGTGAGTTAAGATAGATATGTTTGCTTTCATCATCAATTCCGCGCTGCGCAGTGAGGTGATGTCACCGACCGTGGAACACTAAAGTGGCGTTCCCATCTGGAGCATTTGATGGAGGGTCCTGTGTGGCCCAGGCCGGTCGTGACAGACTGGGGGAAGTTTGTCACCGGGGAGGCCACCGCTCCTCAGCTGTATCATCATAAATTTGGGGGCTTTATTCATAAAGGGGAAGAGTGAGTTACGATGTCCATAATGCTTTATGAATACAGGAATGGTGACTTATGGGAAAGATAGCTTCAGTAAATAAGAGGTAGAGAGGCAGCTGTTAGGGGTCTGTCAGGCTGAGGCGCTCACCTACAACGTTTGCAGAACGGCAGTCCTAGCTGTCGGTAGTTATATCCTCGGCGAGTGCGTTTGACCTGACACAAATCTATTAATTTTGTGTTTAATTCTGTGTAAGGTTTTGATCAATTTGTTCAGATGATGTCATTTATAACAATTAAAAAATACATTCATCGATTTAATATTATATATACATGAATAAATATTTCAAACCCAGATCTTTTTCTTTTGCATGCAGGATAATAGAGCACCCATTTAATTTGCTTCCACTCCAAGAAATTCAAATAGAATTTTGATCTTTATAGCATTTATGAATACATGTGTTTTATTTCATTTGTACCTATCCCAAACTATAAAATTAATGTCTTTAACTTAAAGCAAATGGAATAACATATTTCAGTGTGAAGTGAAATATAAGTGTCAATTCTCAAGTCTCTCTAAATCAAGTTCATGTTTAATTTAATCCCATAATTTCTTGTAAAATGTCATTAAAATTATAAGAATAAAATGAAAACCTATGAATTACAAAGCATTACATTCCAGCTTTCCTGTGACAGAACAAAAGTGAGGTGTCCTGCACTTGTTGGCAGTATTTGCATGTATTTTATGGTCTCAAAAAATGCTCTTAATGCCTGGATGCCCACCAGTCCATATTTTTCTGTCTCTCTCTGAGTTGTTGGGCACATTTAAATTCAAGCTCCATTTGTGTGTGTCCTCTTCTCAGCTGCAGCAACAATGAAATAGAGAGCTAGAGCCTGGGAGAGAGTTCCCCAAGATTCAATGAGCCATTGGGCTCACCCAAACCTACAGCCCCACAGGATTATGGGTCCTGGACTTAGAAAGCTGGGTGCCTCCTGCTGTAGCAGCAATGGGCGGAGCAAGTCAGGGGTGCAAGAAGGGTTGGGATGGTGAGTGGGGCGAGACGAGGGGGGACGCTTTGGGGTCTTTGTGCACCTCTTGAGTGAGAGGCGGAGGTGGAGATGGATGTGGAGGCGATAGTGTCGGTGGTAGAGTTGGTGGTGGGAGGTGTTGAAGGAGATTAGCAGTGACGGTGAATGGAAGAAGAGGATTAGGTGGCTGGGCAGTGCCTTTCCTGTCTCTGCCTGTCTCCTGAACCTCCTGGTCAGGAGAGGATGGGAGGATGGAAGGAGGCCAGGAGGAGGCCCATCATCAAGAATGGTGTCAGCTAAAAAACTTACATCTGAAACAGCCTGCTGAGAAAAAATACGATACCAGTTTTAACTGAGTGTTGTTGCAAAGTGTAGGTTTGGAAACCTTAAAGCTGACATTGAAACAGATATTTTATTTTGAAAAGTGAGCCAAAAAATCCTGCGGTTGTAGAGTTCGTACATGATTTGTCATACTTAGAAAGTTCACAGACAGTTTTCGAGCAGTTAAGCAAGTGTGGTTGAACTAAACTTTTGCCATTTTGCCATTTATACTTTCAATGTGAACCCTGGCACAGGTGGAGATTTTTGTGTATCTGTGTTGCTTTTGAGTCCACATACACTATGTGCATGTGTGTGCAAGACAGAATGTGGGAGTGTGGATGGAGGGCGTTTCGAGAGGGCGTGTTTTTTGTGCGCGGATAAGCCGCTGTCCTGAATGAATGCAGATGTCTCTGGCTGGCTGTCCGCCTGTCCCTTGAGCACTGATGGCCCGTCGCCTCTCCCTGAAAGAGCCACTCTCAGCCCAAGCCAAAAGCCCCTTAATCCCCGAGCCCCTGCCACATCCCATCCACTGTCAGCGGAGATGGCCCTGCCCTCAGCAGCGCTTAGAAAGGCAGGCGCTAGGGATGAACCTCTCTGTCACTCACACACCTCTCAATGGACACACATCATCACTTTTTCACATGCACATACACACACATGTAGTTTTTTGGTGGGAAATTCAAAGAGGGAAAAAGTCCTACAGCTGCAAAGGCGATGTGAATGGCGGTTGTCAATGCATTGTGTTGCGTGAACACAACGGCTGCGCTGACATCCTTGTGGGACCTGTTTTCTCTCATGAGAAGAGCACCAACCCGGTGACTGAGACACCGTGTCCAATAATGAAGGAGCCTGTCTTGGGTCTCATTGACACTTAGCGGAATGTCAAAGTGGACAAAAAAAGACCATTAGAATCAATTGTGTGTGACCAGGAGGTTAGACAGAATGTTCTGGACATGGTTGTGTTTGACTGCTCATGTTTAACAGGAGCTCCTCGATCAAGGAAATATAACCAGGAATGTTTCCTTCTTTGATTGTTAACTGTTTTCTATTACAGCAAATACAACTACACCTCTCACCTTATAAAAGTTGGGATTCATGGGTGTGTGAGCCTGAGGATGGATAATACATGAAGACTGGCACAATGGTTTTGGGGCATGAGATAAAGCCAAAACTTAGTAGAGAATTTTTTTTTTTCCTTTTTAAGTCATTTTTAAATCAAAAACCAAAAAATTCCACAGTTACATTCAGCCTGGTCATTGGCTTGGCTAGAAATTAACTCACCAAGCAAAGTTTATCTTTCATCCTGATTTCCAAATCAGTTTGAATGGAGAAGATAATGTCTGCTATGATTCTTGCTGTATGGAGTAGAAATTATTACACAAAGAATCTGTCTCATCAAGACTGGTGCTCCTTCTTTACCCCGTTTCACTTCATTCATTTAACTTCATCATAGTTAATTTAACATATTTTTTTCTTATCCTCAGTGCTGCAGTCACAAATCTTTTATTCATAGCGTTTTCTTTACATAATTCAAAGATGGACTTAATTTAATTAGTCCAACCACTTGTGAGTAAATATCATGTCCTTTCTTTTGCCTCTGGTGCGGAGTGCAGACCCTCCCGTTGGTCAAAGCATCCCATAATGCCTTCAGCAGCATGTGTCTGTGTTTGCTTTTGTCTCTCCTGTTGTCTGCAAGGGAGATGAGCCTGTTAGAGCTCCCAACTGGAGCTTGATTGTCTTGAACAGGAGTGATGTCCATTCAAAACCCCAAAGACAAAACGAGCAGGGGGTCCGTCTCCCTGCCTCTCAGTTGATTGGTAATCCCTTTCTTTGGGTTAATCTGTTGTTTGTTGGTGCTGGTTGAGGTTTGTGTGTGCATGTGTGTGCGTGTGTGTGTGTGTGTGTGTGTGTGTGTGTGTGTGTGTGTGTGTGTGTGTGTGTGTGTGTGTGTGTGTGTTTAATGATGTTCTAATCTCATCTCATGTGAGGGGAAGTGTGGAGTTGATGAGGCACATTCATAAAGAGAGTTAAGATTAAGTGTAAAATGCATGCAGGGTCAGTGAATTCCTCCACTTTGTTCAGAAGTGGCTTTACAAGTTTCTCATTTCCCCCCTCATTCCTTCACATACACACAACACCCCCCTTCCTCCTCCTCCTCCATCACCTTTTCCGTCTCTCGCCTCCTCCTCCCTCTTTTTCTGAGTTCCCAGCGGGGAGGGGAAGCTAGGTTAACTAACTGAACAAAGTCAGAGCGAATTGCTGAAGGACAAAGGCGGGCATAAGTAGGGGCTATGCCAGTTGGAAGGTGTAGCCGGCAGCACAAAACCAGGTGAAGGAGGCTCTCGTCAGGGGTCCGCCCAAGCAAGACAAAGGTCATGGGCCTCATTAGATCTGAAATAAATGGGAGGAGGTTGGGAAAAAGAAAGATGAGGAAGGAGGAGTTCACCTCTTTGAAAAGGTCAGATGGGGGGTACGTTCCTCTCATGATTATATCTGACCTCTAGGGATGCAAACAAAAATCATACTAGCTGATGGCTCATTATTGGAGTCCCCAAACTTGCATAGCATTCTTTGAGCTGAAAAAGAGGAGGCCAGACTGATCTGAAACACATTCATGGTAAACTCAATGACACAATGACAAACGTCTAGACAGTCTCAGATATAATAGAATTTATATGTAGGTGCATTGACTTACTGGCAGGGATATAAATGCTTCTGTCTTGTAATATACGTTTACATCATCTGACCTCAGCCGTTACTGCCTACTGAACAGTCTAGTCTGCAGAAGATGCACACTGCACAGCATGTTAGCTTCACTGTCACACTTTTATATCCGCAACAATTCCGCGACTAGATCATTTAAAGAGGAGAGGAAAAATAGAGACGAGAGAAGAGATTAAAGTTCATTATCTTGAATTGAATTCACCTCAAAGCATTTTTATAGTCTGAGTAAACTTTTCAGTAAAATGTAAAGCATCCTCTTTTTAATTTAAATGTGCTGAAAGGATTGCGGTAAGTTTAGCAAAAAAATTGACGGGAATGAGCGTGAGCTACTGACTCCACCCGGCTTTGGAACACAAAAATCACACACATCTCCAGCTGTCTACAATAAAGTTATATTATTCACTTACACACACACACACACACACACACACACACACACCTACACACACACACACACACACACACAGACACACACACATACACTGATGCATATGTTACTGCACACAAGATATGCCCTCTGTCAGATAGGAGTGAAAATGAGGGGACCCCTAAACAGCCTACAGGAAACAGAGGTGATGAATTCCGTGTGCGGGGCCACAGCACCGGGCCCACCGATATCTTATCTGTGGGAATTGATAGGGGAAGGACCTTCCTTTAAAACACATTACTGATTGTTTCCAAATGTCTTCCCAGTGGGGTTAGAGTGAAAAGGAGACCACGACTCAGGGGCAGAACTTGTAGGTTTTTTATTGGAAAATAGAGAAGGAACAGCGAGTCTCTCCTGACTTTCCTACTCTGAGTTGCTGCTAGCGCTTAACTACCAGTCAGATTGCATTACCCAGGCAGTAAATCTAAGTACCGGTTAACGCAAATAATCAAGAGCTAATACTGTTCTACGAAACCACTTTCTCTGTGTCTGTGGTCAGAGCTGCACAAACAAGCTCAGGCCAAGGCCCTCTGTCCTCTTAGCCTCTGCCAGACTCTCCCTCACTCTCTCACGGCTATTATAACTTACACACACAGCCACCTTTTACTTATGTATCCATGTGTCCCATATGGAGTGTGCACCTCTGTGTGTAATGTGTGCACATGCACATGTTTAAATCTCTCTTCTATCCCTGCGCTGCAGCTCAAAGGGTAATGGGACGCTGCAGTCTGTTTTGAGAGCTTATTACTGGGATAAGCTCTAAAAAAACGCAGGCCGGGCCATATTCAGCACAGTAATACCGGACACCTCTTCCAATTACGCTATATTGCTGCTTCGATTAGAGTGGAACAGATCCAAAACCAGATTTGAGAGCTGCCAGGTTTAAGGGAGAGAGAAAGCAGAAGCCCTGGGTGGCAGTAATGAGGTCTCAACCCCAACTTTGCGCTATTATGTCATAATGCTTTAATTCAAGCCATATGATAGGCTGCTGTGCACTCTCATGTTATTGCAAAGTCAATATTTGTGAGCCAGTCCTGTCTGTTGCCCTCTCCTCTCAGATGTGGCCTTCCAAGTAAGTGTAGAAAGCAAAAGATGTCAGACGAGGAAATGATTAATAGACGACCTCATCAGGTTGCTTGGGGAAGGTAGAGGATGTGAGGTGATGGCATGCTGCTTCCTTACAAATTATTAAATAATAAGAAAAATAAGAATGTAACTACCCCGCTGTACAAAGCCAGGAACCCCAACCAGCACACCTGGGACCTGCCTCTTACTACGGCATCACCTGACATTAAAAAGCAGGGTTTTCTGTCCAACTGTTTGACCAAGTGCCAATTAATTTAGAGCATATTCCTTATAATTTGTACAGTGTTTGAAGGTCACATCATAAATGAGCTTGGCTCTCGTATGTAATGGGGTTAATTACCATAGAAATAACCCAGGTTCGCATCCAAATAAATGATTATTTTGTAATTGCTTTGAGGTTGCATAATAATAATGCAGTCCATTAATTTTATGTCATTGCAAAATTATAGTAGGGGATGTTTTGCTATAGAGTAATATATAAATAAATAAATAAATATATATAATATATGTATAATATGTACACACACACACACACACACACACGTATATGGTACACATTGGCTACAAGGCGTATTAACTTTCAGTCTCTGACAAGCACTCTCTGAAGTTTACTCTCAGTGCTGCATTATATGCTACATATGCTGCAAATCAGACCTAATTTGAGTTCTGCAGAGTTACATTTCTTGTTTACACTTGCATCGACTGCAGGAATGTTATTCTAACTGCATTACAGCAGCTTTTGCTGGGTGTCTTTTTCATACCCAGCATTGTTCATTGTTTGAAGATGTAAATTGAGCAATAAAAAGGGAATGCTTATTGAATATATATCGGATTAGACGTCCTGCATCCTGAGCGCTCGTGTGTTTTATATTATATATTTTTTTAAACTTCAACACAGGGGCAGGCGATTGAGCCCCAGTCATGGCAGTCACCCCTAAATCCACAGATAGATGCAGCTCACTCATCCGGAGATGGTGGGGAACAGCTAGTGTTTCTCCTCCTGGGAGAAAGTGAAGGGGTTGTCGGGACAGGAATGAAAAAAGGGACTTAAAACATGCTTATGCACAGTGATTGAGGGGGTGGTCTGTGAAAAGATAGGATAGGCAAAACTAGACAAATAGACAGGGTGAAAACAAGAGTGATAGATGAGGCAGAGGAAAGACACGATGGATAAAGGGGAGACAAGAGTACAAGCCGAGAGACCAAATCAGTCACAATGAATGAAAGAGAGACAGAATGAACGAAGGAGGTGGTGAGAGAACTGCATGTCCTGTCTGAGGTACATGTCGAGGGAGACAGATTTCTCGGTGGAACGTTCCCAAGTGTCCCTTGCAATCTGTAATAGGATTTTCCAAGGCTACAGCAGGTAGCCTGCAAGGGAACTTTGTTCATCGGCGCTTACAGATAAGGGTTAATGCAGCCCAGAGGTTCCTCCACTATACAGGGCGCTCTGGGAGTCTGTCGCTCCCTCCTTGCCGGCCCAAGCTGTCAGCACCAATCCGTCACAAAGGATTTCTTCCCGCAAAACTCTGGCCATATCTGAAATCTCCGACAAACTAATTGTTGTCTTCAGTCTTGGTAAGCCCTGTGAAGTCATAACAAGTTAGCGTCTTCTGAACAGATGAGAATAAATTGCAAAATCAATTTCTCAGCTGAAATATACTTTGCCATCAACCCAAAACAAGGATAGGATGCCAAGATGGAACCAAACTCTGGAGCAGAGTGTGTCTCTTTCTCCGAGTTGTTCTATGGCTGCTTTCCTTTCCTCCTAGCCACTTTATGACAGGCATTGTAATATCTTTGGAGTTCTGGACAGCCTCTGATTGGACCTTACAGTGCTTCTTTCTGACCCTGAGTGACAGCCGGATCGGGTCCAAACACCGCCCATTACACAGAGCCATAAATCATCCTGCTGGCACTGAATTCCACCTCTTACCACCTACCAGTTCCTACAGGGGACAGAAGACTTTGTGGGATTCACACATCCAGAACTTTGAGGATTCTCAAGAGCATTTTGGGTTGAAGAGTCTTTGTTTCTCTTTACAGCTGAACGCCAACTAATATCTACTGAATGTAAACACCTGTTGAACTGCATGCCTTGATCCCATCAGCCACTGTTGATATACATCACCATGGAAACTTCTCATTGACGTTGCCATACCAAGATAAAGTCATTAGCCTTCATATCAGCAGGAGCCCAACTTCGTGATTTCATCACTGTGAAGTGATGTGTGAAGGATCATTCTGCCAGAGCCGCGGCGGCCCTCGCCGAAGGTGGCCTCCCTCCATCCCCACCGCCCTCCTTTACATTCCTCATTTCCACCAGTCACCATCCTCCCTGTGTGTTTGGATGGCTCCACCTCACTGTCAGCCTGTGAGGGACGGCTGTTTTCCTTACAGGCCAGATCAAGACAGGAGATTGGCCCCAGGGGGCCTCAGGATGTGAAGCTTCTGACACGTCCCGTAAATCTGGAGTGTCCCATCTCTACTGCTCGATCTGCACGCAGCAATGAGAACGCCAATGAGGCGTGAGGATGAACATTCCTCCAGCCGTTCTCACACACAAACCCCAGGGTTTTTCTTGGAGAGTAATACTTCTCTGCCTCTCTTGACTCGTGAGCTGTCCACCTCAGCAAAATGTCTGTCTTTCTACCCTCTGTAAAATAAGTCCCTGAACCCCAAACCCTTTGGCCAGAAAAGGTTTCACAGATACATTGCTTGCTTACTGTATTTTCTAATGTTTGTGTTAAATGATGAATATGAAACAGTGTGTTATTCTAGTGCCTATATGACGATGAGTTATAAATTGCCTGTGTTGATACACTTAATTCCCATAGTCCTCTGCCATGTGTGTCTCAATCTAACTGCATGGAGGTGTCAGAGCTTCACCTACAGTATCAGACAAATTCATATCCTTCCACATGCTGCATTGGATATCGTGTTAGTCCCATGTGAGACTATTTGGACAATAGTTGTTTATGCATATTCATTTTGAACGGTTGTCTACAAACTTCATCATTCCATGGGACTGCCCATGTCTCAAATGACCTCAAATGAATTTTTTTTTAAATGAAATATTTTTAAGAAATATGTTGCCCATGTCTTCCTGATTGGAAGTTGCATTCATGGTCTGAGCAACTGTACGCAAAGAGATGAAAGTAGACTGACCAATAAGTACAGCATCTTTCCTCCACAGCGTCAGCCACGTTAGCCAGATTTTTCACCCAAATGGAAATGCAGCCTGTCATTTCCCAGCAGCTCTGTCTGTCCAATCTGTCACATCGCGCCAGTGGACGCCCAAATAGGCCTGCCACACTCACTGTCATCTTAGTAACGTATGTCCCATCGTTACCATAGAGTGGGCCAAAGAAGCACTCAGGTCCACTTTCTCCCCTACTCATTTTTTTTGCTCCCTCTTCCAACTCTCATAACCACATCTCAGTGATGAGCCTTTTAGACCTCTCCAGGTGTGTGTGTGTGTGTGTGTGTGTGTGTGTGTGTGTGTGTGTGTGTGTGTGTGTGTGTGTGTGTGTGTGTGTGTGTGTGTGTGTGTGTGTGTTGGCGGGGGGGTTTCTGGCAATATGTATTTTTGCAATGTGCAATGAATGCTTACTCCAGATTTCCCATTGGGAGTCAAAAGCAGTAGTATAATAGGAGGAGCGGTTAGGTGGAATAAATTGTGTCCTGGACTGGTAACGTAACAGCCATCATAAATAATGTAGACCTATTTTAAGGGGCAGATGAGGCATTAGAAGCTATTTACACTGCAAGAGCCACGGCTATCGATCAGCGTGGGACGTCCCATAGATAAGAATGGGATGATGTCATGGTTATTTATGGTTATTCCCAATGGAAAGACGACGAAAGGGATTTTGGGGCGACATCATCATCAGTTTTTTTGGGGTGTGCGGGGCGTGATGCATTCTGTCATCAGTGATACAATCAGTAGGGCGGTTAAGGGAGGTTAAGCTCAGCAATAGCATGCCTGTGACGTACACACACATTCAGGCATGCATGGACGCCGGACAGCTCGACCTGCACTCACACAAACATGCAAAGACAAATGCGACCGGTGCTACTGTATTAGGGTTCATAAGAAGTAGCGCTGGCTCAGATGAGATACAGTACATCTCTGTCTCCCTGCACCACATACATATAAAGAGCATAATAAAAGACTGATTCTCCACTGGTGTGCTGTGAAGTGAGCCACAGGCCAAATTCAATATGAGTCTGAGACTGAATTACCATTCAGGGATCACTGGTCAGGTCAGGCAAATACATGAACCTCCGTTTTGCCAGATGAGATTTTAGAAACTGTGAGATATGGAGACTGACTGAAGTGCAGCATGGGATTTGACTGGATGTCGTGCATACTGTAAAGGGAGATGAAAAGATGGAAATGCATCATGAAAAAGAAATATGTGATATCTTACTTACAAGTGAAGCCACCGGTCACCTATTACAGCAGTCTGGCTCTTAGCCTTGTGACATGCGAATGTGTGGAGCAACAAGGGAAAAATAATCTGCTGTATAGGCTGTTAATCATTTTAAAATTAATATACTTAATATTTTACACTGTCTAGTGATACAGTATGGGCCACTGAATGCATATCCCGACTAATGTTGGTCAATGTGGACTGCAGTATCCCCTTTTTATCCACATATTTTATTATAGTGCCAAAGGAAGATAACTCATTATCTGATTAAGTTCAAATCTAATTTTGTTGTGTTTTACATTAAACAACACTATATTAAATTTGTTTTGCTCAATTTTCATCAATATATGCTTAATTCTAAAAATCTTTTCAATTTTTGACCTTTTCCATCGATTGAAACATTAAAACAACTAAATGTATTTTCACGCTGGCTACTGACTTCACGTTTAAACACAAATAATAGTAAAACAACATATATACTGTGTATATACTGTATATATATATATATGTATATATATATACATATATATATAAATACACATGTATGTATGTGTGTGCATATGTATATATTTATGTGTGTATGTACTGTAAGTGTATATACAGTGGAGGAAATAAGTATTGTGGAGTTCAACAACTTTGTCCCTGACATCTTTTGACTGCTCTTTAGTCTTGGAGATGGTGGAGTTTTGCAGAGGCAGGTGACTTTTTATACAGGTGACAATTTGGAACAGGTGTCTGTCATGCAGGTAATTACTTCAGTGAGATGAGGAGTATGTCTATGGTCTGTGGGGGCCAACAATGGTCAAGGTTGGTCGGGGATCGAATACTTATTTCCCTCAATGACATACAAATTAGTTTTTATTTTTTATTTCATGTAAGTTTCTCAATATTTTTTAAATATTCTTTCTGTAACTGTTAAAATAAAGCTGCCATAAAATCCGAGACTGTTAATTTATTTCTTAGTATGACAACTGCCAAAATCGGGAGGGATCAAATATTTATTCCCTCCACTGTATATACTGATACATACATACTGTACATAAATACATATATATGCACACACATACATATGTGTGTATATATATGCAGTATATACGTACACACAGTATACAGTATATATGTAATTTTACGATTATTTGTGTTTAAACGTGAAGTCAGTAGCCAGCGTGAAAAAAAGTTGAATGTTTTAATTGATGGAAAAGGTTTAAAAAAAATTGAAAAGATTTTTAGAATTAAGCATATATTGATGAAAATTGAGCAAAACAAATTTAATATTGGGTTGTTTAATGTATTTTTTATTCTTTTAACTGTTAAAATAAAGCTGCCATAAACATACAAGACTGTTCATTTATCTGTTAGTATGACAACTGCCAAAATCAGTGGGGGATCAAATACTTACTTAATACTATTTCCTCCACTGTATATGTATATGTATGTATGTACATTATATACCCAACACACTTCACTGTGCCATAAGCTTTAAAAGTGGTTAAAGACAGAAGGGTAGAACTACAGAAAGAGAGACTCCCTGAGCTGAGGGAGGTGTGGTGGGGTAGTGGAAAGAGGAGAACAAGAGGGGAGTAAAAGCTGGCACGACTCCACAGTGTTTTCTGTCGCTGGCCCCTCTGAGCAGGAACATTATTGTGAATATTAGTTCAGAACTTCTGGCACCCATCCAAACACCGGCCTCTGTCTGTGCAAGAGGGGGGCATAGCAGCAGGGTTCAAGTCCCATCACATACGCACACACACATACACACATACACACACACACACACACACACACACACACACACACACCACGATTGCCATTAACCACCACCCCCATCTTCTCGGCACACTCTAGACTAGAAAGGCTCCACAACAACAAGATGTGTGGAGCCTCAAGTCCTGCCCAGCCCTGATAACAAGTCCCAGCTTTTATAAAAAATAAGCAAACACATGTGGCTGTTTGATGTTCCTCTTATCTGTGCTAACTTTAGAGAGTTTCTCCCACAAGATCAAATTCAGCAATTAATCTGCTGGCTTTTTTTAATGAAATATTATTGAGCAAAAGTTTTGCTCAAACTCAAAAGCTCACAGACTGGTGTTGTTTTTGCGCACCAGTGGAGTTTCCAGCAGGCTTCTTTCATGCCCCTAATGAGAGCGTGGCTGAGAAGTCTGCTGAACTCTACAAGGACTTACTTTGGCCAGAATTTGTGTGAAGTTGTGCGGTTTGTCTTGTATGAATATTGACATATACTATGAAGTGATTAATGTGTATGTCCTACTAAGGCTCAAAGATCCACATGGTTGCCACACAGAGACAGATTAGACGGATTTCTTTTTTTTCTCAAAAATACATTTCATTATTTCTAAATGTATATGAATATGACTCAAGGTGATATAAATATAGTTTAAGAAATGCAAGGAAAGATAAAACGGTATCGCTAGAATCGTGATGCCTCCTTGGGATTTAATAGCTAAAAGCAGTGATGCTAAAGATTATGCACATAGCGGCCTGGCACAGTGTCGAACCACGAGGAAAACACAAAGAAGGAGAAGTCAGAGTTGGGAGCTGTGGAGAGGGCACCTCCCTTGCAGGGCAGGAGGAGGAGGGGGTGCTGAAGGGACTATTCAAGAGGTACAAGGAGACACAATGCAAAAAAGGGTCAATGGTGGGTCAGTAAAGTCCATGAACTGCATCATGCAAGTGCTGGCAAGCAGCAGTGAGATTGCAGGACAGGTGAGCTGTTAGCTTTATCCAGTGGTAACCGATGACATCCGTGTTTATGTTCACCCTCTCCAACGTACATCACAGATCTGTGTCTGCTTTCATTTGTATTCACATTTATGTATTTATTTAAAGATTTAAAAATTTATTTTGAAGTGAAGACATCTGACGGGGTTTATTAGGTCTTTTGACAAGGCCATCTCAAAGGTCATGTATCTATAAGTACTTCTTTGACCTGTCACCCATGACCCCACAGCCTGCCAACACAACAAGGGGCTTAGAGAGGTGTAACCATGGTAACATACACTCATGGGTCAGTGAGGGGACAGATGAGACGCATATATGGCGTGCATAGTATTTTCCTATTCGAATGATCTGAGTGTATGAACGTGTGTTTTTTAGGTTCGGTAGGTGTGATCCCTCAACCAATAAGAGATAACACTGAAGTCTCTTCTGCAGTTTTAAAAAACAACTCCCATCACCAAGGGGACTGGCAAGATTGACTCCTTAGGCTCTCAGGTCTCTATCCCATCCTGCCTTGGGGGAGGAGAGGTTTTGCCTCTCACCCTCTTTTGTTAGAGTATCCCTGTAATAAATCTGGATCTGGTAAATAGCCCATGAATAAAGGCAGATTTTATCCTTGGTGGCACAAGGAAGATTTAGTGGGCAGAGGCTGCGTCGCCTCTCTTCTGAACAACTACAAAGTGGTCACTCAGCGAGTCTTAAGAGGCATAAAAAGCTCACGGTAGTTCATTAAATCTCCAGCATGAAGATGGGACCGCTGCGGATGTGATTTATGGTAGTCAGGTGCATATAGTGGCGGTGGCACTCAGCTCCACCTCTCATTCTCTGTCTGTCCCGATGAGGAAATAACTAAGCATGCTGCGCTATTTATCGGCCACATAGTTGGGAAATTCACAGACAGACGGGGAGGATAAAAAAAGACTTGAATGAATTAAATAAAGGGTAACAAGACTGGTGTTGTTATTTTTTTACCCAGTGATCCTTTTTTTTTTTTTTTTTTTTGTCTTCTGAATAAATGCAGGGAATCGTTCCACCATCTTTAAACAAGGGCAATGGCGAGTTCTGTTTGACCCTCGTGAAGAGTACGTCGAGGACACACAGGGTAAATGAGAGTCAGAGGTCAAAGCAGAGCATGATCTTTGCACTCTGAAGTTGGTGGACTCACCCTAAGTGGTGTTCGGGTTTGTGTAACCAAGGAAAAATGGAAGAACTGTCTTTTACTGATGACTTGAAATGGTTTTGCTGCAACTTTTCAGGACATTTGAGGTTGAATATTTCCAGTAATCCAAAACATTAGAATCACAATGCATTCTTGCAGTAAATCAAGTATTAAAGCATGTGTTTTCTACATTATGTTATACATATTCATCATATGTCTCTGGTTTCCTTGTATGTTTTGTATTCGGACGAGATACCGAATCCAGCTGATAAATGGCTCTTGGAAACATTTTCTCTTTAACTCCTCATCATTGCAATAATACCATGCTGTGCATGTGATGCACAAATGCAAGCAAATCTCTGCCTCTTTCGCTGTTTTTACTCTGACTTTGCTGTAATCACTTCACCTTATTTTCCAGTTGAAGTAAGAAGTCACGCTGTCACCTTGAGGCATTTGCTGCCGAGTGACTCAAAGATAGGGAACATTAAATATTTGTTTCTAGATTCTTCCATTCTTTGTGTCAGTGATAGGGCTTTCACTCGCTCTGATCTGCATTTGTCTTGTTCAAACATTCACACGGCAAAACCAGAGGCAGAGACCTTAGATAGAAAGTGTAGCGTGTGATATTGTCACACTCACGAAGAATATTTGATAATGTTGTTATGGAAATGAGTTATGTTTTGATATGTGTCCAGATTGTTTCGGAAAATCAGAACACTTTCCGCATCGCAATGCTCGATGGGAAAGGTCTCATGGAAAAAGAACCACTGAATAAACTTCTTTAACAGTAGTGTCTTTTCATGAGTTTCATTAATGCACTTTAATAAAAAGGTGTACACTGGGTACTGAGCAGACAATCAGCAATTGGAGATAATAGAAAAATGTTCTTATCACTTCGATAAAAATCCCTCTCATATTTCCTCCACATAGTTCTCCTGACAGCATGTTTACTTCTCCAAAAAAAATCCCTTTTAAAAAGTGACCACACAAACTTGTACTATTTACGCCATCGTTCTTCTATCCATTCCTGCTTCTGATTTGGAAGGTCGAAGCGAAGCAAATCTGTTAATCTCTGCACTGAAGGACAGCATAAGGGCAGATAAATGCCATTTACCGTGGGAGTACTGAACTATGACTCTCCAAATAGGATGATTTAGTTTTGTATTAATCAAATTCAGAAATGTCAAGTTTCCCTAAAGATGTAGGGTCTGATCAGTGGAAGCTGATGTCCTTATAGAGACGTAATGAGAATGGATCTGCTGCTGCCCAGTTTGTCTGCGTGTCCCGACGTGCCGCCCTGTTCAACCACTTATGAAAGACACGAGAGGAGAGTGCAATATGCTCTGGCCCTTAACACAAAGATAATATTCACTGTTTTATCCACCTCAGTCTGACAAATGACTGTCATTAATCAGCAGCCTGAAGGCCTTGTGTGTGTGTGTGTGTGTGTGTGTGTGTGTGTGTGTGTGTATGTGTGTGTGTGTGTGTGTGTGTGCGCATGTGTGAGTGCATGTGTGTGTGTAAGTCATAAAGAAATAGGTAGGATAGAGGTGAACACAGGGCATGTGCCTTTCTGGGTATTTGTGCAAGGATGAAAAGCAAACACATTGGGACACCACACAGATCAGATAAAGGACGTTCATTTATTGGCTTGCATAGTCGGTTGCTCATAACTTAGGTTCACCTTCGTGTTTTGTGTAAAAATGTGCAAAATTGTGCAGAATGAACAGAGTAGAATCGAGGAAGTGAGATGGCAAACAGACAAAAAAAAAGCGTTATAAGGATCTAAAGAATGTACATGAAGGACTAGCATGACAACAGGCCAGTGTGACGGTCAGAACATGAGGTGTCAGAGAGGAAGAGGGCCTTTGTGTGAATGAATGCAACTCGCCCTTCAGTGTTATCATAGGGATGGGTAATTAATCACAATTGTGACAAAATACACAGTCACCGATAATCACACACTCAAGTGTACACACAGATACACGCTATATAAATGTAAGTGGAATACAAATGTTCTGCCCGTACTTTCACAAACAGTCCGTTGTGAATCAGGTTGTTGTGAGGATGATTTAAGTAGCTCACCTGTTGTAGATCAGAGCAGGAGTGGTTCCAGGATCCACACCTTTAAACTCTCCGTTTAATCATTTGTTTGAATGGAAATAATAATTTATATGAGATGAATTGTAGTTATTAACTTCTGAGATAGTCACAAACTCAAACATTACCCGGTTACAAAGACTCCTAACATGACAATAATATTAAATTATCATTGATAAATTTAGACGTTCTTAGATTCATTTCATCCATGTTCCTGCAGCCCTAAAACGGGTCTGAACGGACCAGGGGTAGAAGCTGAGTGCTGGTGGCCTGCAACGCTGGTATCCTACACAGAGACTCTACTTTCTGAGCTGGCTCCCAGCCCTGGTCCTTCCCTTTGGCCTCAGTCTGGCCTCAGTCGGGGGCCTGCTTTTCTCCAGCCCTGCCAAACCTCCACCACTTCCCTAAGGAGCATCACAGCATCTCAGATCTGTACCACTGCACTGCACGCTGCCAAGTACACACTCTAGCTGCCCAACCAAATGCATGCATGACCTGACAGACACACTGCCCTGACTGTGAGCGGAGACTAACCTCAAACACATGCTACCTCCTCCAATGACCTTGTTTTTCTTTTTGCATTTACGACCCGATTCTCATATTTATATTTACCTCCATCTGTTTCTGTTTCTAACCCCGTTTCTCACACGCATTCAATCCAGAGTCATTTGACACGGATTGTCTTTCATACGCACTCATGCCAATGAAAGAACAAATTGCTTTATGTTGTGTTGACCGTTGTCATAGCGAAGTCTCTTACAGTCCTCGTTTTCAACTCTCTAAGACCTTTTCTTCTCAGTGTCCTCGTAAGTGAAGGGAGTTCTTTCATTTGCTTGTGTCCGAGTTGAGGCAAAGGTCCCATCTTTCCCATATTTTGTTGCCCTTTTTTTATCTTTAGAAATAGAATTTACATCTGAATCATATGGCGTTTGCTAGTTTTTGCATTTGTTTTAGCAAAATCATTGTACAAGATTGGATGTTTTTCCAAAATTGTGATTAAAGATTATTAACAGATTATCTCAGAAATCTAACCATGTTTCCCAGTTAGGATCCAGCAGCTTGTCCCTCTTGTTTGGATGTGCCTCTGTCTAAATTTTTGTCTTGCCATCTTCCCTCCTGTCACGTCTGAGCCTAAGTCTGAACTGGGAAATTCCCACCAGGGCGCAGCCTGGTGCCGGAGCAGCGCTGCAGCAGCTGAGCTGTTCAGCATCAGGAGCCTGCGAAGTTACATTAGAGGTACCAATTCCTGTCAAATGGCTTATTGGACCAGGCAACATGGATATAACATCAGCATAATGAAATACAATACAGCATTAAGTAAGGTAATAATACAGGTTCTGACATGAACACTCTTATTCTCCTTATTTGCTGCACCATCTTTTGTGATGGTGTCCATCTGTCAGCCGATGTCCTGCGTCCTCCACATGTGAGAGCGTTTAACAAGACTGTAGCCGTTGTGTTTAATAGCCCTAGCGATGATAATTGTGGGCTGTGTGATGGCTTGCTCGTTAAAGCCGTCGCAGGAATTCAGGCCCGTAATTCCAGCTTGTTAGGAAAACGCCGATCAGGAGCATTTGGCAGAGCTCAACGTCAGTGCGTCTTCACTGTGGTCATGATCTCCAGGGCCGCCATGAAAGTCCCCCACCCCCTGGAAGTACAGCAGCAGCAGCAACCGCCATTACATTAAGCAAAACCATGCAGTCCTCACTATTTATACTACATGATGTTTTCATTTTATTATGTGAAGGCACGTGGCCTTCGTCACAGCAGTTTTAGTCACGTTTGGTAATATTTTTACTTGCTGTTTCCAGTTGTGTTTAAATTCTCCAAATTTTACTTCACAGACACAAGAAATACCTGAATTTGTATAATAAGGTCATACACAAGATATGTTATATTTGTCAGGTTTAATATTGCTTTATTTTATTACAACATAAGGCAACGTATTTCAGTCACATTTGGGCAAAATTGCAAAATAAAGATTGAATTCTTTTAAAAGGTTTAAATATCTTAAATCCTGAAAAGGAGGAAAGTCGCTTCCTACTTTATTTCCAAATAAAATTTGCATTTGTTTTACCTCGTGTGTCACTCTTTGAGAGTTTTAGTCAGAGCCAGGTTTAGCCAAGCCTGGAAGTGGATGCTCTGATGTGGCCTCCGTCCCTGTGAGGGGGTGCCTCTGGCTAGTGTATAATTTAAGATTTCTGGTGAGCTAAATAGCACTCTAGCTCAATAGCCATCAATATGGTCGCTTGTAAAAATGTGTCTGGGACCATTTGGTGGCTGGCTGGCTTGTTAGGTGCTGGAAATATTTGAGGCAGGTGGTGGATGGCCAAGGCCAAGGTCCATATGGATCTGATCACAGAACAGTAGTGGCAGCTTATGGGGTTTTGTTGCTTTATTCCAGCACTTGGTGTCTCTCTAGTTCCTTGAGTCAGTGGTTCTGTTTCTGTGTGAGTTCTCATCTAATAATCATACTGGTCTCGTGGAGGGTTTCTGTCGTTCCCTCTGGCCTTTCATGTTTTCCTTTTTACTTAGTAAATATATCAAAATGTAATTGTATATGCAGTTGCACAACTTTGATGAGTCTGCTTCATACTTGAGCTTAATGTTCTCAAATCCTCATCATCTCAGAGCAAGCTTTACAAACTTTTAAAAGCAGTGTCATGCTTTCAAATATACTAAATGAATCCCGTCTTCCCTCTTTGTCTCCAACCTCAAATATTTACTGTTGGCGTTGTCCGTTGCGGCGGGTGAGGGAGCGGCTGTCGGTTGGAGGAGCACAAAACTCTGCCGTATACCTTGGCCAGAAAGGCAAAATGTGGGACCAGCTCTGCCCAGCCCCGAGGGCCCCGAGCGTGTAGCCGGGATGCTTAATTGAGAGCTCAACGTGACATTGAGCGCCAGTAAATTACAATGTGCTGGCCAGGCAAGCTAGAGAAACCTTCATCTCAGCAGGAGTCATGCAAACATGTGCTGTGTGTGTGTGTGTGTGTGTGTGTGTGTGTGTGTGTGTGTGTGTGTGTGTGTGTGTGTGTGTGTGTGTGTGTGTGTGTGTGTGTGTGTGTGTGTGTGTGTGTGTGTGTGTGTGTGTGTAGTCGGCTGCTGTTACGTTCTGTAAGTGTTCTTTTTGGATGATTAACATTTGTGTCTCTATTCATTGATAGAGCTTTAAAATTCAACTGAACTACCCACACCGCTTTGAGTTGTAGTGTTTAGGTGAGCCCCTCCTACACAACATCATAAAATGATCTCTTTTTAGCCTTTTTTTTTGGGGGGGGGGGGGGAATTCTGTTTGTTTTTGGAGACATCCACCAGATGATTTAATTGTAACACGACTGTTAAACTCTATAATGTTCACCATGCAGCATTTAGCATTAAAATGTTGTGATTTACTCAAAGGCAATCCACTTTTTAATAGTAAAAAGGGCAAAAAATTAAAAAAAAAAACCACAACAGGTTACTGATCAAACCAAAAAAACACGAAATAACACTGTAACGTTTAATAAAGGTGTAGCACAGTTTTTGAGATGTGATGTGTGCGTCCGCATCTTTGCAGGACACACACCTATGCACAGGACCACGCTCTACCGCAAACACATCCACACACAGACACACATTCATGTATACAGGCTTGTCACTCAAGCCGTGACTGTTTATATTTAGAACTTGTAATGAGTGTGATGTCATTTCATCGTGCTCCTGAGAACAATCTGGCAATCTGGATACTGTCAATCACTCAGTGCCTGCAGGCATTTGTAGACTGGGGTCGTTGTGTGCATGTGTGTGTTTGTGTGCGTGTGTGTGTGTTTCTGTAAGGAGGTCGGGGGGTAGATTTTGGAGGATGTCTGTGCATGTGTTAATTTGGTTTCGAGGTTATGATGAGCAGCTCTTAAAGAAAGTCTCTACATATGAGCTGCACATGGCGCTCATGGGCTTCATCATTCTCACTTCATCACCACAGTGACTGCACTCTCACAACACGCCGAGACACACACCCACTGTCTACAACACTCCTTCACGTGTCCACGCTTTCCTCTCCACACACGCATACGTAGGCCTACCTGTCACCCTCATGCACAGCTGCTGCATGCTGACAATGCACTCTTTCATTTACCAACAAACGCCAAAAAAGAAACCACTGGGGAAGAAAGGAATCATAGCTTGTCACCTGGTTTCCCCCTTTTTACATCCTTAACATGCTGTAGAAAATAGAAGGATGTAAATGGATGCTCACAAAAATGATGCATTGAACGCATGAAAATTGTGTACATTTGCACTTCAGTAATTCACTCTGGTTTTGTAAAGGACATTGGGCCTTGTATTCACTTCATTTGGCACCTTCAAACTCTGCAGGTGTGCATCTGTTGCTGGAAAAGACTAAAAGTGTAATGTCTGCTCTGGTGTGATCTGCACCCTTTGCTCATTAACATCATATTTTAATAATTACTGATGACTTTCCTGGAAGTTATCCCACAGAGCCTGGGGCAGAAAAGAAGGAGAAATATTGTCAATGAAGTTTGCGAAGCGGGCTACGAAAGCAGGAGACTACAAAGTGACCAGCCAAGCGATTGCCGGTGTCCTTGCTCTTTTTGTCAAGTGCATGTTAATGCATTAATTGAATGCAAAATAAGAGGAAAGGGCATCCACTTAAATGGCTAATTAAAATAATGAGGAAGAAAAAAAAGCATGTAGTGCTGTGTCACTATTGATTAATTCATTCATAAAGAATGAGCGAGCACAGCGGGTGCGGCCCCCTGACAGCCCCTTCACTTCATCGTGTTATGAGAAGAAAAAAAAAAATGGTGGTAGACAGGAGGCAGACAGGCAGAACTTTATTCACCTGCCCAGTGACGCCAGAAAACGAACAATATCATACTATAACCACTCCTGATTGATCACAGCTTGTTATTGTCATTAACTGTTCATATAAAGTCTCTTTTTATTTAAAATCCTATCAAAAGCGGTGTAACTGAGCTCCATCATTTCTACTTGGTGCCTGGTTTTACCCACATGTAGGTGTTAACTACAGTCATTTAACATTCAAGCATTTCCATTGCACCTTCCTCTGAAGGTGACTTTGAATGAAATGTCTGTTTGAGTGTTGTTATCAGGTCATTTGTATGTGTCCTCGGTCTTTGCGTTCTCTTACAGACAGATTAGATTCTGATTTCCCCCCCCCTTTCCTGCGTTTCGCTCCCAGCGTCACGTCCCTGCTCTGAACAATGTCGCACCTCACTTCCTTGTTTGATTCTCAAACATGTGAAGAGTACTAATGTGTTCGACCCGTATCAGTTCACTTTGTTCTTAATGCCTTTTTCTCATGCTTCTCCAATAACAATTTGTCTGCTTTTGTGTATGTGGGATGTAATTGCTTGACACAAAAAGGATATAAAAGTCTTAATTTTCCATCGTGGACGATGTCTTCCTTCTTATTCACTAACTTTTTTTTAAGCTGGAGTTGATTATTGAATCACAAACTCACACAAAACCTTGTCTACTTTTTTTTAGATGTCTTCAGAAAGTCTGAAATGTTCCACCTTTCATTTTCCTCGTCTATATATTTCAACCCCTGATTTTTTTTAGTGCCAGCAGGGACGGGGCGGCCCGAGCTCGGACAGACTTTCCCTGCTCCCCGCAGAATCAAAGTCCCATCAATCATGTTAACATGTTAATTAGTGGGATTTATTTTATTCAGCAAAAATAACAGTGAGGATCCCATTACAGAGACTGGCCTGAGGGCTGTGTGTGCGTGTGTGTGCGTGTGTGTGCGTGTGTGTGTGTGTGTGTGCGTGTGTGTGCGTGTGCGTGTGTGTGTGTGTGTGTAAATGTATGAATCGGGGGTCCTCTGAGGAAGACCCTCTTTTCTGCGTAACACCTAATTTCACTCAATGACAGACAGTGAGAAATGACAATACATCTGTGGTTGGCCAAAAAAACTGAAATCAATGTAACGTTAGAAAATGTAATGTTAGAAAATGTAACGTCATCGTAGTACAACAAACAACATCACATTTCCAATAAATCAAGTTTCAGTCACTTAATAAATACAAGCAGAAATGTAAATTAACAGCTTCTTTTATTGACTAACGTTCTCAAGTATGAGAGAAAAGGTCTGTCCAGATACAACTTAAGATTTACACTCCACTGCTTACTTTCAGCGTCTAAATGAGATTATCAAATAATACCCAGTGTTCAAATTACACCTGACAGTCTATGATAGGTTTTGTGTTGCCTGAACAGCAAAGACATGGACTGTATTACAGCCTGGTTCAGATGCATGATCTTCCTGTGTGCTCATGGTCATTCTGAGGTGAGGACATGACATTGAGTATCATTCTATGCTGTTATAAGTCTAGCTGTAGATGTAGACATGTTATATGTGTGCCACTATGGTCTTACAAGATATCCCTACAGCTGAAATTTCAATTCCGTCTCACTTCTGCTCTTTTATTAGCCAAAAATCAGCTACTGCTAAGAATAAAGTAATTTTCCAATGAGCACATATGTTTAATCAAAATTAAATTATCCAGCTCTGACGCTTGAATTATTATCTGTACATGTGGGATAAAATGTCCCGAATGAGTTTTAAGTTTATAAAACCAGATAGAAGTAAAAGTTGGACTGAGTTTGTCATTAAATTAGCTGTTCCCTTACTTAATATGAAATTAGAAGCAGAAATGAGTGAAATCTGAGCTGGAGACGTGTTGGAACTCCTGACGCAGCTGTTTAGGACAACCGGACACCCCCTAAAGAGTCTTTTCTCCCCCTTTAAGACTACATGCTTTTTTCAATCAGTGTTCCATCACACAGGCAGGGCGTGTGCCACTGACACATCAAAAAGGAGGTAAAGAGAAGGAGACAGAAACAGGAGCTGGGAATCCGATCCACCTTGTCTTTATCTGGCTCCGTAAAACAACACCACGCTCCGCGGCCATTCACCTCGCCAAGGATGTGCACGTGTGCGATCACACGTGCGTCTCGGTTTAAAGTGTGTGCGTGTGCATGCGTGTGTTTTTGAATTTGTATATGGTCAAGTATTCGTGTGAATGAAAGTGTGGCTGTGTAAACAGTTTTTGCAATGTTTTTTTTTTTTTGTATTTAACACCATGTGTGTGTTTGTATGTGTGTGTGATGTAAGTGCAAAGCTGTTTGATTGTTTCACCACCTGTGCCCTCCGTGTCCGCAGATTAGTGCCTCCCACCCTGACACTCAAATCAAATACAGCTCAGGTTTCTCAGGTGTCTTTTGTGTCGGGCATGTTAAGCGATTTTTAAAGTGGCCCTATCTGGTTTCTCCTCCGGGCGAAGGGGTCAAACTCTCGCTGCTCCTCTCCATTTCTAGCTCTCTCCATTTGCTGTTTCTTTGGTGAATGCAAATCAGCTTCCTCTTCTTTTTTTCCCCCTTATGAATATGCAAGCAATTAAAGCTAAAAGAAAAGAAAGTACAACTGTCAAGACTAGGAATCATGTATCGACATTTAAACACGATTTTCCAATTAGACGTTATTTCATTGCTTGACTGGAAGACCCCCAAAACAATTCATTTGCTGCTCTCTCGTCTTCAGGCTCACTCTTCATTCAGTGTTTAACTAGCATCCTATTTGCATAGCTGAGAACAGGGGGTGGGGGTGGGGGGGGGGAATGTGGCTAACGAAGTGACCTGCAGAGTGCATGGATGGAGACTTGCCAAGTAACCCCCTGCATGCACCCACCGCTTACTCCCAGTCATCACCACCCCCCCCACCCCAAGCACATCGATGAGGGTACCCACTCTAAAAGCTCACAAATTCTGCTCCTTGTGACAATGGTTAGGTCAGCCTAGATAAAGCATGTCCATTAGAGGCAATTGAGCTGGGGGGGAGACAGAGAAACAGAGACAGACAGGAGGGCAGAAAAGAGGGGGAAGTAGTGGGAGGGCTTTGACAAATACCAAAGGTGGCCATAACTCTGCCTGTCTTTCTGGGAAATTTAAGCTTTTTTTTTTTTTTTCCTGTGCACTCCATAAGAGTCTTTGAATCAAATGGGTTTTAATTAGCAGTTCCTAAGTGACAACAGTCATTAGGAAGCTCATTAGCATATTGCCAGGGTGTTTGGATGTTTGGATGGCGATGATGGCGCTGGTCTGTAGAGTTCGCTCTGTCTTTTCTTCCTTTGTAAAAGAAGCACAAAGAGACTCAATGAGAGAGTGAGATAAAATCATTCAAATATATTACAACCCTTTCTCCTATCTCATCTCTTCTCTCTGGTTTCACTTGCTTTGTCTGGTTGGCTTGTGGTTATGTTTTGATGGAATAGGATTGTTGGCGGTTGGTGGTTATGCTGGAGGAGCTTCAGGGGGCGATCTATCTGTGACTGTGGTTGTGGTTTGGTCAGACAACGCAGACTGGCCTGCCGCTCTGGTATTATAGAGTAATAGTTAAGATCAAGAAGAGGAACAGGGGTCATCAAAAGCGTTACCTCAGATCCTGGTTGCTTCTGTTGTACCCTCACTTCCAGGAGGACGTGTATGTGTTGAAGATGATGTCTGAATCCCAAAACATGAAGTTCTACCCAAACCATTACAACTATTAACAACCTGGGTTAACATCAGGGTAGCGCCGGCCAGCTCAAAACTGGTCAGATTCAGCCCACTTTCTGAAACTTTTCCAGAGAAGCAGCCGCATTTTATGAATTTCATTCATTCCTTTGTTTTTCTTTTTTCTTTTTTTCTTACACCATCTGTGTTTCATTCAGTTTTATTCTCCACATCTGCCTCACATTTTCACAGTACATAAACAAACAACGTCACAAATATGATAGGAAAAAAAAATACAGTAAATGAACTTAAGAATAAAAATAAAACTCGGTTGCAATTTAGCATCCATGTAATGATAGTGTTTCCTTGTGGTCTCCTCTCGATCGTGTTCCCATCGGATGAGCATTGGCCTTGCCTTGACAAGAGCTTTGACCTCATGCTGAAACTAACAGCCAATAGTATTGGCAGATATAGCTGCACTCGTCAATACGTCTGATAGAGACATTGCGGTTGGGACACGAAGATGTACGACAACACAATCCTGCATCCAAATGCGAGTACACACAAGCGCATTCTCTCTTACCTCACACCTGCACAAACACACATACACACAAACAATCCCACATTGAGTGCCATAAGTGCTAAAGGAGTATATTTGTGGTGATTTTAATTGTGTAGGTGAATAAAACGAGAGATCGATAACTCTCCGAGGAGTGGTAGAAGATGTCAACGCCTTCACGACAACGACTGACTAATGAGCGGAGGGGTCTAATGGCAGAGAAAGAGAGTGCAGAGTACATTCCAGTCCCCACCTCCTATACCTTGCTCCTCACCTCCTCCTTCTCCTCCTCACATCCATCCTTTTCCCACTCAGACACTCCCTCCTACTTAATATCCATCTCCCGCTGTTGCCTCACTCACTTTTTCCTTCTGTCTCTTTTTGGCTTCCATGCGCTGTTTTCTATTCCTCTCCTCCCTCTTGTATATCCCTCTCTTCATAGTTACGTCACTCCATAGTGATGTGTAATGTTCTAGCGTCGGCCCGGCCCGTGGCAGCCTGCTGCCGATATAGACTGATTAGCTATAAATCCGGCTGCAGTGATCGGTGACTTCATGGGGTCAAACAGACTGAAGGGCAGATATGAGAGGAGTTAGAGTGAGCGAGGGAATTTGTGTTAGCCTGTGGTCGGATACCGCAGAGGTATCCACATGCTGTCTGACTTCCCAGGCCTTATTAATACGGCGATGACTGATAACACTCACTTTTAATCCATCTAGCTCCCAGATTAAATATTAAGCCAAAACCAAAAGTCAGGGCAGTGACCTGAGCTTTTCCAGTGATCGTTCTCATGCCTGTTTGAATGAGAAACACTTGATGACATGGTCACAGTCTTTTAACCAACCCCACAGGAATGCGTGTGCGCCTGTGTGTGTTCATCCACGTGTGTGTAGAGTATGTCTTTGTGTGTTCTCTCTTGACTCTCCTTCTCCCCCTGAATCTGATCTGTCAACATCATTAACTCAAGCGGTTGGTTTTTCAGTCCGCGCCGACGGCGAGCGTACAAATCACCACCGTTGTTTTCTGGAAGATGATTGGATTAACAATCAACTTCCATAATCACTGGTTACAAAGTCATTGATGGTAAGATACTGTCCACGGGATCGTGTCCTCAAACTGAGACCGGACCATGAATAAAAGCAATCATGTGAATGACATGTTAATGTAATGAGCGTGCTCTAATTAAACATGTTTAATAAAGCAAGATGGGAAATATGGAAATGTTAATTAATGAATAATGACGCAAATTTATTATATAGAGATGCCATATTTGACCTAATCAGAGCACCTCAGCAATTAATTTTCTTATTATTGATATAGTTCTTTTTAAATATTTGCTTTTGTGCCTTTTAAAATAATAGACTTCAAATTAATCACTCAGTTAATTCATCAATAAGTGCTCCCTCTGAACCACACTGACATTTGTAAAAATACATAAAAGTCAACACTTCTTTGGAAAAAGTGGAGCATTCAGAGGAAAACCCCTGCTAAAATGAAGACCATCCAAACTCACAAGGAAAATGGCGAGCGTTCCAAATGTGGTTGTGGATATGAAAAATATCCCCCATAAGAAATTAGCTTAAAATTCACTTAAGGTTGCAGAAGGTCTGTGCAAAAATACGCAATATATTTCAGGAATTTCCAGACACCATGTCTTGATCTATTTGGCTCTTGGCTCTTTCTCATTTTAAAACATTACAGATTTCTATTCTGTTGACAGAAGGGAGGTAGTGATGAGAAGTATGAACAGACAGTTTGACCTTGGCGCCCTGACTCAGGCTTTGCTCTGGTGAGTCCAGAGAATGGCCCAAAGCTTCTCCCACAAAGTGTTCACCACATGTCAAAGACGGGCCGAGAATCAGAATCTTTAATCACATCTCTGTGTTTATTACACCATTCGACTGACTACACTAATAAAATCTGCAGCGTGTGTGTGCGAGTCTTCCCCTCCGCATGTGTTTTCATGACCGCGTCTCCCTTTGCTTGCTGCGTTAACTCAAACAGTGTTGTCACCATGATTGTGTGCAAGTTTTAGGCACTGACAGCGATTAGACGTTTATTAGTCGTCTGCCAAAATTCATGAATATACAAAGTCAGAGTGATGAGTAACAACAAATACGAGGCACTTTGCGTGATAAAGCGGCGTGCAGACCTTTCAAATGCAACAAGTTGCTAACAGTTTCTGCATGATTGCATCACGTAATAGCTATGAATGTCATATGTCACGACATTGTATGGTGTGTATAAATAACGGCTTTAAGCACTCTGGTAAGTGAGGATGTTTTGAAGTGTGCCCGTCTCGAGGAACGCCGTCTTGCACGAGACTTGTGGGTTGGAAGCATGTCTGGACGATGAGCGCATGCTGTTCCACTCAGCACAGACGAGCCCCTCTTCACCCGGCGTGTCTCCGTGTCTGTTGCTTTTTCAAATTGCATTAATATTAACACATGATAATGAAGGTCCAGACACAGACAGAGAGGCCTTTTCTTTCCTCTCGCTCTCACTCCTTCTTTCCCCTCTGTGCGTCTGTCTCTCTCTTCCTGTGACAATCTAAACCAGATGCCGTGGGTCACGGAGTTAAGGAATAGGGCGATGCTGGTAGTGATGTGTGTGTGTGTGTGTGTGTGTGTGTGTGTGTGTGTGTGTGTGTGTGTGTGTGTGTGTGTGTGTGTGTGTGTGTGTGTGTGTGGGTATGTCAAGGTCCAGATATGTGTGTCTGTGTGTGTGTCATTCATAGGGGATCAAAAGTCAAGACAGAAGGTGAGGCTGAGGGGAGGAAGGGTAGGGACGTGCTAAGCCAGGAGTCAATCGTCAGGGGCTGGGGGGTGGGGAGTGGGGTGACGGGTCGGGGGTGGGGGGAGGGGGGGAGGATGGCATGGGTCATTAATTTGCTGTCCTTTGTTTTGTCAGTTTGTTTTCATGAGGCCCTGGTTGGGCCGAAAGTAAAAGCAGTCAGCCTGAAAATTGTCTGCCTGCTCTGCAGCATGTTCTCCCCTCAGGGCTGACCAAGCCACCTCTGGGATGACGGGGGGTGGGAGGGGGGGTGGGGGGGGTTGTGAGGGTGGGTGGGGAGGGGGTGTGCTGAGAGAAGGAAGGAGGTTGAGAGAGGAGGGGCAGACAGGGGGCACAGAGGTCGAGCTCACTTCCCTCTCATACCAGCCACTTCGGCCAAGATTGATCACAGATTCCAGCCAGCAGTTCGACCCATTCCGCCGACTTCTCCGTCTCTCACCCGGCCGCTCATCTCCCGGCTTGGCTTTGCCTTCAGACAGGCGATCAGCCAGAGATAAGACCTCACCCCACCAATTAAAATCAGGAAATGAGTGCAAGCAGTAAAGCACTAATCAATGCACACTCATGAACACACAGACTTACTCTTTTACTCATTTGGACGACAAAGCAGTGCTTTATGTTGTGAAACGTCTTTGATCCCTGGATTTTTTTTTTTCAGGCTTGTTTCAAGAGTTCCAAACCGTTTGTGTTTTTGAATGAGCTGAGGTGATTACATTACGTTTTATATATTTCTGGACTCACTGGTTCACGCTTTTCCTAGACATTAAACTTATTCATTTGTATTCAGCGATAACACTAATAACATTTTCAGTTGCTGACATGCTCCGATAAAATTTGACATCAATGGTAATCACAATCACTGACCCACATATGAGGAAATTTCTCCACTATCAGTCTTGAGTACATATTGTAAAATAATGTGCATTTCTTTCAATCTTAAACTCCCTTTGACAAGGAGATAAGCATATTCTTTGATTAATTTATCTGTGTACACTATCTTAGTTTAGCATGGTTCAACGGAAAAAAATATCCAATCTTCTCAAAAAATGTATTTAAAACTCATTTTTGTTTGAACAAATCAGGGCAAAGACCAGATTGGCACCATGGTTACCTCGGCAACAACACCCTGCATACCACAAATCCGACCGTATCAGCACAACAACTGTATTTAAAAACAAGAATAAAAAGAAGACATAAAAACTTACGCACATACAATAGTGAAACATATTATTCATTTGTGTGTGTGTGTGTGTGTGTGTGTGCGTGCGTGCGTGCGTGTGTGCGTGCGTGCGTGCGTGAGTGTGTGTGTGTGTGTCAGAGGCATACGGTAGAGTATCCAGCTGCACGCTGAACCAATAAAACTAGAAATCTATAAGTAAAACACTTTCCTACTCTGGTTACACCCCCTGCAGTTTTCTGTTGCATTCTGGAATTTCAAACTTTTCATCCTGGGGTTCACCTGAATCCCCCACAATGCATTGCTGGGATGGCCTAAAATCCTTATGACGCTCTGTTAGGAGTCAAGCAGCTGAGGACAAGATGCAGGTGAGAGATTTAAAAGGTGTTGGTACACAGCTCTTATTCGCAGAGCAGGTACCCCGGCATTATGAATGGTAATAACTGTGTGGGTGACGAAGAGGAGGAGGAGGAAGGGAGGCAGGGCAGGTCGATGAACGGTTTGAGTGAATGTGATGCCGGCGTGCCACCTTTCCAACCACCGAGCCGCAAACGCAATCAAGCCTGCAGTCGCCTCAAAGCGAATCAATACCTGCAGACGTGTTGGTGTGTGAAGGAGCTGCCTGTGCACACGCGTGTGCCCTACGAGAGCGACGGCATGTTTGAAACGCTCCAGGGCTCGCAGGCCTTGTTAATGCAGCTTCGTGGCTACCGAAGCTAAGAATCTGTGTGTGGGGTGTCTGTGTGTGTGTGTGTATGTAAAGGGGGTGTTACCAAATTGAGGATGGTGTGGGTAGGGGAGGGTGCAGAGAGGCATATTTCACAGAGGCACCCCTGCTGAGCGCAATGTACCCACATTGTTATGAGTGCACAGATCTGTAGGCCTGTAAAAATACCAGTGCTCCACTCAGCAGCGGCACACAAAGGACAGCCCCCGCGCTTTGTTACCCCCCCTGGAGAACGCCAAGTGACATCAGCCTCTCTCTTCCTTCGCTCTCACCTCACTCTCTATTTGACCCCCCCACCACCACCACCAACACCACCACCATCCATTTACTTTCTGTCTTATAAAGTTTGTGTAACAGTGTTGTAATTTCTCTGTCTGTCCGTGCTCCGGGAGGCCCAGTACAGCCAGATGACTGCGAGTCGACTAAAGTTTCACAACATGTAATTAGGGCCTAAGTAGCGAGGTCAACGCCGCCCGGCTCTGTGCAACGGGCCCTCTTACCCCTCCTGCTCCGCCTGGCTGCAGATATCTCTCTTTTTCGCAATCTTCAGTCTGTAATTAGGTCTCTTTTGCTTTCCTTTCCTGCACCTTCTCCTTCTCTCCCCACACCATCCCCGTTCCACATATCCTCCTCATCCCATTTAGATAAAGCCAACCATCTCCCAAACGAAATGGAAATAATCTGACAGCCTCTTTATATAAACTTTTAATTTAATTGTAGTTGCTGCTTCATAAATGGTTAATTGAAATGCCGGAGGGTAGCTTGGCTCGAAAGTCAATAAAAAGTTCTCAGAATAGAAGTTTATAGGGGTTGTCTATGAACATAATTAAACCCTTCAGGCACTTAAGAAAAAAACAAATCTGTAAAATAAATGGTTATGCAAGAGCGGCCTGCTGAGAGGAGGGATCCAGGGAGACAGAAGGATACAGATAAAGACAGAACAAGAGACTGGGGCTATTAGGACAGTGGCGCTCACAAATCAGGGACCGGCTGACACCTCGGGGATGCCTTCACGGTGGCTGACAAGAGCAATACTCCACATCGCCCTGCCTCCCTGAAAAACCAACAAGGGAGCGAGGAGAAAGTGCCCATTGACATTTTTTTGAAGTAAAACGCGAAAAGGAACCTCTCGAAGTCGAGGCTTTCTCTTGAGAGGCTGCTTTTGAATTCAGCTGACAGTTGTTGGTTTTAGTTGGGTTAGTTCATGTTTCTTTGCGATCAATTTACAGTAAGATAAAAAAAAAGAGAAATGCTCCTCAGCCTGCAGCCGGACGGTCGTACATGTCTGACTCGTTACTGAAAGTGTGCACCTTTCTGGATCTCCATGGTTAATTGGTTAAAACGGTATGGACTGCGGGGACTAGTTTAGGGTTACACACACACACACATTTAAGTACATGGCAAACACAAAAACGCATAGTTTTATGGGTACAGCGCTGTCTGGGGATCCCGTTAAGACTGTGTTGGGATATCGGACCAACGCGACGAACACAACTGTGTTTGCTTCTGCTCACAAGCCTATATTTCATTGCACATGGAATTATAGCTTCTGTTTTAAAGACACGCACATATCCGCCATATGCATTTTATCGCCACACATCTTTTTAAGTCTTTTAATACCACTGTGAGTGCATTTGTTGTTTCTGGATGTGCACAGATGCATTACGGAGTTGTGTTTGCATTGTCGATGCACATCTGTGTGTATGTTCTCATGTGCCTCACCGTGTGTGTATGTGTGTGTGTATGTCTTTGTGACTTCATTGGTTGAAGGGGTGGTCCAGCTTCTCCTGGCTGATGATAAACGACAGCACCAGGAGCAGATAACACCCCAGGAGTTTTTTGCTCAAGAGAACAGCGTTAGAGAACATTCTGAAACTCCCCGCTGACCTGACACACACTGCAGCCTCTGTCCTGTTTGTTTTCTCTGCCTGACTCTCTCCCTCTCTTTCTAACATCTCTGCAATTGCCCCCCCCCCCCACACACACACACACACATACAAACGCACACACACTTTTTTCTGCTTCCCTCTTCCCTCTGGTCAGTGATAGAGGAAAGGCCCAGAGCGACCTGCTCTCTGTGGGCAGCGCACCGTTCTTGGCGCCAGCCAGTCGCAGGAGCCCCCTCCCTTACCAGTGATTTGGGAGGGGGGGGTTGGGGTTCTGCTGCTTCTCGTCCTCCAGTGTCTTGTTCAGAGCAGGAGAGTAAAAACCTAAGAAGAGGGCCTGACATGTTATCAGGTAGCTGTGGTTGTGGGTCGTGCCAGAGCTGCTGTCATTCAGCTGGACATTAGGGTCTTTGTTCAGTGCCTGTGTGTGTGTGTGTGTGTGTGTGTGTGTGTGTGTGTGTGTGTGTGTGTGTGTGTGTGTGTGTGTGTGTGTGTGTGTGTGTGTGTGTGTGTGTGTGTGTGTGTGTGTGTGTGGTTACAGTAAATGTGTGTTTTTTTTGTTAGAAGATGTGGTCAGATGAGTGGGCGCATTCAAAGCAGCCTGAAGTCCGGGACCAACAACGATCTCATCGCTTGTTAAATCAAATACTTAACATCTATTGGGGATTGAGGAGGAGTGTGGAAGGCTGCAGGCTGGGCTGTAAAGAGGATTGGTGGTGGGGAGGGAGGGTGTTGAGAGGAGGAGGAGGAGGAGGAGGAAGAAGAGGAGGAAGAGGAGGGTAGTTTGGCTGCTTTTACAGCTGGGCAGCAGCAGCAGGCTCTGTTTAATATGAAGTAAAGAACAGATCCAACTGCGTCATTAACTCTCAATTACAGCCATGACGCTAGCGGGCCGAGCTGAGCTGGGCACTGTGTGTGTGTGTGCATGTGTGTGTGTGTGTGTGTGTGTGCTGTTAGAAATGTACACATTCATGATGATGGAGGACATACTGAGTGTCTTGGTGTTAAATCAAATCACATTTATATTCTGCCTTATATAAAACATTATTATATTTAGTACTCTTTGAAAAATGCCAATTATATCTTGTCAGGCAGCTTTTTAAAGTCTTCTGCACTAACTTTAAAATATACAATTAAATTGCATCTGAACTTAAATTTGCATCAGAATTCACCGGAACAAAGATTTTTCCCTTTGAATTTAACATTCTATGATAAATTTTCTCAGCAGCCTTCACTGCAGGTCATTAAATTTCAGCCAGGCTACAGACAGAAGTCATAGGAAATGCTGATTGCATGAGGAGACAATTGTAAAATCCGAGACCGCCTGAAAAAAGTGGAAATGGGTTTCACACACACAACAAAGACAAGAGCGAAAGAGGGGAAAAAACAGCTGTAAGCTGTTAGGATCATTTTGCTTAATTAAATGTCGCTATTAAAACAAAAAGCAGATTATGTGTCCACAGAAAGCTGTCATTTTAAAAGCTAAAGCAGAAACACTCACACTTCACTCACCCCCCCCCACCTCCCCCATTTCTCTTTCTTTGCCTTCCCGTTCTTGTAGATGAGTAAATGTTATAAAACTAGCTGGTCTGGTTGAAGCCCGTTTTGTCTGTGTATTTCTGCGTGTGTGCGGTTTTATATGAACACTTTTCCACTTTCCAATAAACTCAATGACAGCATGTCCAGATCAACAGACGCTAACAGCCACCAGTGAAAGCTCCTGACTTGTTAATTAGCAGGGATGCAGCTGCACCCTGACAGACAGGTACACGGACAGACAGACAGGTATGTAGATGGACAGACAGGCAGCAAAACAAACGATCATGTAAATACCATAGAATGACAGGGGAGACATTTCCCCTATAGAATAAAAAAAAAAGATAAATATACAGATAAAGCAAATTTGTTGGGGTTTCAAAGCGGTTGCTGATTTAGGGTATTTTTGGATTATTTTTGCATGTACTGTAAACCATCTAATTCAGTCCAGGATGAATGTATATACTAGAAAGTGGATTTTGAAGTCCTTCCTGAACTGTCTGGTCTCTGGGATGCCACAATGACAGTCTTGTTTTATTGGTTTTCTTTGAGGACATTCACATTGGGACTGGCTCTCCTTCAGTGTTTTGGGTTACACGAAGTTCTTCTTGGCACCCAAAAGAGGGGTTGGATCTGACTCACATTATGCTCTCCTCTGGTGTGCCAGGAAGGGTTACAACGCGGGCAGTTTTTGGCTTGGCAGAGCTCAGCTTGGCTTGGCACTCCTCAGACTGGCATTTCCATCAATACTGAATTTTAATGAATGGCAGTTACATGAGCAGCGCTCATCGGTGGTTACACTGAAGACGATCTTTGAGGAGATCAAAAACTCCACAGATGTTTTTTTATTCCAATTCAGAGACAAAAATAATAACATAAGATAAAGTGACAATAAAAAATTCAACTCTACTTTATTCGTTAAGAGTAATCCAGTCGTTAAAGGTGCATACTTCAAACTCAGTGAACTCCAGTACAGCAGCTGCTTAACGATTATCACTTCCTGACAATGGATGCTGTCTCATCATAAAAACTGAATTACTCAGTGTCTCTTCATGTCTCATTTTCTCACTGTCCTTCAGAGCTTCTCTCTATTGTAGTACTCCCTGTCCCATCGTCTCATCCTGCCTCTGTGTTTATGTGAAGAAGAGTGTTGCCCCGCTGGGCCAGGGTGCAGGGATGCCAGGCTGAAAAGCCCCAAGAAGAACGCTTTTTGAACCCCTCTTGTCCCCCTGGTTTGATGCAGTGCATCTCTCTGTTGTTGGGTGTCTTTGTGAAGCACTCCAGGAGGTGCATTACTTTAGAACCGTCCAACAGGATCCTTTGAGCCTCCCACCCTCCTTAAAATCACCTCATCCTGAGTGCTGCTATCCTGTCCTCCTGGTAGAGCAACAAGAATGAATGTTCCCTTGTAGCTTCTACTTGTGATCAGAGACACCTCGTGCATTCTTATTTTCATGAATATCAACAAACTGGAAGATAGACTATTAACAGTTAAAGTCCATATCGTTTTGAGCCAGAGAGAAAAGGTCCTTAAGTTGTCATAAAGGATTTGAGATGGATCCAACAATTTTTCGATTAACTCTTTCAGCTCTTTGGGTTTTATTTGTGCGATAACAGTCAAAAACAGGCAGCACATTGCTCTAGCATTAAACATTGACCCCATTTGTGAACCTGAGGCCATATGTGCTAGAGGTTTCCGAGGGGCTGCCCAAGTCTGAGAACCAGGGGGCTGTATCTGAGAGGTGTGCTGTGCAGGGCTTCTCCCTTGGTATTAACTGGGGGATCTAACTGTTTGGATTGGTGATTTAGGATGTTCACCGGGTCAGAGGGCACAATTATGCACTGGGGCCGGGGTCAGCGGTGGATTGCGTTTCTACCAGCTCTTCTCAGTTTACCCACGACGCTAGCCCCCCCCAAATCCATCCTCTGACTCATACCAGGCATGTCCGGGACACAGAGCACCATTGATAGTCCCGATAATCTGATAATTTGTTAATATTCCTAAAAGCCATAGAGAATAAAGAAACGGAACAGAGCTCTGGCCATTGATTCCCAAGCAAGCAAGTCTTTATTTTTATGCAAACTTGTTCAAAACAACTACATGGAAACACGAATGTGCCTTAAATTTCTTCGCACAAATTGCAAGGTGTCATACATGTATCAAATCAGAAAATATTTCCAAATTCCAGCCATGGCTCTTTTTTCAAGCCATTCCTCTGGAGTTATGGGTCTTCCCCAACGTAACCGCTGACGGGCTTTTACGGTAAAACCTTCGAGAAGCTGAAAGGACATGTGTGTGTGCGAGAACACCCTGACTCCCTCGCTCAGCTCATATGAATACATTAATTCATTTACCACTTCGAGGTCGCCAAACCAAAATATTTACCTCTGCACATATTTAATATTTATGATGACGAAAGCAAACAGTGCTTGGTGGATTGAGTGACACGGCGAGGTCAACCTCTGGGCTTGGACCGTTTGGGCAAACAGGAACATTATAGGTGTGTGTGTGTGTGTGTGTGTGTGTGTGTGTGTGTGTGTGTGTGTGTGTGTGTGTGTGTGTGTGTGTGTGTGTGTGTGTGTGTGCAATCCTGAGAGAGCCTGTCCACATCTTACAATCGGTCCACACTGCTCTATTTGCCCTGAATCACACATGCAAATATGACATGGTTTGGCAAACAGTTTACATGAATTTGTGTATTGTGGATTCATGAGTGTAAATCTCAGTTTATCTATTTAGAATAGCTGTTTTAATGGGAAGGTGTTAAGACACACACCTGGGGTCATTCAAAGTAGGGACTCGTTGGTTTATGTGAGTGGATCTGTTCCTGTTTCGTGTGTGTGATTGTTGTTCATGGACGTGCTTTTTGAGTGTGTGTCTTCTGTTGTTGCGGTGATCCATTAGGGGGGACAGTTTTATGAGCTGGTCTCAGATCTGGATCAACTCAGATGAGATCCTGTTTCCTTTGGACTGATCTCCCTCACCAATGATTCCGGTTCTTGAGCTGCATGACTAAATGGTGCATACCAAATCTCTTTTGAACTGCAACCCCAAAAGAAGAGGCCTTAAATTGTAATATCAAGTTTACTGAAAAGCTCTACTTTCAGATTGAATTGCATGCAGCCTTTTCAAATTTACAATCCTTCCCTTTTGTTAGAATCTTTGAATTGATGATGGTAAGAAATAAAGACTTCCACACCTTTTGCGATGCACAATGGCTTTTAGTTTTTGAAAAATGACCACACTCATGATTTAATATGTGTAAAAGTCTGTGATGTTAAAATAAAATGAACACACACAGTTTTTTGACATCCACCTCCTATCCACCACCTCACAACGACCTCTGAGTCTGAGAGGAATCGAGGGAGCAAACTTTGGAGATCTTTTATACACAATGATCACCTCTTCACCTCCGTGTCCTTATCTCCTAACATTCCTTTTATCCTCTTTCATATGAGATATATTTCTTCTTTTTTTGTCCTTCCTCCTGTCACCTCTGATAAATTATTGTGCAAGTTTGTGGAATGTACACAGGCCAAGGATCTCGGCGAAGTGTCATTGTTCAGTTTGTTGAAAGGCAATCCGCTGTCTTTCTTCTTGTCCTCTGGATATGAGCATGGGAAGAAAGGGTCTTCATGGCAGAGTGATAAAAAGTCCTTCAGTGAAAGAGACACAAAAAGATGAAGAAAGTGAGAAAATCCTGCAACAATATTTGACAATGATTCACCTACAGTTCACACTGCTAAGCAGAGATATGGACATTGTGACCTAGTCAGTGGGAAGCAGGTATGAGGTATCTATCAAATATATATATGTAGTTTGTTTGTGTATGAGGAATGAGACTATGTAAATGTTCCATTGTGATAACACCAACACCCTTTTGTTTGCAAATATGAAAGACTGATATGATAAAGGCAGAGTTAAAAAATGAAAAAACGGTCTATAAGATGCTGAATGGAGGAAAAACTGATGATCGACCCTGTTGGACAGTTAAAGTTCCTGCTGCCACCGACCATCCAGAAAAGAGAAAGAAAATGTGTCCTACTGGGACACCAAGGATACATCATAATAATGCTCTCTTCATGTCAGTGATGATTGATGGAAGGCCGGATGGATGGATGGCTTTGAATTTGTACCGATAAAAACAGCACAAAGACAAAAAAAATACTATTCCAATATAATGTTCATTATCATGAGAATTATTTTACTATTAAATCAACCTGAATATTTTTTAATCAAGCCAAGCAACCATATTTTTAACTAACTGTAAAAGTTGAGAGGCCCCAGGAATAAACCCTGTTGAACTTCATCTGGAAGTTGTTTTAAAGCCAGAGGGACCTTGGCTCCAGACAATAAAAAGTTTTCCCATATGCTGAAAATCTTTTAACAGTGCAATGCTATTGAAATAATAAAGAGAAAGCCTCTGTTGTTATACATCATAATTTCAATATCAAATGACTTCTGTAATTCCACTTGTCATGTTCAACCATGTCCTTTAGTGATACAGAATTATCAGAAGATTGTAGTAAGACCATTAAAGTTGGGTGTTGCTTCTTAATGCACAAGATTACTGCTTAACCTCCAGCCATTCTGTGAATTCATCATTTCAGTCTAAATAAAGAAAAAAATTATTGCATCTGACAGCAAGCAGTTTTTTGGCAGCAGGCAGTACAAAATTCGTTGAAAAGGTTTTGGGATACCTTGTCAAATATTATACAGAATATAATAATTTTAACAATGTTTAGATGATTTAATGAATTATTCCTGAGCCAACTGTTAAAAAATTAAATGTGTAATATTTAATAGTCTCATCCTCAAATAATTTGAAACATGTTACTGTCTTCAGATATTTTTTTCATGCATTTTGTAAAACCAATGTAGTTGATGACATACAGTGCTAGTAAATTAACACTGGGCTGTTTGCAGTGATGTTTTGTTGAGTTGATATTGCCCATATTAACTTAAGAGAATTTAGGGGGAAAATCAAAAGAATTACCCACAATACATGTATGAAAAAGTAAAAAGTTTGGTCATAAATGAGAACGAAATAGAAATGTGGAGGAAGCACAACGGGAGAACGTAGGGTAACGAGATATACAGATGCAGGTGAGTCATGCAATCATATAGGATTACAGTTAATTAAGAAGAACTAAACGATGCAAAACAAGGAATGAACTACATGGATAGAAAAATAAGATCCGCTCATTTGTTTTATTGTCATTAAAATTTAGAGAACAACCTTCTTGAATGTTGTCTCGTTCACGCTAGCCATTGAATTTAGAACACCAGTTACGCCGCCAAACTGCCTGTCTCGGTGGGAACAGAAAATGTTTAATTTACAAGGACATGAGTTGAAGCCACCAAACCCCACAGTGTTTCACAAGGACAAAGCCTCATGAAATACATGTCTAGTGCGTACTTGTAAAAAGACAAGTGGAGTTACTTTGTGTAAATTAGTAGAATAAAGTAGTCAAGGCCATGGTCATGGTGGTGTTGCAGAGGGAGCTGGAGCCTGTGTGGGAATGACCTCACCGGGGCAGCTGGCAGCACTCCCTCTCTTCTTTTGTCAACTGCAACCATTTGATGCCATTGAAACGGAGCAAGGCAAGAGAGATTGAGAGTGCAAAGGCGATTGTTGGTGTGAAGGTGCAGAGCAGCGTGATGCAATGTGAGATAGCAGCTGAGTTAGCGCTCTCTGTGTGGATGTCTGTGCATGTACTTGCACATGCATGAGTGTGTCAGACTAAACTCTAATATAGCGCTCTTTTTCCATTATTAACTCTCTCATTCCTCCTTTCCACCCTCCTCATCATCTGTTCATCCTTCAAGCCCCTTCTTTCATTTTGCCAGAAAGTGGAGGAGGTGTAGGAATTAACTGTTGGTGGTAGAAGTGGTGGCATTGGGGCGGGGAACTAGATGGTGTTTTGAAGGCTTTGAGTTCCACACCTGTGGGTGTAAAGATAGTTTGTAACCTTATCTCCCATGCTTTGTGTGTCTCCCTTTTCTTTGGCGCTGGATGTGAACAAATTGAGCATTGTGTTTAGGCAGGGGCCAGGAGGATTTTTGACGGAAGGAAGCTAGCGAGCCTGGTCTCTGCACAGCAGTAGCCTGAGACGGGAGATCAGGAGTGATTCCATGTGTAAGATTCCTTCCTTCTCACGGACAGTGCTAATGAAGTGTGTGCACCCTTTGTTAGACAGGCTCCTCATGTAGAGCCAAGCACTCTTTCAGACATCCAAGACATTCTCTCCAATATCTTTGGGTTACAGCGCTGTTGCTGCACTGAAAGTGCGCCAAAAAGTTTGTTGAAATACGATTTAGGACTTACAGTTAAAAATGTCATCATTAGCTTTATTGTTAAACTCTATTGTAGATATCAGACAGGTTTAGACATCTCTTTCTACATGCAATTTCTGAATTTATGGTATGCATCATTAGAAGTGTCATTAGAAGGACATGTCTGCATAGAGTTATCAGGCTAATGTCAGACTCTCTTGTGTCTCTGCTCTGTTGAATGCAGATGAGGTGGGAAATTAGCCTGTGTGGGAATATGGGAAGAGACAGATACCATGCATCCTAATAAAAAGACTCCTGTTTCCAATTATAGCCAGCTGTAATGATAATGCGACATGAGCGGCAAGGCAGTTGTGCAGCTGCGTGTCTACGCTGCATTTCCCAGTCTAGTGCCTGAGAGAGGGTGAGGAGGCGTGAAGAGTGAAAGGGAGGCAGGGTGAGGAGCAAAGATGAATGGGAAACGATGGCAGTTAATAAGAGGGAGAAAAAAAAACATTTGGCATATTTTTAGGTTCATCTTTTCCAAGGATGTTCACATACTGTCATGGGAGAAAACATAGGGGTGCAAAACCACAATAAAATAAACACATGAGTCCAAATGACAGCTTAAAGTATTTATAATGTGCTGTTGCTATATCTTGCTCAACAGAACTTGGACAGATCATGTCGATAAATTAAGCACTCCAGGCAGTTCTTCTTGTTTTTATATTTCAGATGTACTTCGTCAACCTCTTTTTCTATTATTACCACTGCCAAAGTCCTCATCATGGTGCTCCGTGGGACTGGAGAAGCTACAGAGAATCTTCCAGGACCACAACTTTCGCCCTTTTACTCCCACTCCACACTCTATCTGTCTTCCTCACCCTGGCGTGACCCAAACATACAGTCAGTGAATCCAATGGGTTTTCTATGGAGATACAGGGAAGGTACAGAGGCTCCAAACCAAACCTCAGCCATGCCAGGCCTATGAGGGAAGGAGGGGCCCCTTTTTGAGGAAGTCATCACAGATCCCAAATAACAGGGTCGTTCCCGCCTGGGGCCCGCTGTCAGGCCAATGATCGATGGTCTCAGTCTCAAACGCCTGCCCCAACCGGCCAGTGGTGAACAAAGAAGAGCAAATATAGAGACAGAGATGGGGTCATCCCTGCCATGGTGGGAATGATAGTGAGCCAGAGAAGGATGGAGGGAGGAAGAGAGCAGAATAGGGAGGGAGGCTGTGTAAACCCCAGCATGTTGATTGCTAGTCTCTTCTTTGATTCAAAAAACAGACATGTCGTGCTGTTTTATTTCGTTTGTAATGTCTCCAGAAATTGTCGGCATTGAGACAGCGCTACGTTTTAGTGATTGCAGCTCCCACAGCTGTGGCCACAGGAATGCAGCCTGCCTTCCGTGCCTCTTTCCTCTCCTCCATGTCTCCCCGTCTATCTCTAATCCAAGTTGTCTTGTTCCCTCACCTCTGTGCCTACCATTCGTTCTTTTACTTCTCTGTCTTTTTGGGTTTTTTTTTTCACTTTTTAAGAAAGCCATCTCTGTTCTTCCCCTTTCGTCTTTAGTCCTCTTTCTATCATCCAAAGCTTTCCTGAGGTTCGTCAAACATTGGTCAGGCCTCTGGAGGGTGCTCTGCTTCATTTGAGAAGGAGTTATGAGGTAGACTCCCTGTTCTGCCAGAAGGGTGGTGAAACACATCATCTAACACCTCCGCCATCCATGTCTGTCACTGAAGTATGCATCTGAACTTGGACTAAAGATTCACATAGTTAAATACTGGAGAAAGGTTCTATGTTTTTTGAAGGAAGCAGGTGAGAGCAATCTGGTGAGTTGAGCAGCAGATTGATTATGTTGAAGGTGTTTTCTGGTGATTTCTGTGTGTTAAAGAGGGTTTATTTTTTTTATAATGTCATTATCTGAAAGAGAACATTAAAAATTCCATCAAAATAAAGTGGCAATTTGTGATTTCAGACCATAAAAAATAAAATTTGACTTAGAAAGGGTGTTATTGAAGTTGTTGCTATTAAGGGATTTGTCAGGGTCCTGTTGTCTTACAGACAAACCTCAACAACCAAGATACCCCTTTAACAATAGGCTATCCATGAATGAGAGACAAGTCAGCTCAGACTGTTTTGGCACCCATCTTTCCTGAACAAGTAAACTGAGCTGAAGGCAGTCAGATTATTTTTGAGGTCTTACACAATGACCACTTTCCCCACATCTGTGCCAAGTAAGGCTTACGAGAACCAACGCCAACTGCAAACATTTGTAATGGGAAATAGACAGTGTTATTTGGCTACTTAAAAATTCTGACCAACTTTGAAATGGTTCTAGCAGAAAACTGAATATTGTTCAGAATAGTTTTGGGAAAAACTCTGGCGATATTGACTAGAGTGGAATCCAGTCGTTTCCTTCAAGGCCCTGACACACAAGTACTTATTGTTGTCTCCCCACTCCATATAAGTCAAACTAAGTTGACTGAATGTACTTGACCCTTCACCCACTCCCTCTTTTCTCTCGCACTCCTCCACTCTTTGTCTTCTCTCCCCGTCTGCGTGTGGTCTCACTTTAACCACCTGTCTCTATTACTATGGGATTGTTCCGTATCTGGACTAACATGTAATTGAATGAGGCCTCATATACTCAAACCAACTTGAATGAGCTTCTCCCCCAAGACTGCTGAAGTAATGCTGCTGTTATTTAGGTCTGTCTTCTCATCTCATCATTAACATAAGCCCCCTGACCCCCCCACCTACCTGGTCTGGGCTTTCTCTCTTCTTTAGCTCATCCTTATAGAGATGTAAGCGCAGAAGAATCTGAAGTGTAAAGAAAAAGGCGGTGGTTGGTATTGGTAACCACAAACTGGATGCTGAAATCTAGCTTATGTAGATTCAAATGAATTAAAACATTTGATGTCATCAAATCCATCCCTCAGTACGTTTTTTTCTCTTTAGCTCCGTGTAGCCAAACTAAGCACAAGTCATATTTTAATTGAACCTCAGCAGGGATTAAAAACATACATCATGTCAACATGTTATAGCAAAACTACTCATGCATCAAGAAAATGCCACTTGATAAGCCCAGAGAGGTAGCAGGCTAAAAATAAAACAATTCACTCATCAGTTGAAAATCCATCATGATGGATAAATCACTGGCTCCTTTACTTTTTGGTTTTAAAGTGACAGGTTAAGGACTTCAGCTATAATTGACCTGTGCAGGGGTGACCAGGGCAGCCAATAATGGCAGCTGCTTTCCTCACCATGTGCTTGACAACGATTTCAGTCAGCTGAACCTCTGCCGATGCCAGAAACCATACGGTCTGTTTTCACTACACTGCTCACTGTGTTTCACTCTCTATTTAAATAAAACATAGCCTAGACTTTATTCCATGAAGATTCGATCTTGCCCACCTCTGCTCGCTCAACAGACCTACGGAACATGTTTTGCTTTTGTTTTTGTTTTTTTACTTTTTATGTGGTACAAGACGTGTGTGTGCGTGTGTGTGTGTGTGTGTGTCTGTGTGTGTCTGTGTGTGTGTGTGTGTGTGTGTGTGTGTGTGTGTGTGTTGGTGTCTATGTCTACTCATACTCTATTTAAGTTTTAGTGTGTCATCTTCTTTTCCTCAGAAGGCCAGACAGCACAAATTAGCAGCCAGGAAATGAGTCAAATTCCCTGCTGCAGTGAGGGTAATGTTTCGAGGAAATGACCATAGATGACCAACTGAAGAAGAGGGGTGACTGAACTGAGCAGTGTACCTGTCTGTGATGTTAGTTGTTAGCCATGTATGGCCAAATGGAAAAATTCAAGCCTCAGAAATATGACATAATGTCATCTAGCAGTGAAACACTGAAGCATTTCATGAGTAAGTTTCAACTTCAGTCTGAAGCCAGTATTAGAAATATGTGACGCCCACAACAACCAATAGGGCCACTTAGAAAAGAAAAAGTGATTTGTTGCTGCGTGGAATAATGGAGCATAACTACATCTTGAGTACTGCACCACTGAGACGGTACATTTTTAGGAAACAGCATTTCATTTTTCGCTTCCTGCACCTGGATATACCAGCCTGATTTATTTTTAACTCAATCCACATGTGTAGAACAACTACGTGCTGCATTTTTGTGAAGGCGTCTAATTAGACTATTTCCCAGCATTGTTCTGGGATATATATTCAAAATAATATCTAATATCTGATGGTCGCCCGTTGAGGTGGACAACTGTTTTCCCCATCGTTTTCCAAGTTCATGCCAACTGCTTACTTTGTGTAAACCTTCAGCTATGCAGGTGGGCAGCATTAGAGAACTCAGGGAGGAATGCTGATCGGATGAGATATGGTTGTTGGTTTGTGCATGCATCGGTGTGTGAGTGTGTGTGTTTGCAATACTCTAAATGCAAGGCAGATCATTTGGTCTGCTGCTTTAAAACAAAAGGGATATGGTCCAGTTTACTCCCAAGGGGAGGCTACCTTTGGCCAGGAGAGAGAGAATGAATGAAACCACAAGGCTTGTTGGGCTCACTCCTCCACAGTGCTTCAAGGGGGGGTCAAGGTAGTTAACTGGCAGGTGTTCAGTTGGTTTCTGCGCTGACTTCAAACAGAGAACATTATGGCCGTGCGCGCCCACAGGATATTGCACTGTAAGGCCACTAAACATGGTCGGGTTGGAGAGAGGAGGCTTTGTATTGAGCCCATTAGAGCTCTAAACCGGTACTAATGAAGCCGTTTCCTGTACAAACAGAGCAGCTCTGGGGAAACTGGCTCAAGCTTTTAATAAGGCCCTCTCCAATCCCAGCAAAGATGCTGGAATTTTTAATCTATGCTCTGAGTGGGTTACCTCTGGTTCCGAGCAGAACCTCTGTTTGGTAAAGTTAATTACGCATGATTAATGGAGCGTTTTCCTTCCAATGATATCTGTGACAGCACAAAGCTGTCGTAAGGCTTGTCAGGCCCAATTCGAGCTGAATAAGTATTTATGTGATCGCATGTGATGGGCCTCCTCTCACCAGCACCAGCCCTCATCAATCAAGCACTACTGCTCGCAGTAGTGGGAAATTGGTCTATCAGTGTGGCTGCCTCCCCTCCCTCTCCTCCTCCACTGCCACCGCCACCTCCCTCCCTCCCCATTCAATCAAGCCCGAGGCTACAATGCTTCTTTAGCTCTTACTTCTGACCAACGCAGGGGTCACGGGGGGGAAAAGTGGGAGCCAGAGCTGAGCCCATCCATTACAGCTCTTGTTTCTCTCGGTGGCAGCCGGACGACGGGATTCTATTAAGAGCTCCGTCTATTCAGCACTGAGATTACACCAGGGCCCTCTCTCTGAACACACCTCACCACCCACCCCCAGGCCCTTCACCAAAACCCCATACCCACCCTGGGGGCTTTATCGCCCCCACTGCCACCACCACCACCATCCCTACCACACCCCAGCTCCATCTTTTTTACACTTCCCTTTAGTAGTGTTGGTTTTTTCAATGATCAGTACAGAGAGAGAAAATAAAGGAACGAAACGAAGAAATGCTTGAAGGAGAATGAGACCGGACACCCATCCTGAAGCCTGTTTCTGGTTTAGTGTGGACGCATTCACTGTCCACCTGTCTGGACAGCATTCGGCCTACAAGAGCTCTGCCACACACATTCAGAGTGGCTACAGGGAGGGAGGGGGGGGCACTTCAAAGCCCCTGAGCATATGCTCCCTCTCACACAGAAGAAGACGTAGAGCTGCAACACCTGGCGAAGAGACAAGGGACATCTCCACCGCAGTATAAACACACTTCGATGGGTAACATCGCAAACACAACTCCGCTGCCGTTACGCCGTAAACACCAACCGACACTACATCAAACCGCCACTCCTCCAGTGTTTAAGAAGCTCGTTTGTCTCCCGCCGGCCTGAAGAGACTCTTCATTTACTTAATATGTGTTAGCACTTGAGAAAGAGAAAAAGAGGGGAGTGCTGCTGGGGTCGCGCCCCCTGCTCAGATGGATGGGGGTCTTCACGTCAAGGAGAAGGAGAGAGACAGCGCTCCTGTCAAACAAATAGAAATTTAATACGTCGTCCTCTATCAGGATGTCCACAGTGTGTACATACTCTCTTAGGCTTGATTATGAACAACCTCCTCTATCTTATAAACAAGTGGAGTGAAGGCATTCATCAGGGATAGAGAGGTAAGGGTGTGAAGAAGGTGGAATGTTCTCTCCTCCGAGAGCCTGCTGTCGTGTCTCCGAGTGGAGGGGATGATGGAGGAGAATGAGAAAATCCAAAACAGAAGGCGGATGAGAGATGAGAAGAAATGGGAGGAATATAAATAGCGGATATAGGAGTGAAGAAGCAGCAGGAGACGAGACAAAACGTGGTAAAAAGCAAGTAGAGGAAAGTACGAGAGGGCAGGTGGTTGTTCCGGGCAGGGAGAGGGCATTCACTGGGAGGTAGTAGGTTTTACTCTCCCTTTACTTCGGTGCATGTTTTGGATTTGGCAGCCAGAGTGTGTGCTAATAGGATCGGAATGCTTCTTCAGGGGCAGCGTAATCAGCACCAACTTCCTCTCATTCAGAAAGCGTAGGCCCTGCTCTCCGCCTCTTTTGTTTCGGTCAGGGCTCCGCTGACAGCGCAGAGGAAGCCGCCGTCTGACAGCCAGGGGAGATGGTGAATGTGCATAAACACATATCAAGGAAAGGACAGCAAGAGAAAGAACTTGACTAAGCTCAGCGTGACTTGAGTTCCTGCGTGTCAGTGTCGCACTCGTACCATCTGTGTGCGTAGATGCATTCATTTGTTTGTGTGTCTTGGCGGTGTTTTGCCGTGGAAAACACGCAAGATGTGTGTGTGTATGTGTGTGTGAGAGAGAGAGAGAAGGAGAGAGACAAGGAGAGAGAGAGGGGTTACACGAGGGACTCTGCAGTCTTCTCCAGCTGCCCGCCTTAGACTTTTGTCTTTGTTAAATGTTGTGTGACAATGAGATTTTCCAAAGTGCTGTCTAGATAAAGAAGTGGCTTCAGAGAGAGAAAGGGAGAATAGAGAGAAGGAGCTGGTGGGGGGCGACTCCGATAAGAGCCGAGATCATCTGGTCATAGTCTAGCAGGCCTTCGCTGCCGCTGTAGCCTCAGATATATCTCTTCTCACACACACCTTCATCACTTTGTCTTTCTCTCCGTCACCCTCAAACTCACAAACACCCAACAGTTCTACAGCTGCACCCAATCTATATAAAACCCACACCCCTCCGTTCCATCACCACAGCTCTAGATCCACAATCGATCCTGGCAGCACCCCGGCCCCCAGCAGACACCTGCAGTTGATTGATCCCCAAATCAGTCCCTCACAACCCCTGTGCCGTAAAAACCATAACAACCCATCATAAAAGTTGATTTATCTTCACCTAGCCCTCAGCCTCACAGTTAGAATATTAACCCAAAAGTGTATGACACCAGAATGATTGGTTTGGAATTGAATAAACCTTTGGAGTATTGAAGCACATGTCTGATAGTTCACATCAAGTCTGGCTACTCAAATGTTCCCTGTGGGATTTTCTTAGCATAGCTCCTTCTGTAGAAAAGCAGAGATCATTTCTATACTAGCATCCGATCTTATATTTAGAAACCAACACCTGTGAGAAGACACTTCAGTGTTATCATTGGTAACTTTCAGCACAATCATTTTCTACAAATGAAGAATCTCTTATTAAAAACTAAAAATATAGTAGAAGTTTTTGTTTAGATATTTGTTCATTTACCATTGAGCAAATGAATGCAAAACCCGGTGAAAATAATTCCTGTGTACTTAATTCTAGACTTAATTCATGTTCTTTATGCACATTGGTCATGTTGTAATTCTACAAGAGCAAAGAGCAATGTTATTTAATGCATGTCTTTTCAAACACAACTTGTGTCATTTTTGCAAGAACAGCTTGTACGATATGATGAATTCTAGAGGAGCAAATATCATCCAGACTTTAAATAAAGCACCCAGCGCATTTAGTCGACAAATTCATTTGGTAGTAGAAATTTAAATGTCTCACATCTCATATGATCACGTTTGATTGATCATATTGCCATAGCAGAATGTTTTGTTGTTTTGTTTTGTTGTTGAGTATTTTTGTGCACGTCCACGCCATGCCCCGTTTGTGTATTCCCCTAGGAAATGAGCCCAAGCCACATTTTAATGAGAGCGTTGGCCTGAAAGCCAGAGGCATGGTGTACTGGCAGCAGCATCAGTATGTGCCCTGGAACAAGCTATTGGGTTAAATATAATCCCAGCCTAACTCAGGGGCCTCTTTGATGCTACTGAAAGCCAGTGGAGCCTTTAATGGGAGCCACTCTGTGTCCTGGTGTTCTGTGTGAGCCGCTCCGGTTTAGGGTTGTTTGCAAATGATTTGTTGTTTTCCAAGTTAATTCTGACTTTAATCATGCCCACATCCACTGTGCTTACCTCTGTGGATATGTGTGTGTGTGCGTGTTTCCACATGGACACGCTGAAAACACTTCCACAATCTGCTTACGCTTTGCACTAATTCAAACACATTTTCTCACTTTCTCACATTGCAGTTTTGACCACTTGTAAAATTTGGATAAAAAAAAAAAAATCTCATTATTCCCATTCATCCACTTTTTTTCCTCCACAGTAAAATAAAAGCTGTTTTCTTTGGTTTGCAAAAAAAAAAGGAAAACACTCAATAAAAGTAAACTTGCTGAAGGGTGTGTGTGTGTGTGTGTGTGTGTGTGTGTGTGTGTGTGTGTGTGCGTGCGTGCGTGCGTGCGTGCGTGCGTGCGTGCGTGTGTGTGTGTGTGTGTGTGTGTGTGTGTGTGTGTGTGTGTGTGAGCCATCTGCCCTTCTTTTAAACAGCTTTTTCACCAAATGCACCGTCCAGGAAATTTAAATTGATTTTCAGCTGTAACTTTTCAACCTTAAATTAATTGTAAACTCAAGACGATGTATTCTTTACTTCCAATCAGCATCTTTACATCCCACCCATCATTAAAATATGAGCTTTTGCTGAAAGCTTTCTATTCCGTGGGGTCTTGGCAGTATTCAGCTGACATGGCAACATTTTCTCCTCTCACACCGAACAAGCATGTCGTCTGTGTGATACCCCCCCCCCACCCCCCCAAACATTAAAATATTAGCCTTCCAATTGGACACAGTATATGAAAAGCAGATTGTTGCAGCTCTGCATCAGACCCCGGACTTTAAACGTGAGAAGAGAGCTCAATAAATGTAATGAATGTGTGACACTTAAACATCTGAAGTGCAGTGTTCAGTTCCATACAGCGTTACCTCTTGAACATGAAAACCTCTTTTAAAGATGATATCTATAACCGCTTTAGAGCCGATTTGTTCACCCTGCAGCCTATGGCAACATGCTCTAATTACCCCCCACCCCCCTGCCTCTCTGCTGGGCCCAGGTGGGGTAGAGTGGGTTGTTTAAGTTTCCAGTCTGCCCCTTACATATTGGAGCTGTGTGCCCACTGAATTTATGCTTGAAAAACGTGACCTTTGACCCCTGTGCAGCTTTATGGCACCCCATAGCCCACATACAGTGTGGCCCTGTATGCTGAGCCTCTGCAAAGGAAGTGTCTGCAATTACCACAAACACTTCCTCTGCAGAGCCTCAGAGTTTCTGTACATCTCTGCCCCCCCCTCTTCCATCCATCCTCACCTCTTTCCTCTCTCTCAGAGATCCCCCCCACACACACACACACACACACACAATTTGCCACATTTCAGGCACTGTTCCTCCAAACGACAGCGCTCATCGGGTTCACTTGAAACCAATTAAATTTAAATGAACCTAAATTAACATTTGACGCTCTCTGTTTTCAGACTCCCAATGCTCAAATGTTTTCATTACACGATCGCTTCTAACCCTCGAGCGATGTATGTTGGTGAGGTTGTTCCATTCCAGCACGAAACACTACAGGCTACAGCTCAGGCTATATTAAATTTGAGAATTATTCTAATTAAATACCCATGATGGAGATATGAGTCTATTTATTGGACATACAAGTGCACCATTTAATTTTAACCCAGCAGCACCGCTTCTTAAAGAACTCTTATAGGCTACATTTTGGTCATATTTTACAGAGAATTTTTTTAAATATATATTTTTCATTTAAAACAGATCACCACAGTGTTCCCCCTCCATCGCCGCTGTCTGCCACTTAGATTAAAACTGTATTTTAATGATGAAACACCACAATACGCCTTTTGTGAGAAGCCTCTCCCACACCCTCCTTCTCTGACCTGCTAAATGAGATGAGATCATTTATGTCTTCTCATAAATCCTCTCGGCCGAGCGTCGTGTCCTGTGATGGCCCTGCCTTGTTACAACATTGTCTCTATAAAAGTGATTAAACAAACGTCTGCTCTCGTGGATTACTCACTGGAAGAACTCCTCATCCTGAAAGCAAACCATTGTGTCAGCTGCAAGCAAATGAAGGGTGTATTGATTTAGACGTGCATGGAGCGACGCCGCCGGCTTCACCTCGCTTGTCAAAGACGGGAACTGTCAGTGCCGAAAGAAAATGACCTGGTACTGATTCTGCAAAAAACGCCAGGCCTGTTCCTCTACAGGCCACAGAATTTGTCAAGACATCATCCCTCCTCTCTTTCTCTCTCTGTCGGAATGCCTGGCTGACCCCCGGCAAATGAAAATAATCCAAAGTAATTAGAAGTGAGCTGGTCTGGTCCTGAGAGCCCCCGGGCGGCCGGGTAAACATGGCGGAGGGGCCGGGAGGGGCCAGTGGAAGGAGGTAGGGGGGGAGTTGGGGGGTGGGGCTGACCTTGTCCACATAAAGCAGTGATTTATGAAGTGCAGGGCACAGCAGCAGGGCTTCTGTCTTCTCCCTCAGAACCAAATTACTGAGGTGGAGATTAACACGCCGCTCACAACGGGCCTACTTCCAGACCCAGGGAAATTTTTTATTTACATTTTCCCCTTTCATTTCCGCTGTTCTGTTTTAATGGTAATTGGGCTATGGACACCAGGTCTATCCTTTAATGGAGGGACTTGAAGCTGCACAGCTTGCGTATGGAGCACTAATCTCTGCTGAGTGATGTGTTAATTAAAGAAATAGTTGTGCAAACTGGAGGATAAGCACTGGTTTGAGCCCTGAATGAGTTTTTTTTTTTTTTTTTTACAATTTTTAACCCACATTTAAGCAAAATGAAATGTTGGGCAGTCGATGTGTACATAGAGTCATGATGGAGACTGAATGCAGCTTTCTGCCTGTGGGAGGTCCCGCTGTGAATGGTACCACTATTTCATGTGGATTTGTCTGTGATATTCTCGTTCTTCCTTTCTTCCTTTCTTTCTTCACTTTTCCCTTGCGCTTCTGGAGGATGCGCAGGAATGCACCACACAGGCCTACACACAGCTTCCATGTGGCTCCGCGGCTGCAGCGATGTAGACTCTGCAGCTTGGAGGCCGGAGTCAGTTTGCAACCCACACGGGAATCCCCCTCTTCTCTGGTGTCGTCTCATCTGACTTCACACTGCAGCAAAAGTCTACTTTTTAGACACCTTCCAGAGAAATATCACTGCAAAGTTTCCCAAAATGATTCCAAAAAGTAGCAGGCCTGTGTCATATGAAGCAGAGCCTCAGATCAAGTGAAACACTGAGTTGTTTATCATTAAAATTCTCTACATTCATTTATAATTATTTGTCACTATAACAAACAAAAAAAAAAGCCGCAAGCAAAGTAAGCGTAGGCCTATTTGGGCAATTTAACCTCCCTTCAAGAATTTCATGGTGCTTTAAAGCATCAGCTTGAAACATGAGAGGGAATGCAGTGTATTTTAAGAGTCGCGTAAATAGGTATGAAATGCTGTGCGGCATGATATAGTCAGAATGAACATACCCTGAAGCAGGCGTGTGTTCGGTTTGTAATTTGTTGATAAACAGCTTTTCCACGCTGCTATTTAGTTTCCATGTCAGAGTCATTATGACAAAGAAACGGCATATTTCAGATAAACACATCTATTTCATCTCAGCAAATCGGAATGGTGTTTAAGGGTGATTGGTGAAATAAATATAGATTGGAGCTTGGCGTGCACCCTGCACATCACTCCTGTGGTTTATTAACAAATGAACAAACATGTAGAATTCACACCTATCAGTCTCTTCAGTGTGGAGTCAACAGCTTTATAGCCGTTCCTTCAGGTGAAGAATCTTTCATGAGGAATTTGAAGCCTTGATTTAGATATTTTTGCTATGATTCATGCAAATGAGACATAAATGCCCCCCCACACACACACACACACACACACACACACTCGTCAAAAAGGCTGAGTGACAACAAACTGAGATGAAAGCAGCAGAGCTTTCAGCATAAAATTAAAACAACTGCTCAGAAATAAAGGCCTTATACCACATATTATACCTCTAAATCTATTTTAAAAGTACAGTTTAGAAAAATTCAAATGCTGATGATGATGGCATAAACAGACCATATTATATTTCTCACATTTCTGTACAGAATGTGTTCATTACATGCAGTATTTGATTGTGTAAAAATAGAGATGGACCTTCCAAAAGTTAAATACTCAACGAAAAGCGGTGCAATCACATGCATTGTTTTGTCTTCTGAAATGTTCCAGCCATTCAGAAATTTCCCAAAAGTTGGCTTCAGTTGACCACGCCATCTTCTGACGGGGAAAAGAAGTACATTTCGTCGCGTTGCCGTGTTTTAAAGGCTCCTGTTACTCTTAACCCAGTTTTACCCCGGTGATGCCACAGTTTATCCTCATTTTACAGACATTTCCTTCTTTTCAGAAAGAGCTCAGACCCCTTCTCTGTATCATGATCCTCGATCAGACCGGGAGAGGCCGTGGAGCAATCACTTTCCCAGATTACTTGTATTTAATACACAATGCATCATAAAACAAATCCCTCATCCTGACAGGAAGAAAATAGAACAGCTCATTCGACTTGAGCTTTCCCAATTTATGGCTAAATTAAAAAGGGTTCCAACAATGGACAAGCCGAGGAGAGGCAGGAAATCGATGACCGGGCGGACCGGGGGTCTCTCCTCGGTTCTCAAGAAGCGCTAGACGATGGGAATCGGTGGCGGGGTCCTGCCTTATTTACACATGATTTTTCCTGTTCTTCCTGCACATTTGCTTCGCGATTTTGTAAAACAATGGGGATTATCTGGGATGGAAGGTCAATGTCACAGTGTGAGACGTTATCCATCATCATCTGCTCTCATCAGCCAAAGCCCTGTCCGCTCCAGCTTTATGAACTGCCTAATAAACTCCGAAGAGTTGACAGCGTGGGCGAATCTTAAACATATTATCTCGTATACCTTCCTCCGTTTATCCACAGCACGATCTCACTAGTTTTAATACAGAAAGAGATCAAACTTTTAAGAAATAAAATGAATGTAACGTTTTCTATCCCGTTTTGAGCCAGTCGTGAAGCAGGTGCACAGAAGCCGCACCCACATTCTGCGGAATTAAACTGTTCTAATTCCAGAATTGATTAAGACCGGACAGGCGAGGTCTTGTTCTTTCCTTTGATTTAAAAATAAAACACAATTTAAAAAACACTCAAACTACTTATATTTCGTGTATTTGTAGCGAGAAAGGAGAGTTGGAGGAGGAGTGTGTATGTATCAATGTAGTATTTTACGTCCAAGTCAGGAAAGAGCAAGTGATTATAGGTCAAAGTTACTCAAATGTTACCACTGGGAGGTCTAATATTCCTACAGAGATTACTTAAGGAACGCTAAAGCCAATTTATTGCATTATTCCGCTACAAGCACAAACACTATTTGAGAATAAGAGAATAGTCTTTATTTTTGTTGGTCTAATTGGTTATACTCTTGCATCCAATCATGAATGTTATTCTAAATCAAAAGCATGGGGGTAAAAGAGAAAAAGAGTTCCCATCTCCGGGTTAATATTATGAAAAGGTCTGAGAATCGGAGCGGTGTGTTGTGGAAAAAGTTGGGGGACACGTGCGTAATACCGCATTCGTGTTTATGTTGGTTCATTAAATTGTGCTGCCTGTGTGTAGTTCTTTAGAAGCCCCATCCCGACCTCTGCCTGACCCCACTCACCCTCTCCAACCCCGGGCCCTGTCACTTTAAGATTTACTGCGGAGAGGAGTCGCTTCCGACCGGGGACGGGGGGCACAGACAGTCCCGGGATTTGAGACGCCTGGAGTCGGGCTTTAGGGATGGACGCGCTGGATCCGTCTCTGTACGTGACAATGCGTAAAGGAGAAAGATCACTCAAACCGTCCGAGACGCGCAAAGTAGGGGGCGATGCTTGAAGCCAACCACCACCACCACCCCTCTCCCTCCCCCTTGAATCTCTCCGTTATCATATAGACGACACATCCCGAGTGGCTGAAGAAGGGGAGAGGAAGAGAAAAATGAAAAGTTGAATGGTTACTGGATGACACCTGGGTGCGTCAGGACAGGAGGGGTGACAAGAGAGGCGCGGACGAGCCAAGCGAAGCGCACACAGTGAAAAGTTCGGAGTAAGTTGATGTACCGGAGGTGATTTTCGTTCCGATTCCCGGTGTCTGCCAGACGGTCCGAGGAGATCGACCGAGACAAAAGTGTCTGCGGTACAATATAGAGGTGAGAGAGGATTTACTTCTGCCGACGGCGCTGAGGGAGAGTCGCACCAGCGAGGACTCGACTCGTCCTGCGGCTCCGAGACCCAAAGACACCGAGAGACAAAACGGCGATCTCGCTTTTCCCCACCATCATCCAAATCTGGATAACTCGATAAAAAAAATAAATAAATAAGAAAATCATTCAATAATCTTACTGTTTATTTGACCGTCGAGTTTTTGGTCTTTCGCAGTTTTTTTAAGCCGGAGTTTTGAGCACTTTTTGTTGGTTAGCTCTCTTGGTTCTTTTCCTAAGAATCGAACCCCGGGTCAAAAGAGACTGAAAGGTAAGAGAGAAAGATCATAAATAGAAGCAAATATTTTAATAATTAATTTGAAATTAAAGAAAAATGTCGCGATTTCATAATTTTAATGTGATTGTAAACAAAGTTTAACCGTTACATTCATTACAGATGGAGTGTTTGTTTTTGTTTGGTTTTTTTCTCTGGTGCGCAGATCCAGCGCTCATCCACACAAAGAGCTTTTTATGCAAACTAAATATTTATTCAGTGGCAGGTTGTACAAAGGCAGGAGGACAGATTTCTGACCCCGAGAGAGATTTCGTTTACATCCTAACAATCGGCTCCGTCCTCATATTCTTATCACGTGTGCTTTCCTGTATTTGATTTGTTCCCCAGTAAATTTTACAGTTGTATAATAAAATGAAACTTTTTTAAACTTTATAATATTCGTTGTGAATAATTATGCTTTAATGTTTTGTCACCGGTAGAAAGCCAGTAATGTTTGGATTTGCATAATAATTCAGGTCATTGTGTTTTTTTGTCATTTTGTTCTGTGTGTTTAATGTGTTTTTGTGTTGTAGGGTAGTGATACATTTGTTCATTTTTCGTTTATTTTCATAATTACAGTATTTCAATTATTTGTATTACTGTTGTTTATTTTAAATATTATATAAAATTAATTTTTCTACAATAAATCTTTTTTTATATAAAAATCAGCTGCTAACTTTTTCACGGTTTAGTGATTTTTTTAATGACTATATTCTCAGAAGCGAGCTGAAATGTTTGCTGAATTTACTTTAGAATAATATAGTAGAATTCTCTCAATCTATTTATTTTATTTCCTTAATCCTTGTTAAAGACATTTCAACAGCCTTGATAATGTGTTTTTATTAAATCATGTTTTATTCATCTGTAAATACGTATTCCAGAAATTTTATTCTTATTGTCAAAATCAAATAATTACGAGCCTTTTTATATTGCAAATATATTTTTGAATTAGCATGGACCACATTCGCATTTTGTGTGTGCGTGCGTGCGTGTGTGCGTGCGTTTGTGTGTGTGTGTGCGTGCGTGTGTGTGTGTGTGTGTGTGTGTGTGTGTGTGTGTGTGTTTGTGTGTGTGTGTGTGTGTGTGTGTGTGTGTGTGTGTGTGTGTGTGTGTGTGTGTGTGTGTGTGTGTTGCTCCTAACATGTGGGAGGTATGTGGTTAGTCAGTGTTTGGACACAGTAACCTGGACTGATACTGATCAAAGTCTGATCTCTCTCTCCCCCTCTGCAGATCTTGGACAGGTCAGGCCATGTAAAATTCTGCGTGGATGCGAGCAAGCCAGATATTGGAAGCTGGCTGAAGCATATCCAGTTTGCCCCAGCGGCCAAGCAGCATAACCTGACAGCGTGCCAGATAGATGATCAGGTACGTGGAGACACTCAATTCTGTTTGGAAAAAACAGCTTCAGCAATAAAAGACGAATATGATATGAGAAAAAAGACAAAAAACAACATGTGGACGACTTGATGTTGAACTTCGGAGCGGTGATTGGTCATTTGGATCTTTCTGTCTGACTGGATGAATCGAGTGCAACTGAAAGTCATTCAGATCTTTGAAGTAGTGTTTATACATATAATGCAGATCTCATGCCAGAAGGCTTTCCTCTCTTTTCCAGTGACTGTCCTGTCTGCACGCTGTTGTGTTAAAAGGTGTTATTGTGATCCGACTCAGATAGCCCCCCGTTAGCCATCGGCCCACCCTGCCTTCAGCGCATGCATAAGCGCACAGCTGTCCCACACACGGCACCAGGGACTCTTCTCTATCTGCGTGTGTTTTCCTTCTGTAATTGTGTTCTGGCTTATGCCGTGAGAGGACCACAGACCAGGATCAGAGGCGGCCCGCCAAGATGATCATTCCGCACATTTCCCTGTCTCGCTTGCGATATAAACTCTTAGACATGCCAGGAATGCCACAGTCCTTTTGCTGTTCACCTGGCTGTACGGAAAGGTGTGTGCGTGCCGCGCGCATGAGGGTCTGTTCCCTCCCAACCCCCAGCCGGTAATCCGATGGCCAGACACCCCCACTACACAGACATGCACACCAATGAAGAAGACAAGTGTCTACACTTTATTTGACATGGCATATGGTGCATACCAAAGCCTGACCCGAATAAAAAAACATAATCTAGGCTGCATGTTCGTCATGGCTTCTCAGCGGTGGTCCATTTAGATTACTTGTTAACTATCACCTGTGGAAATGTAAGCAAAAAAAAAAATTTTTTTTAAGTGCACTCTTGTTTCAGAACTCAATCCAAATGCATGTCATAAAGATAAAAAGGTGCACATGGTTGGCCCGGAAATGATTAGAAAAATCTTTACATTGAAAATCTCAGGGTTTGTCAGGAAAAACCATTCTCACCCTTTCCATGCTCTCATTTCTCAAAGGAAAAAGCGAAAAAGCTGAGGGGGTAAAGAACCCATGTTCTTTTCATGAACAGATCAGGGACAGAAGAAGAAGAAGAAGAGAGGCTTTCCAGGAACACTTAGCCCCCTCACTTTTAGAGGAGACAGACAGACAAACAAGCAGAATAAGCTCCCCCCCCCCTCCCCCCAGAGCTGCCCTCTCCGTGAGGTGTGACTCGCTGTCAACACCGTGGTTCTGCTCGGGTAGCTGTGTAAGACTCCGACAGGTCACGGACATGGCTATGATGAGGTGATTGTTAAGTATTACACACTGTCACAACACAGCACAATGTCCCGTCTTTAAGCCTTCCGGCCAACATTAGCGTTATTGAAAGCAGAGTGTAGCGCCCCACAATGCCTGTCTGTACGTTTAAAATGAATAGGCGAAAAGAGGAGGAGGTGGGTAGGGGTGTTTTTTTTTTTTTTTTTTGGGGGGGGGGGTCTCGCAAAGCACTTTTTCTAGGTACTGTGTGTGGATGTTGTGTCTCCATGCGTGCAGATATTGATGCGCATGGACTACTTTGTGAAGCTGCATTACGCGGAGCGTGCGCGCACACCTGTAGCCATCCGTGTTGGTTTATGCATTGCGCGCGTGTGTGTGTGTGTGTGTGTGTGTGTGTGTGCGTGCACGCGCGCTGCTGGACTGTGGATCGTTCATTGCGGTTCAGATGACTCCCCACGTTCCTCATTTGGAGCTGGAAACATTAAAACATGCAATACCTGATTCCAACAGGTTTTTACCGCCACTGAGAAAGTGCTGAGTCTCAACCTAGCCTGAAACCACAATATTACACACTCCCAATGTGTGCCATCACCAGGCATCCACACACAACAGCCTGACCAAGCTACCCGTGGTTCACATATTTCTTGCTCTGTTAAACGGTCCCTCAGCACCAAAATTTAAACGAGTCCTCCCTCCATCAGCAGAGATCCTTTTATTTTAAGACAAATGTCTTACAAGCAATTTCACACAAGCAATTTCCAGGTGTGCGGGTCGTTATTTAGTCCTGGTTCTCCTCAAGCACCAGCTTAGCCCTGCCAGTGTGGGAGTAAAACTGGCGGCCCTCTTTTTTTATTTCTGACCCAGTTCTGTTTATCATAAAACTTTATGGCCAATCTCAGGAGGGTGCAGAAGTGAGAGGGGAACGATTCAGGGAGAAAGCCTGTTTTGTCTTAATGGAGAAACTGTTTGGGGTCCTGTTTCTCCTTTTCCTCTCACAATTTTAGTTTTATTTATTCCTCGGCCCCGCCGCGTTGACAATTAAAGATGTGTGCCGTGAAAGCCTAATCAACCTGATTCTGCAAGTATGAACAGAACAGATATCAGGCTTTATCTGAGGGAATGAGAAGATGCACTCCTTATAAGAAGTTCAAAGCACATCAAGTCAATTTTCTAGTCATTGGAACTGACTGTGATATACTGCGTCATAACGGAGGATGGCAGTCATCCGTAGCGTGAATAGTCCTCAGATGTCCACAATAACAAATGCAGAATATCAATTTAAAAACTAAAATAAAAGCAAATTTAAAACTGACTGTGTCACCGTAGATACCCAGATTCTTGTTGCTCTTCTAGAAATAGCAGCATATTCTATGTTTTATCTAAATGTGACACGAGGAACCTTCTTTTTTTTTTTTTTTTACGACCGCTCTGCTTCATTGCTTTAATTGTTTGACTCTACAGAGTGAAAAACAGCAGGAAGGAATTGGAGAAGAAAGAGATGACAGGTGTTACGGCCTGGCTTTAAATTTAAATCCAGTCTTCAATAGGAAACAAAAAAACGTCTGAATAAATATGATGTCTTTTATTTAGTTATTTTCTATTTAAACATCATTTAAACTATTTAGAGAAAATAACGGATGACAAAAAAATCTTCCCAGAGCTGATTTGTAATTACTAAATCATTTAAAGTTCACCTGACACTTTATTTTGTTGTGTCATTCTGTCCTTTTGTCCACCTCTGCACCCTGATGCTCTGCTCCTGTTATCTCATTTGTTTTCCTCTTCCGCGACCTGAGCGCCACTCCAACAGATCCCTCCGCGATCAGCGCGTTTTGTCCTTAAGATAATTAGGGCAATTAGTGGCTGAAAACCCTCCGCTGCGCTCCTCATTCTGCTGATTCCTATTGAAAGGAAAATGGATTAAAAGTGTAATTAGCATCGTCCAATGAGGCCCTGAAGAGCCTTTCATAAGACAGTGCAGAGGGATATGAGAGTTAATCTCATTTGCTCTATTGATTCTCAGTCAGTATTGAGAGAGATGAAGTGGCTGGTGAGGGGGGAGGGGGGGGGCATGTTAGCAAAACCCTGACAATTATTTACTATGTAAATTCCCTGGAGGTGAAACAAAGTGTATCTACATAAGATAATGTCTTGAAATTTGTCGTCTTATGACAGGAATGATTAGAGTCCATCATGAACAGATCAGAGATCACATCTCAAACTTAAAAGACCATCAATTCAACACACTTTTTTGAGGACGTATCGAATGTTATGGTTATGCTCAGTTTCCACCTGACATTGATTATGACATTATTACGTTAATGCGTGACACACTAATGTTTTATCTTCCTCAGATGACTCGGTTTAACATGTATGTCTGCCTCCGTTTGGCTTCTATACATTTTGCTGGAACCAGCTGCAGTTTGTACGCTCATATTTTTTTTATGAAACAAGTTTGTTCAGCATTCAAATGATGGCGCCTGCCAAACGCACTGCACATCCTATACTTGACCCTTGACCCTGAGAGGTCTCGTCACATATGAGCATCCACTGTCATCCACTGTCGGAATTAAATTTTCCTTTGTAGCTGCTTTTTTCATGTCTTTGGCTGGGAAAACAGAACAACGCAAGTTTTGTCATATCTGTTTAACCTTTTTCAATCATTGCAGCCCAAGCTTTGGTTGTTGGTCAACTTTTTTTTCTTTAAAGCTGCACACAGACCGAAAGTTCTTTATGGTGGGACCTCGCCTGTGAATGACATACCTGTGGAATGAGTTCGGTGTGAGTTGGCCGGCAGGGTGTGTCCAGGGAAAATGTGACTGTGTTGATTCTGCTAATGACTAACGATGTCAAGGTAACACTCCAGTCAGATTATTACCTCTGATCCTCTTGTAAACTTTGACAGAGAGAGTGAAGTGGTGACTCAGTGAAGAAAATATATAGCAGGAAAAAAAACATATCTATGAAGACAGAAAAGATTCATCAGCAGATCCTTTTACGAGCTTCGGTCAGTGAGTCGTTTCCTGTTTGGCTCTGCACCTTCCTCACAGCGGCCAAGCCCTCCGGCTTTCTCAACGCGAACCCAAACACCTCGGCTATCTTATCTCACTTAACCTGTTATTTTAACTCAATCTGATGTGTATGGGTGTGTTTGTTAGCATGTAATTGACATGCAAAGCTGTTTTGGCACAAGTCCCCTTCTTGTTTGTGCGTTTTGGGTTTGGGTTTTGTTTTGTTTTTTTGTTTTTTTCAGATTTTTGTCTGTGGAGGTCCTTGGATGGAATTCCCCTTCCAACTCCAATCATAATCACACATCCCAAAGCAACACCTCTCTGTCCAAAGGGAGAAAGCTACGAATAGGGAGGTTGGGCTCGGACTCATAAATAATTCAGTGGATATTTGCTGCTGTTTCTTCCTCATGTGTCACAATTATCTCCTGTCATTTGTACAATATATGGTCATATTGTTCCGCCCATGAACTCACAGCTCACACTCATGGACAAAGTGGTTTTGGCAGTGTCCATTAATGTTTACGTTTGAGACCTCCTTCAGGAGGAGCCTCCCTCCTCCTCCGTCCCGCTATCAGTGTCACGGAGCGGAATCCCTGCAGACCGACACGTCTGTTTAAACCACCGTCTGATTGTTTCTGAACCACAATATTTTCTTGGCCTCACAGAGGTGATAGACGCGGGAAAGAGTTTGTGCATTTGTGCACAGTCAAGTTTGTGTTTATGGAGAGGAGAGTGGGGTCAGAGGTCAAAGCTCCTGTAAGGACCCTCCAGCTGCGGTTCCCTTTATCCTTTCTAAGAAACAATGGATCTTCAGCTCTTCTATTTCTGATCAGAATTTCTGTCCACACATCTAATGCCCCCAAAAATAAATAACTGAATTAAACAAACATATTTCCTCTCAATTGAGTTCAGCGGTCGTGTCAAAGCAAATGAAAATATTTCACAGTAAAACGGTACAAAGATGAAAACGAGGATATTTTTGGAGCAACATTTAGTGGTTAATGTGTAATGTGTCTCTCCTGGTATGGATAATTGTAATGACTCTGGTCTAGCCCTGTAATGGGAGTCAGATTGGGAGTTGTTCTTTCCCACTGAATTTTTTGGCTCACTTAAATTTTTAATGCCTGAATTTACATCATACTTTCATTCTACTACAAAGCTCCATTGGTTACTGTGTGCCGATTACTCCTCCTCCCCTTTTCTTTCTGACTTGATCTCCCTTTACTCCAGACTCTCAGTCTTGGAACTTCCTGTATGTCAGCGACTCACAGTGGAGTTTGAAATCTAGCGTGTCATATTCAGGATTATATCATTTGCCAGAAGTTCGAACAATGACATAAATAATTATAGCATAGAATGCTCCACAGTCTTTATTATGACCAGGGGGAGGTAATGCACCTCTTACACCCAGAGCCCCCCACCACCACCGGTGCATTTCTAATAAATTCCCCCATCATCATTGTCATGTCGACACAGCAGAGGAAGGTAATATGTTAAACTCTAAAGCACGTCCAAAAATAACGCCGCGTCTGATTGTGTCGCAGAGAAAGGCCATTGTTTGTCCATGGGAAGCGCCGCAATCCCAGGGTCTGTCAGCTGACTCTGTAGAACCAATGACCCGACACACACACATACACACACACACATAGACATACACACACACGTTCAGCAGCGACATGACTCCATAAGCTGTAGGTAGTTCAGATAAAAGCGGAAGCTTTAAATATAAGTGAATCAAGGTGGAATCGAACACAGAAGGAGCTTTGGTTCATTGATATCTGTTTTTGGACATTTCATTCATCACTGAAATTCTAAATTAATAGAATTTATTTTCCACAGCTGTGTTTGTTTTTACAGTTTGTCACAACACATTAGTGATCTTACTGGGCACACATGTCTTTTGCTGCTTCCTGCCAACCATAAGCATTACTAGTGTGTGTGTGGGTGTGTGTGTGTGTGTGTGTCTGTGTGTCTGTGTGTGTCTGTGTGTGTGTGTGTGTGTGTGTGTGTG